>CM053789.1:44610282-45037782 GCA_028749045.1 Cupressus sempervirens | reverse complement strand
AGCGTCCAAAAGTTAAGATCAAACAAAGACGAAGGTTGGAAGTTGGTTCAACCTCACAAAAAGAACATTGCAAGGCCAAAAAAATTTCAAGAGGGACAACCAAGAATCATGAAGCTAATATAGGAGAAAGGTAGAAAAATCAAGCTCTTTTGTTTGTAAAAACTAGGTTTGCAAAGCAGAGTCAATATTCAAGTGAAAATAGGGTAAGAATGGTCCTAGAGGATCATCCCCCAAAAATGGATCATTCGTGCCCTAAAACAACAAGAAATAATATCTTGGTTGAGACAACCACAAAGCCATTTTACTCTAAATTTCAATTTGGGGACTTTCAAAATAGGATTATAGTCAACTAGCAACAAACAAACCACTAAATAGAAAAATGAAGATGGAAAGTATGATCATAATTAGTAACAAAATTACAAAAGAGAAATTTTTTGAGTGCAAAAGGAGAGGACACTATGCTATCTGGACTGGTCTATAATCAGAATGATCATAAATGATAAACTAGTTCAAAATGATGGATGTGAATCAGGTAAGTATTTCTTTCCTAATAGATTTTTTAATCTATTTAAATTGTAAATATTTAAAATTTAGAGAAAATTTTCTTAGAAGTCAATTAAAATTATTCGATGGGTTAATTTTAAATTTTGTGAAATGGAAGCCTAATTTGAATGACACAAAATTTAGATGTAGAAATATACCTAAATGTATAGAATTGAAAAATATCCTAGCAGAACTCTATGATTTAGAAATATTTATTAAAATCAGCAAAAATCTAGGAGATTCAAAGGGATATGAACCCCATCACTCGAAAACAACCTCTATGAAACTATTGATAAATCTAAAACTAGAAAGAATAAATCAAGATCGGGTCAAATAATTATAAATAGATCCATATACATAATTAAGTATGTGATTTATATTGGAAAAATCAATTTTTTGAATTATCTTAAAGAAGGAATCAAAAGGGTAGTAAGTGGTAAAGATTTTGAGGAATAAAAAATGGAATACCAAAATGAAGGGAAAAGTAAAAGAAGGAAAAACATAATAGAATTATTTATTAAAAGGTTTATATGGAAGATAGAATATAGAGTAAAATAGATAACATAGCGATCACAAAGAATAAGGAGATTGAAGAAGGGGAGATAATTGAACCTGAAATAATATAGTGTGTTGAAAAGCATGAAAAGGAAATCCAAAAGTAGAGAAAGAAGATATTAATCTAATGACTGAAAGGAGATATAAAAAAGGAATCCAATTACTAAATACATTAAACAAAAATTTTAAATTTTTAAAAGACGATTTAGAGCACTCAGGGATAGGAATATAAAATATGGATGAGAATATCAAAGAAATTTAAAAAATGAATGAAGAAATAACACTAAAAATAAATGATGTGATAGATCAGATCAGAATTGTGAGGACATTAGTAGGAGATAAAAAAAAACATTACTTCATAAAATTATAGAGAAGAAAAAAGGAATAGGAATTTAAATAATAAAAATAGAGAAACTCAGTAGATTGAACAAAATCAAACACTGATAGGACTACTAGAATGTAAAGATAAGTAGGGACAAGAGTAGAATTAGAGTATAGAGGATAAGGAGAATTCATGACTATTCAGGACACCAATAAGACATGATATAAATGGATTTACACAATTTGAAGTTAAAAAAACAACGAAAGAAGTAATAGTGCAACAAAAGGATCTTTTGGTGAATGGAACAGGTAGGAAATTATTTTTCCAACAACCTCAAATCAATGGTGCAATGTTACCATCCAAAAAAGATAAAAGAAAAGAAATAATAAAATTTGGGAAACACTAGAGAATGGAGTAGATCCTTTTAGAGTAAAAAATAGAACAAGCCTAGATGAGGAAGATACAAAAGCGAAGGAATCAAAAGAACAAAAATAAAAGAAAAAAAGAATGTTACAAAACAAAGTAAAGACTAGGATAAAGACAAAGAAATGGAGGAAAATCTATGATAGGAATGGGAAGAACAAGGAATACTTTTAGAAAGAGAATAGACGAAAACAGAGGAATCAGACAATGAGGAAAATGGGAAAAATGAAGAACAAATGATCCAAAATAAATAACAATTAGATTTAGTAAAATAAATTATTAAAGAACTAGAAAGATAAAAAGATAAGGAGGAAGAAGGAAAGCAAATAGATAGTATTAGCAATGTCCAAGGGAATCTAGAACAACTAGGAATTTTTATCAATCAAGAAGGTAGAAAAACTCCTAGATGTGGTAAGTAGAAGATGAAGCAAGGAAGAAAATCCCTTAAAGAACTAAGAGATGATAATGTTCAAGTAAAAGAACAATACAAGATCAATTAGATTCTTAAGGTAGGGAAGGGGAAGAGCCTTCCCAAGTCAGTATGAGAATAACAACCCAAAATGCAAGGGAGCTTAATGCTCCTAGCAAAAAAAGATTAATAAAAATAAACTTAACTAAATTTGAATAAAAGTAATATTACTACAAGAAACCAAACTAAACAAAGACGAAGGACTAAAATTAGGAAAGAAGCTAGGAAGCTGGAACATAGTCCTACAAGAACCTAGAAGTGCATCTGGAGGATTAGGAATAATATGGAACCCAAGGAAAATAAATTTAGATTTAATTAATTCAAATTAGAACTAGATGAGCTATAAAGTCAAAAGTGTCAAAAATAATTTACAAATAATTCTTATTAATATGTATGGCCCTAATGAAATAATGGAGAAAAAAAGAATATCAGAAGAATTAAGCCTTTTCATGAGAAACTTTAGTGATGAATTTATAATATTAGGAGGAGACTTTAATGTAATCTTAAACCTAAGAGAAAAATTTGGAGGCATATAACATATTTCACAAGCTTCCAATGATTTCAAAAATTGGATAGATACTAATGAATTATTAGATATTTCTACTAATAATGGAACATATACTTGGAATAATCGAAGGAAAAAATTCACCTATATTGCTGAAAAACTAGAAAAACTCTTCCTTAAAGGAGAATTAACAAGCATAGATAGGAATCTTCAATCTACCTTCTTACCTATAGCTGGATCAGATCATTTTCCAATAAGAATCAATATAAAAAAACCTATTAAACCTCATAGAAATCCATTCAAATGTGAAAAAATGTGGTTCCTTGATAACAACTTTATGGATCAGGTAAAATTATGGTGGTCACAAGTTAACCTTGAAGGATCCAAAATGTTTTTTTTTGTGGCAAAAATGAAAATGCTAAAAGAGAATATTCTTAAATGGAATAAAATGCACTTTAACAATATATTTAAAGAAAAATTAGATAACAAAGCTAATCTAAGAAAACTAAATGAAGAAATTATAAAAAGGGGAATGAACAATGAAGATTCCCTAAAAGAAAAAGAGTTGCTAGAAAAAACAAGAAGACATTTTGGCAAAAGAAGAAATATTTTAGAGAAAAAAATTGAGAGAAACAAGGCTTACAGAAGGAGATCGAAATACAAAATTCTTTCATAATAGAACCTTTATCAATAGGTCCAAGAATAAGATTAATAGAGTCAAAGGCTCAACAGGGATTGAACACAAAAAATTTATCAGATATTGCGAAAATATTCATAGATTATTCTTAAAAAATTCTTAATAATTATGATAGTTCAAATAGATTAGCATAGATTAAAATGTTAGAATTCATCCCAAAATTAGTAACTTTAGAAGATAATAGAATGTTGAATAAACCTTTCACCTAAGAAGAAATTAAATCAACACTATTTAATATGAACCCAGATAAGTCTCTAGGGCTAGATGGATTCCAAGTATTCTTTTATCATAAATGTTGTGATATTATCAAGATAGACCCGAGGAGAGATTTAGAATCATCTAGGAATGGGAGACCCTTATTAACTAAAATCAACCATACTTTCTTAATGCTCATACCCAAAAAATTGCAAGTTGCTTACCCTGGGGACTTTAGACATATTGCACTTTGTAACACTATCTACAAAATCTTGTCAAAAACATTAGCCAAGAGACTTAAATTGATTCTTCCTAAATTAATTTCAAAGGAACAAATAGGATTTTTCCCTAGTAGATCTATTCCAGACATAATCATTACTATATAGGAAACGATGCATTTAGGTAACCAAAACAAAGAGGCTAGTATATTTATGAAATTGGATATTCAGAAAGCATATGACATGGTGGATTGGAGATTCCTATGCAAAACACTAGAAGCCTTTGGTTATTCCCATCAATGGATCAATTATATTTTCAAATGTATTTTGTCTCCAAAAATATCCTCATCAATGGGTCTCCTGAACGTTTCTTAAACATCTCTAGAGGTATTAGGGAAGGAGATTCATTATCTCCTTTTCTATTTATAATCATGGTAGAAGTTTTCAAGAGGTACATTAAAAATTCTCAAACTAAAGGAAATATTAAAGGAATAACAGTAACTGACAATATCTGAAACATCACACATCAAACAATTTTTTGATGACACTATATTGCTAGGGGAAAGCACAATGGTAGAGGCTCAAAATTTTAAAAGTGTAATATAGTTATATAGAAAAGCATGAGGTCAAAAAGTGAACGTAGAGAAATCAAAAATTTTCTTCCTCAAAACCAAAACTGAAGTAGAAGATCAGATCTGCAATTTGATGGGTTTTTAAAAAGCTCAATTCCCTTGTAAATATCTTGGTATAGAATTAGAGAAAGACTCAGGTAACAATAAAGGTTGGAACAACATGTTAGAAATAATGGATAAGAAAATAGGAAGTTAGAAGGGTAAATGGTTAACAAAAGATAGAAAAGTAACAAATATTAAAGCTATACTTTTAGCCCTTCCTACATATCAACTGTCTTGATTACCCCTAAACCATACTATTAACAATAAAATAGAAGGAAAACTCAAAAATTTCTTTTGGAATGATACAGAAGAACACAAGAAGTTGGCATGAATAAAATGGGAAAATATAAGAAAATCCAAGGAAATAGGAGGCTTAGGAATCAAAAATTTGTATTGGTAGAATGAAGCATTAGGTCCCAAGCTGGTATTGAGAATTTATAATGAAAGAGAGAAAAAATTGGCTGAGACCCTATAAAATAAATATTTAAATATAGCTAATCCTTCTTCCCTCTTCAGGATGCAACATTTACCCAAAGGATCAATGTGCTAGAATTACATTACTAAATGTAGAGCACTAATTAGTAAATACATTACTTGGGATACAGGAAGGCAAGATGAAACCTTGTTCTGGAAAAATTCATGGGATGGACATCCACCCATGGATAGATTAGGTATTTTAGAGAATGTCAAGAATGTATTAGTTTACCTATGGGGGAATAAAGTGAACAATTATAAACATCTCACAGAGGAAAATGGCTCAGAAATATGGAAGTGGAAAAATCTAGAGTATTTAAATCTAGACCTTATAGAAAAGGAGGCTTTTGAAAAGATTCTCAAAGAGAGGAAAGTGACTCAAATGGATAGAAAAGATAAACTAATATGGAGAGCCTCCAAAGATTGAAAATATAATGTCAAAAAAGGTTAGAATTTTATTACCCAATCAGAGAGATGGGAAGAGCTAGAATTACACTTAAAATTATGTTGGGACTCTACTTGCTTCCCCAAAGTAGGTGTCTTCCTTTAGGCTATACTCCACAAGAGGATACTAAGAACAGAAAGGCTCGGGAAATTAGGATTCAAAGGGCCATCTAGATGTGTTTTATGTAAGAATGAAAGTGAAACTATTGATCACTTATTATTTCAGTGCAAGTTTTCTCAAGACTGCTAGGATTTTTTAAAATCTAAGGCTTGATTGGTCTACACCATTAGCTAATAGCCTCAAGAGAAACTTGAAAAGTTTGTCTTCTAACAATTTTCAACATATTTATAATAAAACTTGGAACATTTTCCCCTTGATCCTTTTGTGAGAAATCTAGAAAGAAAGAAATAGAAGGATATTCTATGAAAAATAATTGACAAGCTCTATGCTACTCAATAAAATAGAAGTGTATATTGTAGAAGTGATGAATACACATCTAAGGAAGACACCAAAAGTAGAAGGGGCACTTTCAAGCTGGGATGGTATGATGAGAAGAAATTGGAATAATTTGATCAACCCACCATTAGTGTACAAAAAAAGGAGTCAAGAGGTAAGAGATAAATGCAAATAGGAATCTCCCTTCTTAGGTTGGTTAAAAGTAAACATTGATGGGGTATCTATAGGAAACCCTAAGATTTTAGGGATAGGATGTATAATAAACAAGGACTCAGAGAAACGGATTATCAAAAGAGATAAATAAATGGGTAACATGATGATTAATTTAGATAAACTTGAAGTCATCCAAGAAGGACTTAGACTATTCTTTGATTTAGGTATCAAAAGACTCATTATTGAAGGAGACTCTCAAATTATTCTTAGCACTTTAAGAAAAAGAAACACCCATAATTGGGTATTAAATTCAAAATTAGAAGAAGTCTTAAAGATTTTTTATCTCTTTGAGGAAACCAAAATCCAACACATATTTAGAGAAGGAAATTGAAAATTTGATCATTTAGCAAACAAAGGGGTAGATGGATAAGAATTATTAGTTATTAATCAAGACTTTTAAAGATTTAAAAATGTAAATTTAAAAATAATAACAAAATTGGGTTTTTAATTTTTTTAAAAAGCTACGACAAAGTACTTTCATTTTTCAAAAGAAATAATTTAATGAATTAGGAAATTAGTAGGTTTATCTGGGAACATATTTTTGAATCTTGAAAGTATTTATCCCTAGCTCTAATCTTTCTCTCACACTGTTTTTTGCAAATTTATTTTGTAACTTCCAACTTGTGTAACCTCTTTATTATTCCCCTTGATTTTTCATCATAGCTTGACACTAGGTATCATCTTGTATCATCATTATATGGTTTTACTTTAGCTAGCATCCGGAGATGATGTCAAGTAATTTCAGCTCTTTTGGATCCTTCCTTTGAGATTGTAAGTTTTCTATTTAACTTCATCTTTGATTTTGCTACTTATTTTTCCCTAAGTTTGTTTAGCATGCTTTAGCTATAGTGTTAGTATGGAGACCAATGTTATTTTATTTCATTCCTTAAAGGTTTGTACCATGGCATTTAGAGGCATTATTAAATCAGAAAGATTGAGCTATCTTTTAAATGCTATGGATGACATGACTAGGATCATTGTTAACCCTATCTTAGGGGAAGGAGTTTTCAATTATGACTTCTCTTAAAGAACCAAAAATAAAATTGTAGGTTCTTTTATAAGGTGTCTAGCTAGACTCAAAGTGGAGAAGTGGGTGATTATTAGGCTTTTCTATAATATATTCAATCGAACTTGGTGTGTAGGTCTTGGAGAAGTTGTTAAGAGTATAGATGAGAAGCTTAGAATCCCTTTACTAGAGCTTTACATGTCACATTTTCCTGGGAACATCAAGCTGGTCATTGTCCCTAGATGACCCTCTTTGGTAATTCGAGAGAATGACTTATTTTTTCAAGAGTAGCCAAAAATGGAAGCCTATATCCATTTTCTTCTTGGGTCGAGAGGGATTATAGAAGATCATAGCAAGGCTTGGCTCAGGAACTATCTCAACATCTTCGATTCCTATATTCAACTGGGAGCGGAGCTCAATAATCTAGAAGCTTTGGAATTTTGTTTCTTGGACAGAAAAGTACAACAGGGAGAAAAACTCCTTTGAATTTTTTCCAAACTTCCAAACTGAGAACCCTAAGGACGTAGCAGAAATCATAATGGTGTATTGGAAAAAGGAAGGTTAAGTTTGTTGGATTCTCTTGCTTGATAATTTTTTATGGATGTCAAATTTCGATCATCTTGGCTACTAGATGGAGGTTTTTCTCTCTTGTTCCTCTTTTCCTATGTTTTGGCTTCCTTGTATTTTAGATGGTATAAGATTATGTCTCTCAGTTTATGCCTTCTTCATTGTTTGGGTCCTATTTTCTTTTTTTGGGCTCTTCCTTTTCCCCTTGCTTCTGTTGTTATCTAGTACTAATAGGATTCTCTTGTCTAGGGCACACAGAATTAATGTAACCCCTGATCATCTCATTTTAGAATAGAATTATAGTTCTTGATGAATTTGGGTTTTAGTTTTGTCAACATTTGTATGATGCATTTAGGCCCTTCATATCTATTTTCTTCTAAATGCACGAATAATGGCATAATCTTTGTATTATCACCTTTACAAATTGGTAATATCATTTTTTAAGTTTGCATTTCACATATTTCAACTCATGCAAGAACAATCATAATTAAATTAAGAAGTTCAAAATTTGAAAGAAACATATAAGGATAAATCAATCAACTATAGTAAGCAACATCAAAGAGGCAATAAAATCTTTTAATAGAAACTTTTAATCACTCCTAACCCTTCCCAATAGAGTAAAATATAGTATAATTAGTATATTTACTTATCTGGATAGTCTAAGCTTGTATAAACATCAAAATGACACTAACATTAAAAATTGATAAATTAGCTGGTATTTTACCAACTCATAATAATCTACTTATAGCTAAGAAGAAAAGTGTTAAAATTTGTTAGAGAAAAGGTTCTTTCATCCATTCTTGTTTTTTATCCCTTCATTTACTCTTTTTAAAGTAATAATACTAACCCCTCATGGGAAGATATATCTTCTTTGATATGCAGGTTAGTATAGAAGTACTACCTTAGGAGGTATATTTAGTTTTGACTAGCATCATAAGTCTTAATTTGGAAGATAAGTTAAATACTACAAGAATAGTTATTCCTATCAATATAAGATCTAATAGGTGGACATTGTAAGATTTCATTAATTCTGAATATACTAGGGAATGCCCCTTTCAAAATCTGTACTATATAGGACTTTAGTCTCATGCAAGGCTAGAGGTTTTCTTGCTCTCTTCTTTCCTACCACTGCCCATTTGAATGAAAAATAGTATAACTTTATTTTTAAAATATAAATATAACATAAAGGCTTTGGCCATTTACCAATCTAATTTTTTTTTAATAAAGATTATCACTTAGCATTTAAAATTTATGAAACTTGAAAGTATTATTTATTTAACATTGATGAATAATATATTAAATCATCTACATTTCTTTGTCATTTATCAAAAGAAAACACTTAAAATTATAATTAATTATATCTTGATATAGGTGCATTCCATATGCTTCAATTGTGCTTCTACCTATTCCCATAATCCCTTAAATTCTCTATACAAGATCTGACACATTTTTCATTGTGGTGAATTTTTTTTATAAAAGAATGAGTTAAATTGTAATTAATTATATTTTGATATAGACATGCTCAAGAGTGATTATGTGCATTCTAGTTGTTTTAATTGTCTAGCTTCTTCCTTTCCACATAATAATGTATGATTCAAAGATAGATGAAAAGTTTTAGAAATCCATTTGAATAGATGATAAGATTGATCACAAAATGGTAAAGATGCATTAGTAGAAAAAAAGAAAATTCAAAATATTCTCACCTAGCCTTTAAAATTTATAAAACTAGAATAATATTTTATTAAAAGAAAATGTTTGAATTTATATCTCTATATAGATATCATGGTGCCTTAGATGTGCTCAAGAGTGTTTAAATGCATTCTAGTCGCTATAATTGTACTTCTTCCATTTCCCATACATTTCCTGATAATAATATAAGATTCAAAGATAGATGAAAATTTTTAGAAGTACATTTCAACAGATGATTTAAGATTAATTACAAAAATGATAAAGATGAATTAGTATAAGAAAAAAAGAAAATTTAATAAAAAATTCTCACCTAATAATTAAGATTTAGAAAACTAGAAAGTATAATTTATCAAAAGAAAATACTTGGATTGTAATTAATTATATCTTGATATAGAAAATACTTGGATTGTAATTAATTATATCTTGATATAGAAAATATTTGAATTTATATCTCTATGTAGATATTATGGTGTCTTAGATGTGCTCAAGAGTGATTAGGTGCATTCTAGTTGTTTTAATTGTGATTCTTCCTTTCCCCATACATTTTCCCATAATAATTTATGATTCAATGATAGACATTTATTTATAGAAATACATTTGAATAGATGATAAGATAGATTATAGAATGGTAAGGATGCATTAGTAGAAATAAATGAAATAAAAAAGATTCTCACCTAACATTTAAATTTTATAAAATTAAAAAGTATAATTTATTAGAAGAAAATGCTTGAATTGTAATTAATTATATCTTGATATAGATATCATGGTGCCTTAGATGTGCTGAGGAGTGATTAGGTGCATTCTAATTGCTTTAATTATGCTTCTTCATTTCCCCATAATGATGTATGATTCAGAGATAGATGAAAAGTTCTAGAAATACTTTTAAATAAATGAAAAAATTAATTACAAAATGGTAAAGATGTATTAGCAAATTTTAATTTTAAAAATTCTCATATAACATTTAAAATTTATAAAAGTAGGAAGTATAATTTATGAAAAGAAAACACCAAAATTGTAATTAATTATATTTTGATATAGATATCATGGTTCCTTAGACTTGCTCAAGAGTGATTAGGTGCATTCAAAAATTCAAGATTGATTATGTGCATTATAAATGGACAATAGGTATGAATAACTGTTATAAATACATAATATTCAAACATTCCATTTTATGATTATTTTTAAATTAAATTTATTTAAATAAATATCAATTAAAATAAGATTATCTTATTGAAATTGTATAATAATAAAAGTTCTTTATTATTAGTATGTTTTAATTAATGTTGCTTTTAGATTAGATTATGTGATTTTTTTTGCTATTTTCAATTTCTTATGTCAAATCTAAAAAGTTGATACAAAAAGTTCATTCACTCTTAATTCAGTTATAACAATAATAAAAGACTCTTAATAGATAGTAATCTTATCAACATTTTGAAATGTAAGTTTGTCATAATAGATAACTCACTAATCATAAAACCTAGACACTGAATTTTTGTCCTACCTAGCAATTAAAAATGACATATTGTTTGTATTGATGTCAACAAGGTAAAATAGATTATCAAAGAGGGATTTAAAGATGTTAATGGAATTATTTTCCATATTAAAGTTTAACATATTAATGAAAATGATCGTATGTGGTAGTTTATATTTAAATAGTCTCTTTATATAAGCACACAAAAAAAGCCTTTATATGTTCATACATAGTAGGCATAATTAATATTAATGTGCATGAAAATCCTAATGATATTTTTTTGCAAGTACAACTTGGTATGAGTTTGTGTTCATAAAGATTGAGTTTATAAAAGAATATAAGTTGAATGCTTTCATAGTTTCTAAAGTATTGCATTATGCAAGGTTCTGTAAGTTTGGCATTGTGCATAGTTGTTGAAGACATAAGTTCTTCACAAAATTATTTATGGTTGTACAAGTGAACTGAATAGTTCACCATGTAATTTTTTTTTTGAAGTCTCAATATAGCTTAGTTAGTTTTATTTTTGTAGTGCCTACCCCTAGTTTACTTTTCATAGTATCTTGTCAAATTCTTTTAAGCCATTTTTATGGTTATATTTGATGATTATTGGTACATGATTATTGATTATTTGGATGTTACTTCGTACTCAATTGATTTATGTGATGAGTTACTTGACACTCAGTTATTTCATGTAGGCATGATTATTCTTCGATGATTATGCTTGTATACAGTGATTTCAATTATTTCATGATGATAGTTAGATGGATGATTTATATACAGTTTCTATGGATACTTACTCCATACTTGCATATGTATGGTGTACATGTATGTTTTACTTTATCTATGATGTTTCTAATATGGTTGAGGGAGGGATTCATAGTCACCTACTAGTCAGGATCTACATGATGCACCACTCCCTACCATTTTCTATTTAGTTTATATTATATGTGTGTGTACATGCTCAAATTTTATGTAGATTACATTGACGGGCATCGACCTCCCTAAATTGCTAGGATGAGTGTGTCCTATCACAACATCTCAATAGTAAAAGAGGGGAGACAATTCTTGAGTCCAAATCTTAACCTTAAGCCAATTGTCCTAGAAAGTAGGACAAGTATTTAAGTTATTTACCCTTTTGAATTTTTCCAATGATGTGAATTCGTGATTTTGACCCTTGAGTTTGATTAAGCATTTTGGACTTTTCCATGAGTTTTCATATTTAGTTTTGTGCGTCTGCTGTGATTTTTAGTTATAGTTAAATCAAATAAAAGATTATTAAAAGATTTAATTTAATGAAAAAATTATAAAGAAAAATTTATATTTAACTATATTTAATTAATCAAGAAATTAATTAAATAAAAGAATAAAATTTAAAGATTTAATTAAAGTTCTAATTTTAGTATAATCATATTTATTTAATTTATTAATAATATATTTAGGAGTTTCATTTTTATATTAAACTATAAATATTATTATTAGTAAAGTAATAAATATTTTATTAAGGATATTTTGTGATTTAATAAGAAAGAGAAAGAAGTAATTTAATCAAGTTTATTTTAATTAAATGTAAAAAGGTTGCACATGAAATTAAAATATATTAAAATAATTAAGAAAAAAAAATTGCGTGATTGCAAAACCAAAACCTTAATTGGAGAAAATTTATTTTTAAGAAATTACAACTCATTTCTCCATGTAGAGATTTGAAGGAGCAAACTTCTGAGAAGATAGTTTTCAAAAGAAAGAGAATTTTCTTGCGAGCTTTATGCATTCAATCATTAGCATCTAATCCAGGTAGGATCTTGTGAGTTTTGCGCAATAGTTTTCTCTTTGAAATTGTTCTTCCTTCTTTGTGATTGATGGATTAATTTGGGTTGAAACCCATGTTTGAGAAAAAATGATTCCATTATTGAATTGTCTGTGATTTTGAACCAATCTGAAATGCTTGCTTGAGAATCTTGTGTTTGTAATTGGATTGTTTAGAAAATGTTGAATTTGGGAATAAGATTTGGAAATGAATATCAAAAATTTTGGAATTTTGTATTCATTTTCCAATCAGATTTATGTTGGAAAAACATTTTTGATATATATATATATATATATATTGTGATCATTTTTAGAATATAATAATATCAAAAAATTTAATTTTGAAATAGATTTGTAGGGGGGGGAGGGGGGGGGGGGGGGGGGTGCAATGTTATTTTTTAAATAAATTTTTTTTATAAAAAGAATTATTATTGAAGAGGAAGATTGGGGCAATGAGCTCCTTGTCCCCCTCCATTCGATGCTAGTCTGCAACATGGCTACCAAAAGTATTTCTAACTACTACGACAACTGAGGCTGCCTAAGCATCTAGAGCTACTATGACAACAAGGCTAATGGGACCTATGTGTATTCTTTGAAGTGTTTTTTTTTAAAAAATTAAATTAAATTTTTAATCATATTTAATTTTATATAATTTATTATTATTAATTAAATTTATTAATATTGAATGTTATTAATAAAGTATTAAATAAGTAGTATTATATTATTATTAAATAGTAATTATTATTATTAATAAATTAGTATTATTTATTAATAATTAATAGTTATTATTTTAATAATTAATTAAAAATAATTTAGTTTTAATAATATTTATTTAAAACATATTTAGTTTAATTATTTACAAGATTTAGAGATTTTTTTCATTTTAAATCAACAAGGTATAATTGGATTATTTATTTTTAATCTATTATTGATTTCATTAAATAATCACTTATATGTTAAGCGGAAATTTGTAAACTTTGGTAAATCTGAGACTCAAAAGGAAATGAAAACTTGAATATTGTTGGTTTAAAAAAATATTTTGTTTTCAAACCAAACAAAATTATGAAATTACACTTGCTATGATGTATGTTTTATTTTGTGTTGGGTTTGGATTTGACTTAGAGTGTTGACAAGTTTTGGATGTCTACCAAATGCTGGAGAGTTATTGTTTTCACGATGTCATGTGATTTCATGGTTTTGTAATGTGATATTTGAGTTATAAATCAATTTCTATATGGTGATTTTATTGGTGAAATATGTGAGTTTTGATCAATTATATTTCAATATTTTCTTATTGCTTGTTGAAGAACTGATGTGTATTATTATGATCTTCTGAGACCTTCTATTTTGAGCTTAGGGCAGGTTTTCTTTATGTTTGTTGGGAAGTGGCTTACAATGGAGGTCAAAGCCCTAAAAAAGTTGCCAGGGTAACCCATTATAGGTTATTTTAATAAGAAATAACATTTCATTAACTAGGTTTAAAATGAATTAAAAAGAGTTAGTGATTTTCCTTGCTCATACCTCGAGTTCTAGTATAGGTTAGGATAAGAGTACATATAGGATGCTTGGTTGTGATCTTACCTTGTTAGTATGCCTTGTTCGTATGAAAGGATACTGATGCCACATTGATTCACTAGGGGGATGGAGTCCAGAGAGACTGCCAAGGTAACCTTAGACTTGACTCATGTGATGATAGTTGTCCACTTACATGATATATTTCCTCTGTGTCTTTGTTTCCTCTGGATTTAGATGTGATTTTTGTCTTGGTACCTTTGAGATAGATTTCTATCAAGTTTTCCTTGACCTACCTATTGTTTTGACTTTGTGATTGATACCTATATGGGACTTCCAACTATCTCCTCACCATGTGAGATCTAACAGCTCGATGCCATTGTTGGATATCCTTGTGTAGTTATTCCTTTCATTCTAATCTTGTGTTTCTAATGTATGGTTTAATTATGTTGTACTATATCTAATTTATAGAGTTACTATGAGATGATGTATATTATTTGAGCTTTTTGTACCTTGTAACTTGTATGGTGGATGATTATGCATTTTGGTTATGCCAAGTGGCATCTTATGTAATTGTATATTATTTAATTGAATTTGTACTTGTAATAATTCTTTGATGTGGATTTGTTGTGTATCAGATTAAGTATTAATAAAAGATATTTATATATGTGATTCAACATGATGGGACCCTTAAGATATGTAATCTGTTTATGATGGTTGTATGTAGGTGAGCTTTTGTTGCACTATTTTATCTCTTGTTGTTATCAGTTTTAAAAAAATAAAATTGTTTGGTAAACTTAGTGAATCTTTAGGTTGATTTCTTTTAGGTTCCCTAGTGGGGCATTACATCTAGTATCAGAGCCTGTGTTTCTACATTAGGAACTCTAGTTATATTGGAATGTCACTAGATAACAACTAATTAACTTAACAAAACTTAAATGACTATATGTATCTATTACAAACTTGAAACACTTGAACTTCAAACTGAAATGTACCTAAACCTAGAACTAGGAAAAAATAGAACAAATCTTGTATTGTTTTCAAATATGTTTCTTATATTTATGCTATACAATAGTACATTCTAGTTGATATTATAGCATCTTTTTGTTCTTGGTTATTATTGTAGGATGATATTTCGGACGAGATTGTTAGTGAGATGTCATATTTTAGGTCATGATAGAGGCCATGGGTGAGGTAGGGATATTAGTGTGCATGAGTCTAGCCATGAGGGTCCTATTTAGGAGGAGAACAAGGAGGAGCCCCATGGAGACCATCAAGCTAATTCAGAGGAGGTTGACCTAAGGCAAATGATGAGGACCATTATGGAATGCCTACCTCCTCCTCAGTGTGCAAATCATGAGGGGTCATATCATGAAGGGCATGAGGAGAGGCATAGGTCCATGAATCCTTGAAGAGACTTTTATAGTGAAAAAAGAGGTCAATTAAGGATGCTTAGATGAAGGAATTATAGAGGTCCAAGATCAAAACTTTTATTGGGGTTGGTTCATGATATATGGAAAAGTAGTGGATTATTTCTCTAGACAGATGTTTTTCTATATAGGACTTTGACTTTAATGTCAAAGTGAGGTTTTCCATCACCCACCTAGAACTCTTTGAAGCTACATGGTGGAAAATAGAGGAGAGGAACACTATCACTTGGGAGTTATTTTTGGAGAACTTCCATGAGCATTTCCTACCAAAGGTATGGAATCAATAGAAAGAAAATGAACTTTACAATCTGAGATAGTACACTATCACTCTAAAAAACTATGAGTAAAAACTCTATGAGCTCATGCATTATGTGGGGATCAGTGATAGCTCAACACTAATGGCACAACATTTTATTTGGGGCCTAATCAACCATCTCATTTGGAGTGTTAAATTATTTCAGCCTAAAACCCTCAAGCATGTGGTACATCGAGTGATACTTGTAGAGAAGAGTGTTAGTTTAGGACATGGTGGTTTTGTTAGAGCACCTGTAGCATCAGGGTCCAAGGCTAACTAGAGAATAGGAAGGAATAGGGAGCCTCCCTATTTCAAGGGTAATCAGGGCCAACGACATCAACAACCATAGCATAAGTGGTCCTACCCTCCAGTATAGAGTGGCAATAGTGGTTCCATCTCTTGGAACTTTTGTAATTCATCGTGCAATAGATGGAATCAAAATAACAAACCTACATAGAGAAACTATTATTTTTCTAGTAGAGATAGCCACTAGTAGTCGAGTGCACCTCCAACAAGGAGAGAGTCTAGTAGAAGCACATGATGTTTCTCTTGTGGATAGTTTGGGCATTTTGCGACCAATTGCCATAGTGTACATCTTACTATTCAGGACCTAGGCCAATAGCATCTAAGTTTACAGTTGGAGATGTAGGTATATTACATAGGTATCTTTGTAGTGGTGGACCATCGCTAGGCATACCACTAGGGTATCATAGTTGTGATGAAGTGTGCTATCCTTAATAACATAAAATCATAAAAAAATAAAGAAACAATAGAAAATGCGAGAACAAAAATATGAACTTATTATTATCACCACAAATGTGGAATTATAGAACTCACAAGTATAATATGCTAACCCACATGGGCACCTTCATCACAGTAATCTGTAAGACTAAGTTGTGAACTACCACCCAGAGTTGTTCTAGATAGTATTTGGATCTTTCTTAAATAGGAAATTTTATGCCACTCTGAAAGGTTCTGTACATTGAAACTTAATACCTAGGACCATAAGATGATAAAAATACATATAAAGTCAATCAAATACATCTTTGACAATTATTTTAGAAATTTTGGGTAGTCCAATTTTGGAAGGCCATAACTCTCAAACTGTTGCTTTGATTGGCTATTATAACCACTTTTAAAAAATCTTATCTCAAGATGTATAGGCTTGGAACCATCCATGCACCCTTCCATTGAATTTTTAGACCTCATCCGAGCACTCTAAGGCTTCTAATGGTGAGCCTGAAGATTTTTCTTCTAAAGTTTCCACTAAAAATCTGCAATAACTTCTCTGATACTTAAGCTAGATCAATGAGATTTTTATGGTAGGTTTATAATTCTAAAATGAAAGTTCATTTAGAAAATGAGAATATTCTGAGATTGTATGAAAAACTTACTAAAAATTGTAAGCTCCCAGAAATAGTAACCACCCTTTATACTAGTCCTTATTAAAATAGAAAAGACTAAAAATAAAATATTTTTTTGGGTGATGCAGAATTGCTCTTACACCTACGATGCTCCTACATCAGACACCTAAAGCAATTTGAGAAGTAACTCTGTCACATCTCAGGTGTTCAGAGGAAAACTAAGATGATCAACCTCCTCCCTTGCTAACCATGATGAATCCTCTATTGGCCTCCCTTTCCATGTGACCAAGTATTCTTAATAAGTTTTATTCCTTGTACTTTTGTCAATTTGACTATCCAGTATCTCCTTAATCTCCTTTGTAGCTAAACTAGCTATTGGAATAGTCCACTGTGCTTCTACAACTTCATCTCCATCACTTCCTTCATAATAATCTATCAAATTTGAAATATTAAATATTGGTGAAATATTCAATTTAGAAGGAAACTCCATTTTATAGGCTTTTCCAAAATCATGCCTTTTCACTATCTTGCATGGTCCAAACTTCTTCATCTTCAACTTATTATATATGCCCACTAGAAAATGAACCATGACTTCATCTCCAATATGAAAATCCTTATACCTCCTTTTCACACTTTCCTTAGCCTTGTACTATGGAGCATCTCATTTTTATATAGTTGAACCATTGGTACAATAGAATACTATCCAGTGTTGAGAGAGAGCTTCTTGTTGTTATACAGTTGAACCATTGGTACAATAGAATAATTATGAATGCACATCAAGGTTCCACCATCTAAACAATATGTATTCATCTTTATGATGTGCTTCTTCACCTCCTCATGGATATTCTCCAAATGTTCATAAATTATTTTTCTTCAACACTGCTTATATCTCTTTTATCCAATTGTCACAATTCAGAAGTATTTATGGGATTACTCCCATATACAATCTTGAATGGTGATTTACCAATACTCATGTTCATAGAATTATTATATACAAATTCTTCCTATGGTAAAATTAGATCCCATCCTTTTGGCTTTTCTCCAAATAGACATCTCAACAAGTTTCATAAATTGTGATTCACGACTTTTGTTTATCCATCAGTATATGGATGAGGCAATGAACTAAACTTCAAATCTGTCTTTAACTTCTTGCATAATGTATGCCATAAGTACCTAAAAAATTTAGTATCTCAATATGAAACTATATTCTTTGGTAGACCATGTAGTCTCACCACTTCTCTAAAAAAAAAAAAATCTCCCAAATGAACAAGATAATTAGTCTTCTTGCAAAGAATAAAATGTGTCATATTTGAAAACCTGTCAATCACAAAAAAATAGAATCATGCCCACATTGCATCCTTAGTAATCCAAGAACAAAATCCATGGTGACATCCTCTGACAACTTCTCTAGAATAGGTAATGGTTGATACAACCCTATAATCTACTTTGCTTCTTTCACCATCTAACATACTTTACAACTATGGCCAGTAATAATTCTTAGCAACCAAAGCTGTTGCTTTATCTTTGCCAAAATTTCTAGCCAATCCTCCACTATGCTTCTCCTTGATGAGATTCTCTCTCATTGAACTTCTAGGAATGCACAACTAGATTCCTTTGAACAACATACTATCCTCTAGATCATGAAATCCAAGCACTTTATCCTATCAAGGGTAACTAGTTTTGTACAAGCCTTCCATACTTCACCAAAATCAGGGTCATCTGGATACAATGTATTGAGTTCCTTGGACACAACCATCTCCATCTACATTTTTCTCAGCAAAACTTGTCTTCTACTAAGAGCATCTACAACTTTCATAGATTCCACTCTTGTGTTTCAAAACAAATGTATAACTCTGCAAAAACTCAACCCACTTCAAATGTCTTTAGGTTTATTTTCCTTTACTATTCAAATATTGCATAGGTTGATGATCAATATACAAAACAAACTCCTTAGGATGAAGATAGTGTCTCCATTTCTTCAATGCTTGAACTATACCATAAAATTCTTGATCATAAATATAATATATTCTTTTTGCATCATTCAATGTAATGCCCTACCAAGGAACCCAAAATAAATTAACCTAAGGTTTCACTAAGTTTGTCAAACATGGTTTTTTTTTATAAAGATAATAAAGTAAGAACAATAGATATAAAATAGTAGAAGCAATAACATACACATAAACACATACCACAAAATAGATTACAATTCTTAGGGGTCCCATGATGTTGAATCAAATTTAAGTTTAATTAATACTAAAACCAATACACACACACACATATAGAGAGAGAGAGAGATATACATCACATCTACATTAAAGATTAAATATAAGTTCAAATCCATTTAAATAATATACAATTTTCCTAAATTCCACTTGCAAATATAATTGAAATGCACAATCATCCACTATATAGGTCACAAGGTATGAAAGGTTGAAAGAATATACATCAAAAAATAGATTACATCATTTCTAGAAGATCTGTGAAATAAAATACATACAATAGGTATAACCATCCATCAAAGTACAGAAAGGTAGAATGAAAGGAAATGCAGAACAAGGAACTCCAGCCATGACATCAAACTGTCAGATCTTAATGGTAAAAGTAAAAAGCACTACCACTCAACCTCATGGTAACCCAAAAAGGTCCACTCCCATCACACTAAGGAGATAGTCTCAAGTCCCAAACATGATAACAAACTCAAAAGTTAAATCCAACATCTAAGTCAACAAAAACCTAAAAGAAATTTAACTAAAGGTACCATGACACAAATTACATCTAGACCCAGAGGTAAACAAAGACACGTAGGGAATCTACTATGCAAGTGGGAAAGTGTCATTGTATGAGCCGACTCTAAGGTTACCCAGCTAGTCTTTTAATACTTTGGCCCCCTAGTGACTCTATGTGGTACTAGTATCCTTTCATACTAACAAGGCATACTAAGAAAAGTCACAACCAAGTGTCCTCTTTACTCCCATCCTAGTCTATACTAGTACTCGAGGCATGGTTGAGGAAAGAAAAATATTCTTATTAGTTCATTTTACTCTCATTTAATGTAGTATTTTCACTTATTAAATTAACTTACAATGGGTTACCTGTCAGCCTCTTTAGGGCCTTGTCCTTCATTACAAGCCACTTCCCAACATCACATACAGAAAACCTACCCTAGGCTTCAAAAAAAGCAAAAAGTCTCATATAGCCATAAATACACTTCATTCCTTAAGCAAGAAACTAAAAAATTACTAAAAAGGCATCATTGATCAAAATCAAAGATTTTAAACAAAAAATCTTCATAACATGACTGATTCAAAATCAAGTACATACTTGCAACAAAACATGACATCATCAAAAATAATATACTCCCAGCCTCTGGTAGACATCCTAAAACTAGTCAACACTCTCAACCCTAAACCCAATATACGAGAAAATGTACAACTGAGAGTGCAGATTCATAATTTTGTTTGATTTTGAAAACACATAGTTTGAGTTTATAGTAAGGCTTGAGATTTCATTTCATTGAAAGTTTTTTATGTAAGTTTTGAACTGATGAGGTTTACAATTTTGCCTTACAAGTTAACCCATTTCCAATTTTAAAACAAATCACACAATTAGCATTAACTTACAAAAATACAAAGATTATAATTAAATTTAAATTATTTATTAAATTATTAAAATAATAACTATTGATTATTGAATAAAATAATTACAATTTTATTAATAATAAAAATCATTAAATAATAATAAATTTAAATAAATTTAAAAATTATTAAATAATATTTATCATTAATTAAAATTTAACTAAATTCTATTTAATTAATTTTAATTAATAATTTAAAAAAGAAACTATATTACTAAATTATTAATCATTAATTAATTAATAATTAATCAAAACTATTAATAAATTTTTATAAATAATAATTTTTAATTTATAAATTTTTTTTATAAAAGATTAGAAAACAAATTATAGCTTTTAAGGCCCATCGGCCTGCCCTATGCATGGCTACTATAGGCAGCAATACATAGTATTATTGTTGTGGAAGTAGCGTTGCCACATATAGCAACAACTATTTGTTACCGACAACATGAAAGATGGTGGGTGGGTGGTTGGTGGCCCTACCTACTAATTTTTTTTTTTTTTGTCTAATAAAACAAAATGACCCCTACTCCCAATATATATTTTTAAGAAAACTGTGAATAATACTCTAATAGGGAAAAGCCAATAAACCAATCAATTTTGCATTGAAAAAATTCTATTTGTTTTCAAAACCCTTCCCAATTAAAATACCCAACTATTAAAATTCACAAAATGAGGGTTCTAAAACTCAATTTCTCAAATACATATGAATTTGATACGAATAAAAACAAAATTTACAACAAAAGATTCATACTAAATAAAACTCTAAAAACAAATTTATTAGACACAAAGAAGACATGAATTTGAAGAATAGAAATCATTGTTCCAATAAACCACATGATTCTACCTAAATTGGATGCTAATACACAAATGCATGAATCACATGAGAAGTCCTCTTTCTTCTGAAACTCTTCTTCTTGGATATTGCTCCTTCAAAATCTAGTAATTAAAAAATGAACTCCGCATCACTAAAAGAGTTCTCCCCTAAATTTGGAGCTCTGATTGCACAATCACGAGAGAGAACTCGTTGATTAATATCTTTTAATATTTTATTACTTTTTAAAATATTCATGCACAATTTTTTGCAATCTAAAATATCTTTACTAAATTAATTTTTCTCTCTTTAATTAATTTGCAAAGCATTTTTGACAAATATATATATATATATATATATATATATATATATATATATATATATATATATATATATATATATATATATATATATATATATATATATATATATATATATATATATATATATATATATATATATATATATATATATATATATATATATAATCAGTAAAAGGCCAAAGACAAGATTAATTATTATGTATTATTATTATTTATTATTTATTTAGCATGGGTAGATTCAAACCCAAGACCTCTTTGATAAGAGGCTCACAATTTACCATTGTGTTGTAGGCTCTTGCCTTTTTTTTGACAAAAATATTTATTAATTTAAATAATAATAATATTTAGCATTTATTAAAAGTGATCTCCTAAATATATTATTATTAAATTAAATAAGTATTATTATACTCCATAATTAGAACTATAATTTTATCTTTAAATTATATTCTTTTATTTAATTAATTTTTTAATTAATTAAATATAATTAAATATTGAATTATGTTAATAATTTTTTATTAAATTAAATCATTAAATATTCTTTTAATTTGATTTAATTAACAGAAAAATCACCATAGACCCACAAGACGAACTATGAAAACCCATTGAAAAGAACAACATACTAGATCAAACTCAATGGTTATAATCATGAATTTACATCATATGACAAATTTAGAAGGGTAAACATCTCATATACTTGTCCTACTTTCCAGAAAAATTGTCTCAAGGATAGGATTCAAACTAAAGAGTTATCTCTCCTCTCTTACCATTGAGATATTGCGATAGGGTATGCTCATCCTAGAAACTCAGAGAAGTCAATACCCGATACTTGCAATTTGCATAAAATTGACACATGTACATACACATATATTTTAAAATAAATAGGCAATGGTTGGAAGTGGTAAATTGTGTAGATCCTGACTAGTGGGTAACTATGACTCTCTCCCTCAACCATTTGAGAAACATCATACATAAAATAAAACATACATGTACACCGTACACATGTAGTATGGGGTAAGTATCCATAGAAAACACATATAAATAATCCATCTAAATATCATAATGAAATAATTGGAATTCAATGTCTACAATCATCATCAAAGAAAATCATGCATACATGAAAGAAATAGTACCAAAGTAACTCATCATATAATCAGTTGAGTATGAGATAATATCCAACAAATCTAGAAACACAATGTCCATGATCATCAAGCATAAACATAAATTGGCCTAAAGAGTTTAAAAATAATAACTAAAAAGTAAACTAGGGGTAGGCATTACATTGAAGTTCTCACTAAAGTAAGCAACAGGTCTACCTTCTTGGCTCAAAATAGCTCCTATTGCAATACCACTAGCATCATAGCCTACTTGAAATATGTTGCTAAAATCAGAAATTGGTAAATCAAGCTACTCAATAACTTTCTATTTTAGTAAATTAACACTCTTATTTTCTCCTATAGTCTACTTAAATTCTTTCCTATCCCCTCTCATTGTTTCAGTGAAGGGTCCACAAATACTGCTAAAACCTCTTATAAACTTTCTATAAAAACTAGCCAGTCCATGAAAAGATTTTACCTGTGTCACACTTCATGGAGTAGGTCATTCAAGGATAGCCTTCACTTTCTCTGGGTCCATTTTCAGAGCTTCTGCTGAGACTAAAAAACCTAGGTACACCAACTTCTTTACAAAACTAAACTTCTTCAAGTTTATTAGCAACTTTTCTTCCTTCAACTTATTAAACACCTTTTGAATATGAATCAAATGCTCCTCCAATTTTTTACTAAGGATCAAAGTATCATCTTGGTAAACAATGACAAACTTACCCAAAAGGTCCTTCAGTACCTCATTCATTAGCCGCATGATTGTGCTCGATGCATTGGTTAGCCCAAAAGATATGACTAACCATTCGTACAATCCTTCTTTTATCTTGAAATAGTCTTCCACTCATCACCTAATCTAATACAAATTTGATGGTATCCACTCTTTAGATCTATCTTTGTGAAATATTCATCTCCATTCAAATAGTACATAATATCATCCATCCTTGGCAATGCAAATCTATACTTGATTGTGATCTTGTTGATAGCTCAAGATTTTGTGCACATCTTCCATTTTTCATTCTTCTTTGGTGCTAATACAGAGGGTATAATAGATGGACTCAAACTCTCTTGAATCAATCCCTTATGCAAAAACTCATGAACTTTTCTATTCAACTCTTCACTTTTTGATAGTATCATTATGTGCTCTACCTTATTTGGAAAACTAATTATTAGAACCAAATCCATCTGGTGACTGATCTTCCTCATTGGGGGCAATCCATCAAGTACATTATTTGATAGAATATTAGAAAACTCTCCCAACATATCTACAACTTCTATAGGTACCTCCTCTACTTTTTCTTTACTATCTTTTGAAATTAGAGAAAAACACATATGCTCATGCTTCATACCTTTGAGAAACTCTTTTCCATCAACAAAACATATTTCAAAAGCACTACATACATTTTCTTCTTTCTCCTTTAATGGCTTCAACTTATGTTTCACTCCATCCTTGGTCAGAGTGTAGGTATTTACTTGCTCATCATGTATAAAAAGCCTGTCAAACTATCACAACCTACCCAACAACAAATGAAATATGTCTATATGTATGATGTCATATAGTACCTCATCCTAATAGCTTCCAATATTGAACTTCACTGAGCGCTACTCATTAACCATTGCCTTGTGCTCATCTTGCACCCAAGTAATATGGTATGGACGTGGGTGTTTCTATCCCTTCAACTTCAACTTGGTGACCATTGTTTCTAACACTAGATTGTTATTACTTCCACCACCAATGATCACATCACAACTCTTATCTTCACATATACACCTTGTGCAAAATAAGCTCCTTCTTCGGTCAGGTTTATTCTCACTACTAATTAGGTCTCTTCTATTAACTAGGATTTCTCCTCTCTGAGCCTCTTCAGAATGTGATGATTTGGCATCTTCGTCAACATGTGCAACTTTGGCCTAGCCTTCTTTTCTTCAATCTATGCTTCCTTGGCACTAGGAACATTCAAATACTCTATGCCGTTCTTCTTCGTAGCAAGAACATTTCCCATGGAAGCGCCCTCTTCTAGATCCTTGTCCTCTGCCTCTTCCTCTCTGGTTTCTATTACTTTGATCATAGAAATGATTGAAATTATTTCCCTTCTTGTTTTAACTGCTTCTTTCAACCTCATCCTTGTTCTTTTGATCATCATTACGGCCACCATAAGATCATCTACCAAATATTCCACCATGACCTCTTCCATCATTTTTGTTGTCAAACTTCTTGCTCAATTTCTCCTCAGTCCTTAGGGGAAAATATTATGCCTCCTCAACACTATTCATTCAAACTAGACTCAACTCATCCTAAATACTTCACCCTAATCCATTAAGATATCAAACTAGTTTCTCCTTATCAACTTTTACATGGCTGGTTCTAATGAGAATTCAGTAGAACTCTTCAATATACTCTTGAATAGATTTTCTTGCTTACTTCAACCCTTGCATTTTCTTTAATAGATCAAGCTCATAATCTATAGAAATAAATTGTTGGTTTAGTTTAGCTAACATCTGATCCCATCTGATGATTTTTTCTTTTTCTTTTCTATTTTTCTCCAACTAAACCTCCTACCACCTAATCTTTGCATGTCCTTTCATTTTTTCCTTCACAAACTTGACCCTATAAGGATCCTCAATATACTCATACTCAAAGTGCTCCTGCAATTTATGAATTCAACTGATTAGCTCCTCTACTTTAAGATTTCCTTAAAAAGTGGGAACCTCAAACTTAGGTCTTTTTCCAATCTTGGAGATGGCCTTAAAAAGCCTCTCTTACTTTAGGTTTACAATTGCCTTTCCTTTGACATTTTTTTCTACTTTGTCCTTATCCTCACTTTCATCTCTAATAGAAAGATTTATTACTCTACATATTTGTTCTTCCAATGCTTTCATTTGTCTTTGTCCATGGATTTAGAAATCTTAGCTGTGATACTTATAGCTCTTTCACCATGCTCTCTTTGTTGAGGCATTTTTTGTACTTATGCTAAAACCCTAGTGCAAACTACTTCACAATTAGGGATCTTTCTACATGCTCATCCCAAACCATGGTCTTGGTACAAAATAACTCATAGTCAGTGATCCATCAACATACTCAAGAACATGTCTCTTATACCACTTGATGAAGGGTGATCCCCTTAACACCATAAACTAACAAAAACAAAGAAACAACAGAAAATAGAAGAAAAAAAGTATTTACTTCTTATTATCACCATAAATGAGGAATTACACTCCTTTCCATCTCATTTGATTTAGGTGTTATGGATTGTTTCATTTCACCTAAGCTAGAGGAGATAAAGCAAGGCTTGGGTTGGCAATGGGAACTAGCTTCACAAGCTAATATTCCCATAGATTCTTTAGTCTAGCAATGTGAATTAAACCTAGGAGGTTTTTTTTAATGTTAGTAGACCATCAGGATATCCCTTTTGGTTTATATGATGTGGTGTTGCGTATGGACTTGATTGGCTCCCATAGAGCTAGTATTGATTGTGGAATGAAGACCATTCTTTGTAAGGACGATTAGGGTAGGGACTTGGAGATTGTGGGCATCCAAAGACCTATATCCCTATGGATGAACTCTTCTATGCAATTGAAGTGGATCTTTCATAAGGGTTTTTAGATGTTTTTCATTACGGTTAGAAAATTTGAGGAAGAATATCCTATAGGGAAGACTCTAGACCATCATATCTTACAAGAGTATATGGATGTCTTTCCTAGTGAGATTCTCGGTATGTCTCAAAAGAGAGAAATTGACTTCAACATTAACCTTATTCCAAGAGTGGAGCCCATTTCAAGAGATCCTTATGAAGTGACCACTTAGGAGTTGAGTTAGCTATGCCTTTAGGTTGAGGATCTTTTGGCCAAAGGTTTTATTTGAGTGATATTTTCTCCATGGGTAGCACTAGTTCTCTTTGTGAAGAAGGATGGTTCATTACACTTCTGCATTGACTATAGATAGTTGAACAAGGAAATGATTAAGAACATGTATCCTTTACCAATGATCAGCAATTTATTTGATTAGATCAAGGGAGCCATAGTGTTCTCTAAGATTGATCTATAGTCAAGATACCATCATCTTCACATTCAAGATGTTGATATTCATAAGACCTCCTTTCACACTCGATATGGATACTACGAGTTCACAATGGTTCCATTTGGGTTGTCGAATGCTCCATCAATTTTCATGTGCTTGACGAATGGAGTATTCCATTCTTACCTTGACTAATTTGTACTTATGTTCTTGGATGACATTTTGATATATTCTAGATGCCAAGAGGAACATTAGGAACATCTACAGTTGGTTTTGCAATGCCTTAGAGATTATCAACTTTATGCCAACTCGGTAGAGTGTAGTTTCTTTCAAATGGAAATATAGTATTTAGGGCATATCATAGTAGTGGATGGTATCTTAGTAGACCCTATGAAGATCTAGGAAATTTTTGATTGTCATACACCCACTACTATGTCAAAGATTCATAGCTTCATGGGTCTGGCAATTTATTATTGTAGGTTTGTCTAGAACTTTTTTGTAGTAGCATATCCTATCACTTCCTTCTAGAGAAAGGGGAAGAATTTTATTTGGATGGAAAAATGTGAGCAACCATTGTCGAATCTCAACAAGATTTTTACTAGTGCACTGATATTAGCATTACTTGATCTAGTATGTGACTTTATGGTGTATATGGATGCTTCCATTGAATGGATTGGAGTAGTCTTGACACAATACAGATGGGTAATCACCTATGATAGTCTCAAACTCAGGGATCATGAGATAAATTATCCCATGCATGATCTTAAATTAGTTTTAGTAGTTCATGCCCTAGTGAGATGGAGGCACTTCTTATTGGGACACCATTTTGATCTTCATAGTGATCATCACAATCTACGATATATATTCATGCAACCTAATTTGAATGCTAGGCAGAGGCATTGGAAGGAGTTTCTATGTGAGTATGACTTCAAGGTGAAGTATATTAAGGGAAAGGAGAAGTGTTAACTAATGCTTTGAGTCGTTGGAGATATGAGACACTATCTTTAACTCTTAGTGTGGATTTGAGGAGCTATATACTTCACACACTTCCTACACATACTTGGTATTAGGAGTTGAGCATGGAGATAGATTCAAGAAGACCATTGGAAGGAATATTTTCAGTTAATGTCTTGGAGTTAGATGGCCTTTTTCACTATTCATGGAGGATTTATCTACCACTTTTGGATGAGCTTCATAAGTTGATCCTATCAGAGGCCCATCGTGCACCTTACTTAGAACATCCAAGTGTCAAGAAGATGCATGCAAATTTGTGACATCTATACCTTTGAATAGGGATGAAGCACGATATCACTAATTTCGTGACTAGGTGGCTTGAGTGTCAGAGAGTCATGGTACAACACCAATATCTAGCAAGGGTTTTACAGTGAAACCTCATTCCTTCACAGAAGTTGGATATTATTTTCATGGGTTTCATTATGGGACTACCTATGACTACTCATTGACATGATGCTATCATGGTCACCATTGGCTGGTTGACTAAGGTGGCACACTTTTCAGCAATGGGGTCATCCTTCAATGCAACCTTATTAGAAAATGTCTTCATGCATGATATTATGAGATTGGATGGTATTCCCTAGAAGATCATTTAGGATAGGGATCATGTATTCACATCCACATTTTGGACATCTTTGCAGGATGATCTTGGAGCACAGTTGAACTTTAGCTTAGCTTATCACCTAATGACATATGGTCAGATTGAGAGAGTGAATCAGGTTAAGGAGGATATGTTGAGGATTTATGTTATGGATATACTAAATCTTTGGGAGGATTATCTACACCTAGTAGAATTTTCTTATAATGATGGGTATCATAGTTATATCGAGATGTCACCTTTCAATGTATCATATCTAGTTGTCCTTGTCATACACTGTTGAGTTGGGACAATTTAGAGAATCACATATTGTTGGTTCTTAAGATGCTTCAAGATATGGAGTAACAAGTAGTGTGCATCCATGAACATGTGTATACATCTTAGGATAGAAAAAAGAAGTATGGAAATGGTCATACAATGGATAAGTGATTTACAGTAGGTGAGAAAATTTTCTTGAGAATGCATCTACAGAAGTGTCTAATCCATTATGGAAAGGGTTTGAAGCAAGTGCCTTATTTTGTGGGACTATTTGAGATTCTAGAGAGGTTAGGTGCAGTTACCTACCATCTTGTATTGCCAAAAACTTTAGCTTGTGTTCATGATGTTTTGCATGTTTGTATTCTTATATAATATATTCTTGATTTGATACATGTTCTTGATTAGAATGTGTTATAGGTGGAGGATGTGCAGCTGGCTTTAAAGCCAATGCACATTCTTCAGTAATGGGATTTGACTCTTTGGGTTGAAGCATATAGCAAGTAAGGGTCCGAAGGGACCCTACTAATGAGTCATCAACTACTTAGGAGGATTCATCTAGCTTATTGGATTTAAACTCCTATTTGTTTATAGGCTTCTAGCAATAAGCCTATATCTAGGGGGTGGATGTGGTACCTACCCCTGCTCATGTGAAGTCATGATTTTTTAAATGTGATGTTTGAGTTATAGATCAATTTGTATATGGTGATTATATTATTTAAATATGTGAGTTTTGATCAGTTATATTTCAATGCTTTCCAATTGCTTGTTTAAGAATTGATGTGTTATTATGATCTTCTGAGACCTTCTACTATTTTGAGCTTAGGGTATGTTGTCTTTATGTTTATTGGGTAGTGGCTTACAATATAGGTTGGAGCCCTAAAGAGGCTGCCTATGTAAACCATAGTAGGATATTTTAATAAATGATAACATTTCATTAAATGGGTTTAAATGAATAAAAAAGAGTTAGTGATTTCCCCCTCCTCCCCCCCCGCCCCATACCTTGAGTGCTAGTACAAGCTAGGATGGGAGTAGAGAGGATGTTTTTTTTAACCTTTCCTTGTTAGTATTACTTGTTTGTACAAAAGGATACAAATGCCACATAGATTCACTAGGGGACCAAAGTCTAGAGAGGTTGTTAAGGTAATCTTAGAGTTGACTCATGCGATGACACTCTCCAAGTTACATAGTAGATTGCCTATGTGTCTTTGTTGCCTCTAGTTTTAGATGTCATTTGCGTCTTGGTACTTTTGAGATAGATTACTATCACATTTTCCTTCACCTAGATGTTGTTTCAAATTTTGCATTAATACATGTATGAGACTTACAACTATCTCCTCAACATGGTTGAAGTGGGCCATTTAGGTTCCACGAGTTTGAGTGGTAGTGTATTTTTCTTATACCATTGAGATATGAAACTTGGATACCATTGTTGAATATCCTTGTGAAGTTATTCCATTCATTTTGATCTTGTGCTTTTGATGTATGGTTTAATTATGTTTTACTAAATCTAATTTTTAGAGTTACTATGAGATGATATATTTTATGCTTGATTTATATTCTTTGAGCTTTTCATACCCTATAACTTTTATAATGGATGATTATGAATTCTAGTTATGCCAAGTGACACTTATGCAATTGTATATTATTTAGTTGGAATTGTAGTTGTAGTAATTGTTTGATGTGTATTTGTTGTGCATCAAATTTCTATTATTAATCAAACTTATTTATATATGTGATTCAACGCATTGGACCCTTAAGAGATGGAATTTTCTTATGATGGTTCTGTGTATGTGAGTTATTTCTTCCGCTATTTTATCTCCTATTGTTGTTGTCTTTTGAGAAAAAATAAAAATGGAAAAATCAATGAAAATTTAGGTTAATTTCTTTTGGGCTCCTTGGTAGGGTGTTACAAGCTTGAAATTAAGTTCTTGTAGTTTATGTTTTCTCTTCATGACAATCTATGAACGGGTACCTATACAAACTTGTAGAGATAATTTCACAAGTGTAAGAAGAACCCTATAGCTATATATTTATGGGAATTCAAAGATGGAACATTATTACTTGGACTTATTAAGGTAAAGTAATGGATATTTATGATATTGTTCATTAAGGAATATTAAATGGTCTCTCCTTAATTCTACTAGATGTGAAAATTATATCTTATATTTAAAAGATTTTTTTTTTTTTTCGAAATCCAACCATTAACTACTTGCTAGAAGTTGAAAATATTAGTTGAAGAATTTTTTCATTTGATCTAATAAAAGAGGCTTGAATAGAAGATAGTGGGAAAAATGGTAAGGATGATCTAATGGATATGATGCTAAAGTATGAATGATATTAAATTATATATAATTATATATATATATATATATATATATATATATATATATATATATATATATATATATATATATATATATATATATATATATATATATATATATATATATATATATATATATATATATATATATATATATATATATATATATATCTGTGTGTGTGTGTGTATTATTATTTTTTTAATTTAATTTTTTTTGTGTATGTGTGTGCTAGAGAGAGAGAGAAAGAGAGAGAGAGAGAGAGAGAGAGAGAGAGAGAGAGAGAGAGAGTATTAGTTTGCAAACGGTTTAGGGGAGGATTATGGTTCTTGGATGTCTAAAAAGAAAGATTATCGACATTGATATTGTAAATACATGTTAATGTCAATTTCATATATTTAGATAACATATTGGCATGTTTAGAATTTATTGATGTAGGAAAGAAGAAGTGTTGTAAAACTAAAGTTTGTAGTGGCAGATGTATTATCTTGATTGTCTTTCTTAACAAGAGTAAATTGCAAGTTTGGGAGTTTTGAGGAATAGATAATATTTGTATGGTATTGTGATATATATCAAGTCTTCTTAAGAAGTAAATTCCCAACATACACAAGATAGAGGGTGTGAATAAGTTGTCAACAAATATAATTAAAATCAAACTTATAAATTTGATCTAAAATAATTTAAATAATTATGTGCAAAAAAAGAAACCATACATAGTAAAAAAATAATTTTTGACTAAGGAAACCCATGTTTAGAGGGAAAATACTAGTAGGGATGGCACCTACAAGATAATGCACTAGTATATAAGTTTCTCATGAAATGATTTGATCATGTTAGAAGTAAAATATAATGCATTTAGCACAATGTCCCATGTTAGAGGAAAGATTTGTGTTAGGAGACCTTGAACCCTTGTTAGAAGGTTCTAAACCTATTAAAAGATAAAAGGAAACAAGTAGAATCACTTACAATACACTCTAGAAAATGTGAAATACAATCTTTATGTTAGGATTAAAGAGATAAATATTACAATTACATGCAAATAGAACCAATTACAAAGCATAATAAGCCACACAGAAGAAAATGCAAGACACAAACATTTAACATGGATCACCCAATCCTATGACTATGTCTACCAATAATGAGTCCAATATTCTTATTATCAAATGATTACAACTTGAACACAATATGTAATCACTTACAACTCAATACAGCCACAAGAAGCCATAATCTCATACATCATGAAATCCCTAACCATGGGCCATTGTATACAATAATTTTTTCACTTATAAAATTAGGGCTAGAATAAGTCATCTAACAGAAAAATAGTAGCTAGTGCAATTTACAATAATAAAGTCATTTGAATTTGGGAGTGTTGTCCCTACAACCCCCATGGGAGAATTGCTCGTTGACCCTACCCTATATTGTGACAAGGAAACTTCTTAAGGATCTTCCCCATGACCCCACAAGGGATGCTTCCCCCAAACCACCATAGAAATAATTTGGGGGAAACCACACCAAAAAAGTGGGAAAAACTAACCTCCAATTATAATTAGGCTCCACATCACAACACTTCAAAGTTAACGCATCTAAAAACATGAACAAGCTAATATGCAACTTACATTCCAAAATAATTTATTTTAAGCTCAGCTTAGTCAACCAAGATCATCTATGCTATCGTTTGATCATCCAACATACAAGCATTCATATGCATACACATACCATGACCCAAGCAAGGATATACTTTACAAATAGCTAATTAGGTCATCCTATTAGAGCTTCCCCAATGTATATCGAATTACATGGGTCTATGCAAAGGCATGTACACAACTTCCTAAGAATCATTACAATTGCTACAATAAGCTTTCCATACATTATATTAAAGATATTAAAAGTTTTACAATGATAAAAATTGGGCTTCTATAACATAGTCAACAACCAATAAAATACACCACACATTACAAAACAACAAGCTTTCCCAAATAATTAAAATGCTTCTCATTCTCAAGTGGATGCACATGAAAAAGTATCCTGTCATATCCCAAGATCGTTGACATTAATTATTTCTCTCCAATAAGATATAGAAATAATTCTACCAACTATCTCTATCATCATTTCCTACACACTAATCTACTACTAATATTTACCATTTAATAAGCTGTAACTCATCTAGAAATCAACATAATTCTTAGTGAACATAGACATCATGTCTATACTCATTTTTCCACACTAATATTGAAGATAACATATCAAATATTATCACCAACTAACCTAATTGTCATAATAATCAATCCATGATATACATAACTTGTGCATGTCATGATAATGAAAACATATGTTGTCATCAATGACAAAACTATTCATCAATACAACATCTCAACAACTCATCTAAGTGACCCAAATGTCATTAGTTACTAATAATATCCACATTTATAGTTGATGACAACATATGGTGAAAGACCACAAATCCAAAAGTATTAGACACAATAGAATTTTTTAATAGATTATAAAAAATTTAATATCCTTAACGTATACAATATTCTCTTATACATACAAATTTTCTAATAAACTATACTACATTCCTTCATGAATCTTCTCTCACATAGGTTTTCAATCTTATCCCCAATAGGGAACTAAATTTAGATATTAGAATGAATGTTGATGATATTCCTATGGGTTATTTAACTAGCTTTGTTGGAGACATCTTTTAATAGCTGTGTGTTACATTCATGATAGATTTAGTCATTGATGTCAACATATTAGTTCTTTTATGAAGACTGGAATAACAACAAATAGAGTTTGTCTTTTGTGGTTTGAATATTGAAGATCAAATTATGTGCACATGGGATTATGCTCTAGAATATGTATAGATGATATAACAATGAGTGTGTGTGGAAATGTGAAGTTTGGGCAAAGTTATGATGGATTTGGTGAAGGAATCTTTTAGATAGCATTTCTTGAAAGAAGGTATTGATTTTTTGATTTGATCTCCTAATAGAGATAGAATATGGTCGAGAAATCTTAGAAAGAGGTTGAAGACATGTTGATGATACTTTGGTTAATCATGTTTATTCAGATAATAAGTGAGTAGAAAGTTGTGAAGACTAGAAGCCAAAAAATTACTTGTAATTGTGAAAATATATAATATTGTAATGTAATATATTAAGTTGGTCCTATATTATTATTGTAAATTGGAAAAGCCTCAAGGTTGACTCAATAATTTATTCTAAGACTTGGTATAAATGAAATATATTTTAATTTGTTGTAATCATTGGTAAGATCACTTTTTATGAGATGTGAACTTCGACTGGCTATTCAATGCAAAGTGTTTTATGGAATGTATTGTGTGAGCATGAATGTGAATATCTTTTGGATCAAAGAAAAGAGTGGTGCAGTTTAGGTATGGTGAGATTACAAGGAATTGTATTTAGCAAGAGAAGTTGTTGTTGGACAATTTTTGATGTACACTTATATTAGTCAATGAGGATAGTACTAAATATGTTTAGATAGTAGATCCATTTCTCTTCCCCTCAAGTCCTAACAGGGTTCACACAACTCCTAATAGAGTTGGAATACCCTAAGAGGGATTAAAAATCTCCTTACATGGATTGATATGTACTAAATGTATAATTTCATTTACTCCTTAGAGTGTCCACCCTTTCACAAGGAACTTTTATATTAGTACATTATCTTGTAGGTTGCATCCCCACCTTAGTTTTCCCTTTGATCAAGGGTTTCCCTAGTTAACATATCTAGTGTTATTGTGTATGCTTATCTTTATTTCGTTGTTGCATATCTATGATTAATATACATTTCACAATAAAAGAAGATAGTGAGAGTTTTTTAATTGTATAACTGATTCACCTACTCCCCTTCTCTCATTTATCTTGGTGTACTTTACTTTCTAACAATTAGTATCAGAGCATTAGGTCCTTGAAGGAAAACCTTAATAACTTAAGAAGATCTATGGCACACTTTAGGAAATAAAGTCTTAAGTTTGATGGAGTTAATAATGATATTTGGAAGGAAAAATTGAGGACACATCTTCTATGCATTTGTCCATGTTATTGGTTGTTTATTACAGATGAAAATGATGTAATTGAAGAAGACAGGATTAAGGGTTATAATGAAATAGAGAAATACATATTCATGTACAATATAATTTCTAGAGAAGCACTATTATCAACTATTAATGAAATTTAATTTGGTTAGGTAAAACCTTTAACACTCTTTCATGAAGTTTGGAAAACTTTGCAAAGTAAAAGACTCTCATGAACCATCACATCTCTCTACTACTTTTAGCATGAGTAAAGTGAACTTTACTACCACAAAGGATAGTATGGACTACCCTTTGACTACTATCTTCCCCTTGATGATACAAAATAAATACGCCCTATTATTCTTGACATCCCACCTTCCTCCCCAATTGATTCGCCCCCCTAGTTTCGCCAAAACTATTTTCTTGTAGGTGGAAGTGGACCTGTGAAAATTATGGATCAAGATGGAGAAGAAGAAGGATAGGTTAATTGAGTTAGAGTCTTGTTTCATGACCTTGACTGATTTTGGGGTCAAGGTCATGCATGTTGTTACAACTACCCTCTAGATCTTGTAGTAGGAGAAGGAGAAGAGGCCACACAAGGAGGATAGTGATGTAGGCACATTGTACTAGTTTTTGGATGATGATTGGATGGATATGCTACTATCGAAGCCCAACTAGAATGACAAAAAAGATTGAGGATTTCTCCTCTTTCTATGCTTTTATTTATTTTGTGTTATGTTTTTCTTCTTTTCTTTAAATTTTTAACCCTCTTGTGGCTAGAGTTGAAATAATTACAATATGGTTTTAATGGTTGTTATTATGAACTTCCCTAATACTATGATTATTCTAGATGTTATTATAGTGTGGATGGCTTTCTCTTTTTCTATTTGTAGGACTTGGTTTGATAATAGGTTTTTGCCTCACAACTATATTTTTTTATATTAGTTACGGGTGCATATTTTGTTGACTATGGGTTTATGGGTTGTGATTTTTTAGATAGTGAATATATCACTAACTTTGTGTATTCTAGGCTAGTTACCCAAATTTTGATTGCTTTTTAATAAAATAAAAATAAAAATAATACATTTTCTTCAAATGTTGATAAGCCCAAGAAGGACAAAATGATGTTCTTCTATTGAAAGAAACTTGGCCACATATGATGAATGAATTTTTTTGAAGAAGCTAATTGATCACTTGTATCATCCTCTTGCAAAGAACATTACCAAGGTGTGTAATTTAGTCAAGTCAAAGTCACCTCAAGAATCTTCAAAGTAATAAAGTAAGGAGAAAGAAAAGGGTGATTCCATAGTTGGTTTTGTCTCACTACTAGATTTCTAGGTTATTGATGTGCATACTTCACACCACATGGATTTGTCAAAATAGTGTTTTTCCTCATTCTAGTCATGTTCTATGCTATCTATTATATTGGGTGATGATACTCCTAATAGAGTGCATGGGAGAGGTTGATTGATGTTGGAGAAGGAAAATTTCATGATGTCCTTTTTATTTCATCTTTTATAACTAATCTACAATTTGTATATTAGATCACTCATATATGATCTAGAATTTCACTCATATTTACTTTAGAGGTCTAAAACTATAGTGGGAAAGGTAGATCATTAATCTAGACTGCATCACTTCTCTCACTTTGTTCTTGATTTACCCTCACTTGTATTATTCACTCACCTAGATGAGGTGACTCATTTGTGACATCAATAGTTTAGAAAACTCCTAAAACTACCTACAATATCTCAATCAACATGGAGCCAATAGAAAATTTCTTTCTATTAATTTTGTAAAGGTTGCATTCTTGGAAAGCATCCTAAAGAAAACTTTGATCAAGGCAGAGCATGGTGAGCCACCCAACTTTTGCATCTAGTGCACATTTGGTAGGACAATTTATACATCTTTCTTTTTTTAAAAAAAAATTACATTTGAACATTTATTGATGATATTTCCCACTATAGTTTTGTATGTTTTCTTAGAAAAAAAGAGGATTTCTTCGAGTATTTTTAGGAATGCAAAGATTTTGGAAAGAAATAAACAAGAAAATCCATCACAATGTTACATATTGATAATGAGGATAATATGTCAACAAGAGGTTTCAAAAATTATGTACCTAAGAAGGAATTTATTTTCACCACATAGTTCCATACACTCCATAGAAAAATCAATTTTTAAAAAAGAAAAGATTTTCTTGTTAGTTTCTAGTGACTAATAAGGGAAGTACTATACATACTTCATAGTTTATCTAAAATTTTGTGCCCACATGTTGAAATTAATTATAACCATGAAGCAAAAAAAATACTTGTATAAAAGTGCTTAAGGTTAGGGATTTTCATAAGGTGTGATGCAATAATTTCTTATCATGGTGATATTGAGTTGTAAGGGATTACAGGTTGTAATTAGATTGTAATCACTCGATCCTAATAATATTGGACTTTCTATTTAGTGGGCATAGCCCAAGGATTAGGTGAACCACGATCTAAATCTTGGTGTCTTGTGTTCTCTTCTGTGCAATTCAATATTTTCTCATATTAATTATATTTGTATACATAATTGTTATTTCTTCTTGTGGGTTAATCCTAACAAGTGGTATGAAAGAAAGGCTATTTTTTTAGTTATCCTTTGAAGAAAAGTCTAATGGTTGAGTAGGAGTGATGGAAAATGAGGGTAAGTTGAAGGTTGAAAAGTTTAATGGGATAAAATTTTAATTATGGAAAATGTAAATGGAGGACTATCTTTATCAGAAGGATTTATGGAAGCCATTAGAAAGAAAATCAGAGAAACAGAGAAGTATGATAGATGGGGACTAAGAGATTTTAGACAGAAAGGCACTTGTAAGAATGTGGTTATGCCTAGCACCATCGATGACAATTAAGATTAAAAAAGTGAAGACTATGGAAGAATTGGAGGAAACCCTAGTGAAAATGTATGAAAAGACATTTGCTTCAAATATAATATTTCTCGTGAAGTGTTATTTTAATATGAAGATAGTAGAAGGTGAATCTATAGTGGATCATTTAAATGAGTTTAATACTATTATTAGTTAGCTAACTTCTATGGGTATTAATTTTGATGAATAAATTAGGGCTGTCTTGATTTTGTGTTCTTTGCCTGAAAATTAGAGTGGCTTCATAATGGCTATGAGCAATTTTATTTCTAGATCTAATACCCTAAAATATAATGATGTGATTGGTGTTATTTTGAGTGAGGAAACTCATAGAAAAAACTCAAGTGGATTTACATCATGAAGTGCTTCAAATGTAAAAACAAAAGCCAAAATGACTAAGAGAGAAAAAAATTCTAAAAATCATGGGAAATTAAGAGGAAAGTCAAATGGAAAGAGGTCAATCTAGAGGACCAAGAGATTGTTGGTACTATGGTAAACTAGGGCATAAGAAAAAAGATTATTGGAATTGAAAGAACAATGAAGGAGATATACTAGAAGGGAACAAGGAGGAAAATGTGGTAAGTAACAAATTTGAAGAGGATGCTTTGCTTCTTTCTTTAGAAAGTACTAATGATTCATGGGTTTTAGATTATGGTGCTTCATTTCATACTACACCTCATTGAGGATGTTTTATTGATTATCTCCAAGGGGATTTTTGGCTTGTCTATTTGGGGGATAATGAACCCTATTAGATTTTTTGAAAGGAAAAAGTTAAGAATAAGTTGTGGAATAGGAATCATTGGCTACTACATGAGGTAAGACATGTTCAAAGGTTGAGTAGGAATTTAATTTCAATAGATCAAATCGGTGATGTGGCTTGTGTAGTTACTTTTAATGATAAAAAATGAAAGGTTTCAAAAGGTTCTCTTGTAGTAGAAAAATGTGTCAAATTAGGAATTTTATATCTTTGTATAGGTCATACTATTCCTCCTACAATTATTTTTTTAGAAAAAGATGAATGCTTAGGACTAGTTGCTACAGTTGAGCAGGGAGAACAAAAAGATGTTGTAGATTCAGATACATCACTATGGGACTGAATGAGAAAGGTATGAAATTAATTCATTAAAAGAAAGGTTTACCAGGTCAGAAATACGTTAACATGGATTTTTGTGAAGGTTGTGTGTATGGAAAATAAAAGAGAGTGAGTTTTGTGAAGAGTGGGAAGGAAAACAAGTGAGAGATTAGAGATTATGCATAAAGATGTATGGTGACTAGCCCACGTATGTTCCCTTTTTGGCTATCATTATTATGTCACATTTGTTGATGATGCCACTGGAAAATTATGGATTTATTTCCTTAGACAAAAATGTGATGCATTTGAAACTTCTAAGAAATGGAAATGCTTAGTTGAAAATGAGACTGGTAAAAAATTAAAATGTCTTAGAGATGATAATGGTAGAGAGTATAATAGAGTGTAAAAAACTATTCCAAAGACTCCACATTAAAATGGAGTGGTTGAATGTGTGAACAAGACTATAATAGAGTGTACAAGGATCATGAAGTTGCATGTAGGGTTGACCTTAAACATGTGGGTAGAGGCTATCAATACTACTATATATTTGATAAATAGAGGTTTCTCTACTACTTTAGGTTGTGGTATTCCAAAGGAAGCATTGACTAGTAAGAAGGTGAGTTATTCTTTTCTTAAAACCTTCAATTGTGAAGCATTTTCTCATATAGATTCTAAAAATAGAAGAAAGTTTGAAGCTAAGTCAAAGAAATGTGTATTTTTTGGATATGATATTGATGAATTTGGTTATAGGCTCTAGGATTTTGAAAATCATAAAATTATAAGAAGTAGAGGTGTCATATTCAATGAGAAAGTGTTGTACAAAGATCTATTGCAGAAACATGAGAAGACAAAAGATGATTATGTAGTGTTGGATGATACTCCAAAAGATGATGTTCTAGCAATTCCACATGGTTTGTAACAACAATAAAAACAAACACCACACACCCCAGTGAATGTTAGATGGTCAACAAGGCTAAGTAGACCTCTAGAAAGACTTCCATCTTCTTTGTACTCTATTCAACTAATAGATGGTGATGAACCTAAATGTTATTATGAAGTTGTGCATGTGGATACTAAGATTCAGTGAGAGTCTACAATGGTAGATGAAATGGACTCTTTATTGGAAAATAAGACTTGGGATTTATGCATGCTGTCTACAGGTAAAAGAGATTTGTAGAATAAATTGGTTTATAGGTTGAAAGAAGAGGATGGACATAAGAAAATATCTAGAGCCAGGTTAGTTGTAAAAGAATTTGCATAGAAAAAGGGCATTAATTTTGATGAGATATTCTCTCTTGTTGTTAAAATGACTTCTATTGATACCATTTTAAGTATTGTGGCTGCTGAAGATTTGCATTTGGAGCAACTTGATGTTAAAACAACTTTCCTCCATAGTGATTTGGATAAAGAGATATATATGGCACAACCAAAGTGATTTCAGGTCAAAGGTAAGGAGAACTTAGTGTGTAGATTGAAGAAAAGTTTATATGGCTTGGAGCAAGTAACTTGGCAATGGTATCTAAAATTTGAAAGTTTTATGCTGGAGCATGGATATAGGATGTGTCATTTAGATCATTGTATTTATTTTAAGAGGTTTCATGATAACATCTACATCATTTTGTGTTTATATTTTGATGATATGGTTGTAATTGGGTCTAACATGGATCACATTAAGGGGTTAAAAATATAGTTAGCACATTCATTTTCTATGAAGGATTTGGGGGCAGCAAAAAAAATCCTTAGTATGAAAATTTGCAAAGATAGGAAAAATAGAAAATTGATATTATCTTAGGCTGATTATATTACAAAGGTGTTGCAATTTTTCTCTATGGAGAATGTTAATGTTGTCAAGACACCTTTACCTAGTTATTTGAAGCTAACTAAGGAGTTGTGTCCAAAGATAGAAGAAGAGGATGATAATATATCCAAGGTAACTTATGCTTCAGCTATAGAAAGTTTGATATATGTTATTGTATGTACAAGGGCATATATTGCACATGCAGTTGGAGTCACTAGTAGGTATATGAGTCATCTAGGAATTAAGAATTGGAAAGTAGTAAAATGAATTCTCATATATTTGAGAGTAGCATCCAATATTTGTCTACATTTTGTGGGCTCTACTACTGATTTATAGGGATATGCTGACTGAAATTTAGTAGGGGATATTGATACAAGTGGAGTAATATAGGATATGCATTTACTATTAGTGGGGAAATAGTGAGCTAGGTTTCTCAATTGCAGAAGGCTAATGAATGCTTTATCCACTATAGAGCTAGAGTATGTTACTACTACAAAGGAAGCCAAGGAGATGATATGGCTTTAGTTCTTCATGGAAGAATTGGGACACTCATAGAGGGATAATTATTTTCTTAAAAATAGCTAGAGTTCCATTCATCTTGCAACATTTTTTGCTCTATATTCAAAGACAAAACACATTCAATTGTGGTACCATTTCATTCAGTTAGTTTTGAATGATGGCCAATTAAAGTTGGAGAAAGTATAGACAGATGAAAATCTAGTAGGTATGTTTACCAAGGTAGTGATAAGGGAGAAGTTGGATTCTTCAACTTTGGTTGGTCTTCTAGATTGAACAAAATAAAAGAACAACAAAGACTAGGGTGGTTTGATCTAGTGGGAGCCCTATGTTGTAGTGATATTGCTATAGCACTAGTCTCCAAGTGGGAGATCATTGTTTAGTGTGGAGCCTGATCAGTCCCCAAGTGGGATATTTTTAGTTTGTGGTGATTAATTAGGGAAGTATTGTACATAGTTCATAATTTATAAGGAATTTTTAGCCGACATGTTGTAATTAAATATAACCCTAAAGAAAAGAAAAAACTTGTATAAAAGTGCTTAGGGTTAGGGATTTTCCTAAGATGTGATGTGATAATTTCTTCTTGCTATGGTATTGAGTTGTAAGGGATTATAAAATGTAATCAGGTTGTAGCCACTGGGTCATAATAATATTGGACTTTCTATTTGGCGAACGTAGCCCAAGGATTGGGTGAACCATGTTAAATCTTGGTGATTTATATTCTCTTATGTGCAATTAAATACTTTTTGATATTGTTTATATTTGTCTATAATTGTTATTTTTGCCTATGGTTTAATCCTAACATTTCCCTTAAAGGAAATGCCAATTATATGACCAACTCTAAATTACTGGCACCTTAGTATTAGGTACGGGCCATAAATTGTGCATGTTACATTATGAATTGGGTTCCTCATTGAAGTATGAAGGAGGTAATGCCCTTTCAATCCTAGATCAATCATAAACCTATATTGAAATAGTTTTGATTGGTTGGGCCTCTTGCATAGGTCTAGCTTCTAGTAGAGAAATTCAAAGATATGGATCTATAAAGTAGGTCATCTATATTTATTGGGTATCTAGATGGTGCTAATAGCTATAAGGTTCTCTATTCCAGCACATATGAGATTTTATTCAAGATAAGTGTTCCTTTTGAGTAGGATAACTCTAATTCCTCTTCTAACACTTCTCCATGATTCATCTCTATGTATACATTGTGACTACATCATGATAGTTCTTCTAAAGCTTTATATCCTCCTGATCTAAATGAGGAATCTTCTTCTACCTTAAGAGATGATGATGAAGATCCATCATCATCCTCTCTTAGTCATCATTTATAGGATAATTCTCCTTCATATTTTCCACATGATATTAAGCTTTGTTAGACTCATCAGACATTAGAGTTAGTAGGTGATTGATTTGGTCATCCTTCTGATGAGATTAGAACAATTTCACAATTAAAGAAACCTCCAAATTTATTCGTCTCAATAGATTATGATCCTTAATCCCTCTGTGATTCTTATGGTGTTCATGAGTAGTATACTTCTATGAAAGAGGAGTTCATCCTTTTAGAGAGGAACCACACTTGGAATTTAGTGTCTCTTCCTAAATGAAGAGAACTTGTTCAATGCAAGTGTAGTAGAAATATATTTTTTTTATTTGCAAATGGGCTAGTTGATAAGCATAAGGCTCACCTAGTCAGCAAAGGATTCGACCTAGTTACTTTGAAACCTTTGTGCCAATTGTAAAGATGAAGTCCATCTAACTTTTCTTGTACATTGTTGCATCTCATTTCTAGGAGGTTGATTAGAGTGATGTGAAGAGTTTTTTTCTTTATGGAGACCTTTAGGAGGAGATCAGTATGGAAAAGACACAAAGATTCATTATAAATCCTTCACTTGTCTTCCAGCTTAAAAAGTCCTTCCATGGCCTTAAATAGTCTCCTCAATCATGGTATGCCAAGATGGAATCTTTGCCAATGGCTTCACTTGTTACTATTATCATTCAAATATCTACATTTTACACTAGGATGATACTCTCATTTTTCTTTTACTACATGTAAATGACTTTTTCATGATAGAGAGTCTCTCATCACACATCATGATAGTCATAACTATTCTACATGATTGGTTCTTGATGTTAGATTTAGGACTTCTCTACTACTGCTCAAGGATTGAGATGACTCAATTACCAAGTCTAGTATATTCTCCTAATATGCTCTCTAAATTTCACATTGTTGTTTATAAGTTTGCATTGATTTCATTTATGTTAGGGTTCAAGCTTGATGCTTCTTTTACTTCACCCTTGCTTAATGCACTACCTTGTATCATCAATTGGTTGGTAGCCTCATATTCTTGACTCACATAAGGCTCAATGTTTCATATGTTGTGCACGTAGTCCCTCATTTTATGGACGAGTCATAAAATTCTTAGAAAGCATCTAAGAGGACTCTTCATTACATCTAGGGTACTCATAGTTATGATATTAATTATTTAGCAGGTGTGGTTACTGATTTGGTAGGATATACATATTTAAATTAGATAGACAATATTTAGGATCACAAATCTAAGTACTACTTCTTTCTTTTTTGAAATCCAATTTCTTAGTTGATTCTATTGATGACATGTGACTTCAGAACATCCTCACAAACTTTGGAAAGCCTAAAGTTAGCTTTTGTGATAATTAGAGTATAGACTATATTTTCATTATGATGCTTAGGAAATATTTCAAGTGGTTTTTTCTTTTTGAGATGGGTAAATGGCCAAAGCCTAGATTAATTATTATTATTTGTTGAATTAATTATTATTAAATGTTAAGCAAAGGTAGATTTGAACCCAAGACCTCCCACATGAGAGGCTCACAAGTTACCATTGTGTTGTAGGCTTTTACATAGAAATATTTCAAGTGTTAATTATGAAAGAATATTGGATTTTTTTCCAACTTGCAGCAAAAAGATAATGAGTGTTTTATTTTCTATAGGTTATCTCAGGAACTTGATTTCCATGGAAAGCAAATTAGAACCATGCTTCCTTCCTTTTTTCAAAATCTTTTTTGAAGTATAATATGTTGATTAACTTTGATATATCAGCTTGTCAGGCATTTTTAGTTCTAGGGTTTTGAAGTATTTCTACAAAGTGTATTTGTAAATATGATAACAATAAATATTTTAGTTATGATTGTTTTTAAATTTGTAAGATGTCGAAGCCAAGATTAATTTTTATTATTATGTGTTTTTATTAATTATTATTAAGTATTAATATTGAATAGATTCGAACCCAAGACCTTCCACATAGGAGGGTCACAATTTAACATTGTGTTATAGGCTCTTGCCTAGTTATGACCTATTATTTATCAAAAAGTGAAAAATAATTATTTTATAAATTTTATATAAGATAAATACTATTAAATTTTATAATATGTTAAAATAAAATATTTTATATTACATATTATAATAGATAATTGACCTAAATCAAAAAAATTATATTAAAAATCTAAAGATAAAATAATTTAATTTTTATATTATTTATCATATCTTGAAAATACTATAATATATAGAATAGAAATAAAATAAAATTTAAAAATTTAAATATAGTACTTAAACCTTATGTGTTACATATGATAGATAAATAATCTAAATGAGTAAAAGTTTATTTAAAGAAATCTAAACATAAAATTAGTTATTATATGTAAATAATATTAAAATAGATAAAATAGAAATTAAATTAAATTTAAAATGTAGTATTAAAACCTTATATGTTACATTTATAATTTATATTTTTAATAAATTGTTTCATGGAGTAAAATATAAGTAAAAAGGATAATATATAATAATAATAATAATAATAATAAGAACAAATTAACTTGTGATACAACTTAAATATAAATTAAATATTGAATTTTGATGTTTTCTAAATCATATATTTTATAATGTATAAAAAATAAAATACCTAATAAGTGTAAACAATAATAGAATGCCGATAAATTATGAGTGGAAAATAGTTGCACCCAAAAAAATGAGTGGATAGGAAGGGGGAAACTGAAAAGTAGAACTTGATTTGCTTCATTCAATATTATTATTTCTCCCTTATATAAATACAGGTTTTTCAATAACAAATCGATGTATGATCACTGGAAACATTGTACTCATTTGTGTATATGCTCAATTTTCTTAGCAGGATTATTCAGTTCAAAAATCCAAGTCATTCTTTTTTCTCTCACCCTACTGTATGCATAGTTTTTTTGTCCAAAATCATTTGTTCAATAATCAGAAATCTATATGTGATGTTTTTTAAACTTCTCCCCTAAAAATTTAATTGCATAATGTTCAAGGCTTCTCCCTCCTTTGTACTTTAAGAGAAAACATGAAATGACTTCTTCATCTTCTTCTATGGGATCCCCCTCTTTACCAAAGAAAAATCATATAATATCGCCTTCGTCTCTTAATTTTGTTGGCAATGATCTATCTCTACCTAGTTATGATGTTTTTATCAATTATCATAGCCAAGGTTTAGAGAAAACATTATTGCTTGTCCTTCACCAGACACTGGAATATCTAGTATTGAAAGTATTTGTGGATTCAAGAGTTATACGACTAGAATGTTTAGTACCTATAAATGTACATCAAGCCATTTAGAGTTCTTCAGCACATGTTTCTATTTTCATGAAGGGGTATGCCAATTCACCCTCATGTTTGGTTGAGCTTGTGCTCATATTGAAACAGGGTGTCCCAATAGTTCTCTTATTTTATGATGTTACGCTTTCTAATGTAGTGTTTGTTCCTAGTTTACATTTTGTTATTATTGTTGAACTCTTTTAGGTGGGTTTATGGTTGATGATTAGTAGCATTATCTTTCAAATTATCATTAATTGTTTCAAATTCAATTGATTTTATGATGAGACTACTTGGTACTAGTTACTTCATGTATGCATAACTATACCTTGATAATGATTATTATAGTGATTTTAGTCATTTTATAATGTTAGTTAGATAGATTATTATATGTGTTTTCTTATGAATACTTACCACATACTGCATGTCTATGGTGTGCATGTACAGTTTCTTTATGTTTGACATTTCTAATGTGGTTAAGAAAGGGAAACGTAGTCACCTACTAGTTTGGATCTACACAATGCACCACTTCCTCACATTGCCTGTTTAGTTTAGAATATACAATTTGTACATGTATCAATTTTATGTAGACTGTAGGTACTGGGTATTCACTTCCCTGAATTGTTAGGATGAGCATACCCTATCACAATTTCTCAATGGTAAGAGATGGGAGATAAATTCTTGAGTCCAAATCATAAACCTTTAAACCAATTGTCTTAGAAAATTAAGACAAGTATGTAGTGCCTGCCCCTAGTTTGCACTTCTATTATCATTACCAAACTCTTTTAGACTAGATTTATGCTTGATGATTAGTAGCATTGTTTTGAAATTATTAGATATTGTTTCATATTTAGTTGATACATGATGAGATTACTTGGTACTCTATACTTCATATATACATGATGATTAGTACAGTATTTTCAATTATTGATGATGATTAGTTAGATGGATTATCATATGTCTCTTCTAATGTATACTTACCCCATACTACATGTGTATGGTGTGTGTGTATGTTTTCTTTATCTATGGCATTTTTGATATGGTTAAGGAAGGGAGTCCTAGTCACCTATTAGTCAAGATCTACACAATGCACCACTTCTTACCATTGCTTGTTTAATTTAGAATATTGTGTTTGTACATGCATGAATTTTATGCAGATTGTAGATACCGGGTATCGACTTCTCTGAATTGCTAGGATGACCGTACCCTATTACATTATCTCAATGGTAAGAGAGGGGAGATAACTTCTTAAGTCCAAATCCTAAACCTTTAAGCCATTTGTCATAAAAAATTAGGATAAGTATCTGAGTTGTCTACCTTCCAAATAAGCCAAATGACGCTAATTCGTGATTATAACCCTTTAGTTTGATTTTTTTTGTGTTTTTCTATGATAGATTTTTGTATTTTATTTTATAAGACTTTGGTAATTTTTCTATTAATTAAGTCTAATTAAGAGATTAAATTAATGATTTAATTTGATGGAAAATTTATTATAGTATTTTAATATTTAATTATATTTTGTTAATTTAGAGAAATAATTAAATAAGAAGAGTTAAATTAAAGATAAAAAGTTATAAGTTTAATGTTAGAATGTGATAATATTTATTTAATTTAATAATATATTTATAATTTACTTTTAAATAAATGCTAAATATTATTATTAGTTAAGTTAATAAATATTTTATCTATTGACATTTCAAAAATAAAGTAAAGCATTAAAAATATATTAATTTATTAAAAGTTTTAAGATTGCATGATGCATGCATGAGATTAAAATTTAATAAATTAATTGAAAAGAGAAGTCAAGTGGGAATTAAATAAAGCTATTTAATAATTCAATAAATGTGCATGAAAAAGATAAAGTTAGTAATTTTTGTGTTTTATAGTTATTTAATTTAATAATAATTTATTAAGGAGTTTTATTTTAATTAATAAACTCTAAATAATATTGTTAGTTGAATTAATAAATATATTATTAAAGTGTCTCATAATTTAATAAGAGAGAGAAAACATAATTTAATAAAATTTATTTTAATTAAATTGCATAAAGCTTATGCATGAAATTAAAATATAATAAATTAATTAAAGAGAGAGTATGCAAATATTTAATAAAGTTTATTTTAATTAAATTGCATAAAGTGTATGCATGAAATTAAAAGATAATAAATTAAATAAAGTGAGAAAGCTAATTAATTTAATAAAGATATTTTAATATCTAAAAGTTTATGCATGAAGAAGTAAAAGATAACATGTAATAAGAAGTAATTGATCAGTGAGTTCCCTCACATGATTACACAATTATAGCTCAAAATTAAGGGAGAACTCTTTATCAAAGATTACATGATTGCACAATTAGAGCCCCAAATTAAGGGAGAATTTTTTATCAGAGATCTAGAGCTCATTATGTAATTACATAGGTTTTGGAAGAACAAATTCGAAGAAGGAAGTTTTTAGAGAAAAGGGATTATTTTGCGTGCTTCATGTGATTGTTGTTTTAGCATCATATCCAGGTAGGGTCTCATAGTCTATTTGTATAGCGGTTTTCTATCTTTTCAATTCATGTCTTCTCTATGTCTATTGTGTTTTGGATTTCAGAATTCTTCTAAGTTGAGACCCTTGTTTTGCATATTTATTGTTCTTCATTTTCAAAAACTTCTATAAGCAATTTAATGATTCAAAATCTTATGTGTGGATTTGGTCATTCATTGTTCTTAGGTAACATTTGTATATAAATTGGAAACTAGAAAACCCTCATGTTAAGATTTACCATTCTTTGTTCTTGAATACATGTGTGAAAGAGTTAAACTGAAATCCTTATTGTTAAATTGAGGTTTCGTATATGGAATTGTTAAATTGGGTTTTGGATTCTAAAAAATAAAACAAATTTGGTTTTGTAGAATTTCACTAGTTGGTTCAAATTTCTACATTAGGGCTATATTGGAAAGTCTCCATTTTTAGTAAGTTTCCATTTTCAGTAAGTTCCAATTTTTAGAAAGTTTTCATTTTTAGTAATTTTATGTTATTAGTAAGTTTCCATTTTGAGTAAGTTCCAATTTTTAGAAAGTTTCCATTTTTAGTAATTTTATGTTATTAGTAAGTTTCCATTTTGAGTAAGTTTGCATTTATAATAAGTTTCTATTTTGTAAAAGTCTCTATTTTTAGTAGGTTTCTATTTCAGAAAAGTTTCTATTTTTAGTGGGTCTTTATTTTAGGAAAGTCTCTATTTTTACCAAGTTTCTACTTTTAGAAAGTTTCTATTTTTTAGCAAGTTTCTATTTTGAAAAGATCTCTATTTTTAGTAGGTTTCTATTTTTAGAAAGTGTCTATTTTTAGCAAGTTTCTTTTTTAGAAAGTCTCTATTTTTAGCAAATTTTTATTTCAGTAAAGTTTCTATTTTTAGTTGGTTTCTATTTTTGAAAAATTTATGTTTTTATTAGGTTTCCATTTTGAAAGTTTATATTCTTAGTGGGTTTCTATTTTTGGAAGTTTCTATTTTTAGTAGGTTTCCTTTGTGGGAAAGTTTTTCCTAAGTTTAATTAAATTAAAATTATTATGATAATAATAATTATTATTAATAATTTTAATAAGTGTTGTTAAAATTTGAAATTTAATTATTTAAAAATTTGACTTATTACTTTATTATTTAAATATAATTCTAAAGAAATTTTTTTAAAGAAATAAAAATTATTTGGGAGAATTAATAGTTTGTTTTATAAACTTTGATGTGTTTATATGGTTCAGATGTATGAAAATGGTTTGTAATTTTTTAGGGAAATTTTATTATTTGAAAAGCTTAGTAATTATAATACTTTGAGAAAATGAAAACTAAAATCTTACTATTAATTCAACAATGTATTTTCAAATCAAACCAAGCTATGAAACCTACACCTTTTTATTTGTATGTTGCCTATATTTTGGGTTTGGGTTGACTAGAGTGTTGACCAATCTTAGGATGTTACTAGAGGCTTGGAAGTTCTGCAGTTATGATGTTATGATGATTTGATCTTGATCTTTTATACTCAACCATGGTAATGTGTCTGGTATGCTTTATGATGTGTGTTGATCTATTGATCGTTATTGCTTTCCAATGTTCTTGTGTGATGCTAAGGTGAATGTATGACCTATTGGACTTAACCATTTTTGAGTCTTCGATCAATTATATTAGGATTTCTTTCCAGTCACTTTTATAGGACTAAAATGTTTGGTATGATTTTTTCTTGGTGAAGTCATGTTATGACATATTTAACTTAACCATTTTGAGTCTTCAATCAGTTATTTTTGGGATATTTTCCAGTTGCTCATAGAGAGCTGATGTGTTATTTTGAATTATCTTTTGATGCTTTTTAGTCACTTTTATAGGACTAAGGTGATTTTATATGATTATTAATTTTTACTTTTATGAACCTAGGGTAGGTTATCTATATGTAATCTCAGGAAGTGGCTTGCAATGGAAGTCAGGGCCCTAAGTGGTTCCTAGGGTAACCCATTATAAGTTGTTTAATAAGTGAAAACACTACACTAAATAAGAGTAAAATGAACCTAATAAGAATCTTTGTATGTTCTTGCTCATGCCTTGAGTGCTAGTATAGGTTAGGATGAGAGTAGAAGAATGCTTGGTTACGAACTTGCATTTGTACTATGCCTTGTCAGTATGAGAGGATGCTAGTGGCTGCATAGGAATCACTAGGGGGTTCGGGTCCTAAGAGATTGCTAAGGTAACTCTAGTGTGATTTGTGTGATGACACTTGCCCATTTACATAGTAGGTTTCCTATGTTTCTTTGTGTGCCTCTGGGATTAGATGTTGATTTATTTTAGAACCCTTGAGATAGAATACTTTTAAGATTTCCAAGACTTAGAGAGTACTTTTGATATTTGGTTTGATATCCTTTTTGGGACTTGAGACTATCTCCTCAACATGGTGGCAGTGGGCCATTTATGTTTCATGCGGTCAGGTGGTAGTGCTTTCTACTCTTACCATTGAGATTTGTCCATAGTCACCATGGTTGGAGCTTCCTTGTCTGCATTTCCTTTTTATTCTATCTTTCTATCATTATGGTGGATGGTTATATCATACAATGGATTTTTATATGTTTTATTATGGATGGATATATCTTTTATGGTGGATGCTTTCATTTATTATATTGCACTTTGTATCATGAATCTGAGGAGGAGGATGCAGTTCTATTTTTACAAATGTATATTCTTTTAGCCTTTCATACCTTATGACATGTTTAGTGGATGATTCAGCATTCCAAATTTTATTACCAAGTGGTATTCAGAACAATTGTATATTATTTAAATGGACTTTGGACTTTTAATTATTCTTTCATATGGATGTGGTAGTTGTTAAAGTTAGTATTAGTTAAATTTAAATGTGACTCAATGTCATGGGATCATTAAGAAATCTAACATGTTATGTATGCTTATAGATGATTGTATGTTATTACTTCTGCTACTTTATATTTGATGTGTATGTTATTCTTTCTTTAAAAGAAATGTTTGGCAAACTTAGTAAAACTTTAGGTTATTTGTTTTGGATCCCTTAGCAGGGTGTTACAAAGTATTTATGATGGTTACCCTTCCAAGAATTCATTGTATCATTTAAATTTATGATTATAACCATTGAGTTTGATCTTGTATGTGGTATTTTATGATGAGTTTTCATATTTCATCTTATAGGTCTTCGATGATTTTTCTAGTAATTAAGTCAAATCTAAATGTTAAATTAATGATTTAATTTAATGAAAAATTATTATGATATTTTCAATATTTAATTATATATAATTAATTGGTAAATGAATTAAATAAAAAGAATTAAATTTAAAAGAAAAATTATAATCTAATTTGAGATTGCAATAATATTTATTTAATTTAATAATATGATATTTAGGTGATCATTTTTAAATAAACGCTAAACATTATTATTACTTAAGTTAATAATATTTTATAAATTAATGCTTCAAAAATAAATTAAAGAGTGAAAATGAAATTTATTTATTAAAGATATTTAAAATTGCATAAAGTATGGATGAAGTTTTGAAAAAAGATAAAAAAGAGTTAAAATAATTTGATCAAGGAGTTCCCTTGGGTGATGGCATAATCAATGCCCCAAATTTAGGAGAGAACTACTTATTAGCATTTGAGGGGCCATTTTTTAGGGACTGAGAATTTTCGAGAAGGAATTTTTTTGAAAAAAAGTTTTGAGAGAAGAGATTTCTCTCACAATCTTTAGGTGTTTGTGAATTTAGCATCAGAACTAGGTAGATTCTTGCATTTTATTCACCCAATTAAACTATGTTATTTAATAATCCTATTTTTTTTGTGACTATGATTTTTTATCCAAATTTCATTGTGACGAATCTTTCAATATGGTAAATTGAAATTACCGATATGCACGTGGATTTCATCTATATAGAGAAAGATTAAAATATCATTGGAACCCTCTTTCAGTAGATTTTAAAATTGAAAATTAAACCCAAAAGGGTTTTGCAAGAAATAGAAATTTTATATTAAAAACTTGATTAGTTTGTCATATTTTTCCTAACAAAGTGTTTGATAAAACATCTATTAAACAAAACAAAAATTATAAAAATTTGTATGGGGATGGGGTTTTTCTTGTAATTAAAAAATGAATTTTATATAAAATAATTTATCAAAAACATTATATAAAAAAATATACATGGAAGGAGAGGCAGGTTTTACCCTACCTCCCCTCTACCCTTACTGACAGCTTCACCACTACTATTTGTAGGCTACTACGCTAGCAACAATACTCTGTACTATTGTGGCCACATGCCCCTACAACAATAGGGTGGCCACATGGCTTTTAATGGCCAGTAAGCCCTAAACATAGTCATGCAGTACAATTGCATTTTTAAAATTATTTTTTTATTGTTATTTAATTTCATTAAATTTAAATTATTTAATTGAAATTATTATTAATTAATATTTTTATAATAATTTTTATTAATATTTAATAATTTAATAAATAATTAATGAATATTAATATAGTTGTTTATTTTATAATTAATTATTAATTTAATGAAATTTAGTTTTATTAAGTTTAATTAATAATGAATATCATTTAATGAAGTTTTAAATTTATTTTGTTATTATTATTATTATTACTATTAATTTTAATAAAGTCATAATTATTTTATTTGAAAAAAAATTATTATTTAAATAATTTAAATAAATAATTACCCTTAAATTCTTCTGGAATAATTGACTTATAATCAAATGGGGGTAATTGTGCATTTTGTTTAAATTCAAAAAATAGGTTATATAGTTAAGGGAAAAATGTAAAACTCATATTTTTAAAAACTTACGTTGAAAATAAATACTTGAACCCTACTGTAACTCAACTATGTGTTGTCAAAATCAAACCAAACTACAAAACTACACTGTTATCTATATGTTGTCTATGTTTTGGTTGACCAGAGTGTTGACTAGTTATAGGATGTCTATCAAAGGCTTGGGAGTTCTGTGTTTTTGATATTACGATGAATTGATCTTGATCTTTTAAACTTAACCATGGTAATGTGTTTGGTATTCTCTATGATGAGTTTGGTTATATTGTTTGTTATTGCTTTCAGTGTCCTTGTGAGATAGCAAGATGAATGTTATGACATATTTCACTTAACCTTTTTGAGTCTTCAATTAGTTTTGTTTGGATCCTTTCTAGTTGTTTGTAAAGAACTAATGCATTATTGTGAATTATCTTTTGATGTTTTCTAGTCACTTATATAGGACTGAGGTAAATTCTTTGATTTGTGATTTTATGAGCTTAGGGTAGGTTAAACCTATATGCAATGTCAAGAAGTGGCTTGCAATGGAGGCTAGGGCCCAAAGTGGCTCTAGGGTAACCCATTGTAAGTTGTTTAATAAGTGAAAACACTACATTAGAGGGGATTAAAATGAACCTAATAAGAGTCTTTGTCTTTTCTCGCCCATGCCTCGAGTGCTAGTACAGACTACGATGAGAGTAGAGAGGACACTTGGTTATGACCATGCATCATTAGTATGACTTGTCAGTATGAAAGTATGCTAGTGCTGCATGGAGTCACTAGGGGTCAGGGTCAAGTTAGACTCCTAGAGTAACTCTAACGTTGATATGTGCAATGACCCTTGCCCACTTGCATAGTAGATTCCCTACATGTTTGTGTTTGCCTCTAGGTCTAGATGTCAATTTGTCTTGAAACCTTTGAGTGAGATTAGTTTTAGGGTTTCTTGACTTACATATTACTTTCAATTTTGGGATTCATATCCTTTTTGGGACTTGAGACTATTTCCACTACACAGTGGGAGTGGACCTTTTTGGGTTACCATGAGGTTGGTTGGTAGTGTGTTTTACTTTTATCATTGAGATCCATCCATTGATGTTGTGGCTAGAGTTCCTTGTCTTTATTTTTTTTCATTCTATCTTTGTATATTATGATAGATGATTATATCTTTATTGTAGATGATTTCACTTATTGTATTATACTTTGCTTCATAGATCTGAAAGGGATGATGTAATCTATTTTTATAAATATATATTCTTTAAGCCTCTCATAGCCTATGACATGTATAGTGGATGATTGTGCATTCCAAATTTTAGTGCTAAGTGGCATTCAGAACAAATATATATGATTGAAATAGACTTTGGCTTGTAATTATTCTTTGATGTGGATGTGGTATTTATTAGTGTTGGTGTAAATAAGTATTTACTTATTACACTTACTTAACTTTACTTAGGTTAATGCATTATTTTATTATTTTGCATTATTTTATTTGTGAGACACTTAGGAGTTTGCACACCTTTTTGAGTAGTCATGTTGACAACACAGGACTATGCAACTCTATTTTAGCACATGGTGTCTACAACACTATTTTGTGTGTCACACCCTTGTAGGCTTATCCTCTCATCAACACATATCCTTTCATGCTTAATGGAGGATACCCATATCTTGTGGACATGTGCCTAATTGTTGACATATCATGTAGCTGATTACAAGGCATTCTAAATGTATCTCAGAGGCCTTTATATACAAGCACTCATAGTGTACTCTTAACATGGCATATTGAATATATCATCATTCTGATCATACTCTCTCTCTTGGTCTACAATTGTGCTTGTATTTGAGTTCATAGTTCTTGGGTGAATTTTTCCCTTAGGAAAATTCTTACAATTAGACTTATTATTATTTAAATTTAGATGTGACTCAACATCTTGGGATCCTTAGGAATGTAATTTGTTATGTTTTCTTATGAATGATTGTATGTTATTGCTTTCACTACTTTATGGTTGCTGTTATATGTTATCTTTAGGAGAAAAATGTTTGGAAAACTTAGTAAAGCTTTATGTTAGTTCTTTTGGATCCCTAAGTAGGGCTTTAAATCTAACCTTTAGTTTACTGAAAAGGGTGTATACGTACCTACATGTGTTGCATATGCTAATGATAATAGATACACTGACAAGGTTGAAGGATGGAAAAATTTTCTTCACAATGCCTCGTTGATCCTTGGTCTAGAATTTGATTCACATAATAGGTAAGCCTCATTTGCACTAAAATTTATCTATAGATCTTTAGTTTTATTTTCAAATTTATTTGTTTCCCTGATTGGTAGGGTTTCCAAATTAAAAACATGGGGTCTTTATGCACAAATATTGTTGATATTGTGGTTAAAGAGTTGATAAAGACTAGAAGTGCACCAAAGTTTAAAGTAGCAGAACATCGAGTTGGATTGGATAAGGCCATTCTAGAGCTTGAAGCTATGATATCATCATCATCAACTAAAAGTAGAGAAAGAAGCAAGGGAAAGATTGTGGGGATAGTGCGAATGAATGGAATAGTAAAAATGGTTCTTGTCAAATTTTTTTACAACTACAAAGATCCCACATTTTGGAAATCAAGTTTCTTATTTGATGTAGGCCAAGCCACCAAGCACACAAAAATGAAAAAAATGATGAAAATCTAAGAAAAATTGATATGTGATGTAATTAGATCTTTGCAATTTTCTAGCATTAGTTTTCAACTTAGCAGGCCAAGAGAAGCTCAAATCTTATCTTGAGTGTTTTCATTCAAAGCCATTAATTATTTTAGATAGTATCAATAGTGCATATCAAATGGAAGTGCTTGTGGTGAATGATTTTTTAAGGTATGGGGAACTATTAGTTGTAACTTGCCTAAATGTGAATATTTTACAGTCATTTGAAAAGGACAAAATTTATGAGATGAAAGTGTTGGAATCTTTTTATTCTAGAGATGTTGACATGCATTCCACTAATAGATCAATTGCAGAATAAATTCACAAATGGAAGCTCTATATGTTTTATAACAATTAAAACTTTGGGTTAATTAACTGAAACTAAATAGTAGAATCCAAACACAATTAGAAAATAACACTGATATACCTAGGAAACCCTAGCTTATGAAAAAACCTGCAACTGTTGGATCTTCTATTCAACCTTGTAATGCCCTCCTAGAGATCCTTGGAAATAAGGATAAATATAAGATAGGATAATTGATATATACTTTTTACAAGTATGGATGCACATGACATACAACAAATGAGGATCACAAAGATCACAATGGAAGACTAACCAAATATCCAGACACCAACGAATCTCCAAATGACACTATTGACCAAAATGACTGATGACAAAAGATGCAAAATTGAATTTGAATCAAAGTATTCCAAATTCAAAATGCAACACCAAAAAATTGAAGAGCACTTAAGAGGATAGCCAAAACACTTCTTGAAAAGCATGGGTCAAACTAAAAAGTGCCCTCTATCTTCCCAGACAAGTTTTAGCAAATACTAGATGATACTTTAAAACAACCCTGTGCAATACTTTCCAGTATCGTATGAATTTTCTCAAGGAGGGTGACACTTTCAGGGTTTGGGGGAAACACTCCTAAAAAGGGTGTGTGATACTTTACCAGTATCATATGACACTACTTCAAAGGTGGTGCAATAATTTCCTGTATTGCATTATATTTCTTCCTAATAGGTGTGATACTTTCTAGTATCATTTGAAAAAACTCTATTGGGCATGTGACACAAAAATGTATCACCCCAAGCTGACACATGGTCACCCAAGAATGCAAGAAACAAACTCTAAGGATGAACTATGGAGTATACTAGAGTTTAGAACATCCACATCAGGGGGTATTCGATCCACATTTTGAGGCATAGACACTCGACATAATACTAAAAGATAGAAACACAATCTAACTATCTATTCAAGTAGTCAAGGGAAAATATAGAAGGAAACTTCATAGTGTACTTAAACCAACATTTCAATAATAAAAATAACATCACAATGATAGAAATAACATTACAATGAAATAGTACAACCAAACTAAGTGCATAGTTCCTCCCAACCATAATAGCATCATAAGACCATCATGGGCCTTAGTCATCCCCCATGCATAACATCCCAAGCTACCTATTAGATCATTGGTATTTTCATATGAGGACATCACTACTTAAACGTGCTACAACATAAGGATAAGGAAATCTAACTTGCTAAAAGTAAAGCATAAGATAATCTTACAAATATGGATAACATCATCTATCATGTACTAATCATCATAATAAGGAAATGCATCAATAACTAACATCATCGAAACATGATATACAAGCATCTCAATGAAAGTAGAAAGCACAAGAAGCATACTCTAGAACTTGAAGCACCAAGTGAAAACATCCAAGAATGGTTGCACTAGGACAAAAGACCATCTCTATACATTGGTCCATAGTAATGGTATAGGTAGCTATGCCTCCCAACCATGTGGAACTCATAGGTCCACTCACATCATGATGATGGAGATAAATATCCAACCATAAACACACAAGAAAGAACAATGTCCATGGCTAACACACATGCTAGACAGTGTGATGATTGAAACCAAGAACATAGACAATGCATAAACTATAGGTCTTGGTTAGACTCACAATGTGCTTCTAACTAGGGGCTGGCATCATGGAGAGTCACTTGGCATCAAAAAGCCCAAGCTTGGATTGTGCATTTCAATTCCTCAATGGAGAGCCCTACACACATTTTATTATCTTAAGTTTGATGACCACCTAGTGTTTTCTTTAGTTATGACTTAATCTAAACTTCCTCTACCAACCCTATGAGACAAGGTCACCATGCTATAAGATAGAAGCCCCCTCCATATGTTGCCCTACCCTACCCATAGTCATCCAATGATGAGTGCCTGTAGGCATGCAAATTCCCAACCCAACCCTAATCATCATAACTTCTAGAAGTAGCACAGAAGATCGAGACTTGGAAGTCACCAAAAAGTGTACGCGCACATACTTGTGTGTGGCACACCACCATCATGATGATCATAACACAAGGATTAGATGAGAACACAAAGCATAAAGTTACTCAACTAAAATTAGGCTCATTAGGATAGATGTGACATGCATCTCAATGCAACATAAAAGTACAATAAAGGTCTGACTGACATCCAAAAGGATAATCTAGGTCTATGACTAGACTCATGCGAAGAAAACCTAAGAAAATAGGGTGGCATGAAAAAAAAGGTAAAAACCACCAAAACTAGAAAACTTTGAAATTAAAACCCATTTAGCCTTTGTGTACAAAAACCTAGAAAATCTAATAATATTTGGGTTTGGATATTGTATGCAAAAATGACTATCATAATGGAACAAAACCCAAAACATCCAACCCAAAAATAGGAAAAATGTTCATACTTGAAAAATTGGAGAGAACTAGAAAATAGAAATGGAGGAGAACACTAGTTCTTAGGCTCCTAACAAAAAACTGCCAAAAATAGAAGCTGAAATGAAGCACAAAATGGAAAACTGGAAACCCCTACCTAACATCAAAAGGGGTAGAAACTGAAAACAACACAATAAAATAAATCGCCTACTGAAACTTCCAAAAATCACAACACAATAACATCTCCCCAAGTAGGATCCAATGAGACTGGTGTCATTAGAATCCCATGCTCATAGCTCCAAGAATGAACAAAAATCCAATCCTTTAGAAGAGGATTTTAGAAAAGCACTACAATTTCAAATTTTTAAAGCTGGAAAATGAAAATACAAATCTATTTTTCCATACTTATTCACTTTTTGAGTGAATAGTTGATTAGGGAAAATAGTCAATTAGACTAGGTAGACTCTGAATTGACCTAAGGCAAAGCTGCTAGAAATTAAATTTGAGAAGATTTAAAGCTTAGAAACCCAAAACCACAAAAAATCACTTAACAACTTTCACAACAATGCGAACCTCTAACTACATAGACATGCTCATACGTCTAATCATATAATGTAGATGAGTTTAGATTTAATAATCACTTAAAAGTTTAATTTAAACAATTAAATAAGGATATGTTGACCATAGAGGGGCAACATTGGTAAAATGAATAGCCGAATCACTAACTCCATGTGCCACTGCTAGGGATATAATTTTTGTATAGTAAAACACATGATCAAGTGCAATTGCATATACTATCATAGTTGGAGAAATAATGCATTAAATACTTAAAGAATCGATTTACATCACTCACATTTGCATAAAGCAAAAAGAGACAAGAATGAAATAGATAACCATAGCATAAAATCCATCACATGACATAATCATAAAACATGTATCCAAATACTAGATAATTAGATATCATCATAGATCTACTATTATCTAAAAAATGGCATCAACATGCAAATATGATAAATTGAATAGCATAGTATTATAGCATCTATGATACTAAATCAAAGTATAACATTTGACCCTTAGGTCATCTCAAAGTACATATAAGAAGAGTGTCAAGTATCTCTCAGATCAAAATTGACAAGATATAGACTACAAACACGAGAGGCACTACATCCTCCTCCACTAGCATAAGCTTACTCCTGGAAGCCAACAAAAATATGGGGGTACAATCCCCTCAGTCATGTAGCATCCTCCTAAGTCATAGAGATCTCATTGCTCAAGTCCCACTAGACCCTTACTTGCTTGATGTCTCAACCTCATAAGGTCAGCCTCCACTATATCAATCCATCCACTACCTACAAAGCATCCCAATCAAGAATAAGGGTTACATCTAGAATATACTACACCAAAATAGAAACTTGAAAATCATTATGGATGTCCACTAGGCTAGGTGGCAACACTAGTCAATAAGCAACAAGACCAATCCTCTTAAGGATCTCAAATGGTCCAATAAAATGTGGCACTAACTTAGAGCCTTTCCCATAATGAATGGGGCTCTTCCTTGGATGCACTCACAAAAACACCTTGTCACCAACAAAAAAATGACGATCCAACCTATGGACATCTACATACTTCTTCTGCTTGTCCTGAGTAGTAACCAAATGCTCCCTAATGCAAATAATTTGCTACTCCATCTCCTAAAGCATCTCTAGACCCAAAAGAACTTGGTCCTCTAAATGATCCCAACTCAAAGGGGTACAACATGGTCTTCCATACAAGGCTTGAAAAGGTAACATGCCAAGAGAACTATGATACCCATTATTGTATGTAAACTCAACAAGGTACAAATAGTCCTCCCAATTCACCTACCTATCCATAAGATACATGTGAAACAAAATATCCTCTAGAACCTGATTCACTCTCTTAGTTTGACCATCAGTCTCTAGATGATAAGCCGAACTAAAATTGATTTGTGTTCCCAAAACATGCTAGAGAGATGTCCACAATGTAGAAATAAACATTAGATCTCTATCAAAGATAATCCAATGAGGGATCTCATGTAAACGAAAATATCCTCCAAGAAAACATGTGCTATAGAAGAAGCTATGTAGGATGCTCTCATGGATGAAAAATGTGCTACCTTGGACATCTTGTCCACTATCACCATGATACAATGATGTCTCCATGATGACATAGGAAATCCTATGATAAAATCAATAGATATTGTATCTCATTTCCACTTTGCAATGGAATGCGACTGCAAAAGACTTGTCAAATGCTGATGCTCTACCTTCACTATCTAGCACTCAAGGCATCTAGCAATAAAATCAGCAACATGTCACCTCATCCCTACCCAAAGGTATAGTTATTTGAGGTTAGCATGCATCTTCTTGACACTAGGATCTATAGAATACGATGCACAATGTGAATTTGAAAAAACCAAGGTATCAAGATCACCCAACACAAGTCCATAGATACACCCCAAGTGTTGTAGTAGTTCATCAAACTCAAAAATATAACCTAAAATCCTCCTATCAAGGGTACGTCCAGACTCAATCTCTCCCCTCACCTCATGATACTAGGTGTCACTACACAATGCCTCTAAGATACGGCCTCACAAATCCACTCCCAATGATCACACTAATACCTCATGTCACCTCCTACTCAAGGCATCCTTGATGACATTCTCCTTCCCTTTAATGTAATGATGATCAAAGTCATACTCACACAACAACTCCATCCAACAATGCTTTCATGCATTTAGGCTTGACTGATTAAAGATATACTATAGGCTCCTATGATCGCTATGCAACTCAAACTTGTGTCCCAAAAGAAAATGCCTCTAATAGACAAGGGCATGCACTATGGTCGTGAGTTCCAAAACATGAGTAGGGTAGTTAAGCTCATGGTCCTTGAGTTTCCTACACTCATATGCAATTACTAGACCATCCTACATGAACACTATAACCACGCCTTCCAACAAAGCATGTGTACAAACCATGAAATAACCTATAGGAATAGGAATTGCAAGGATTGGCATGTTAGTCAAACACTCCTTAAGAGCATTAAATATTTCCTTACACTAGTTTTCCCAAACATACTTCTTCCTATTTCACTAAAGAGAAGTGATGGGATGAGTTACTCATGAGAAATCTTTCACAAAGCAATGGTAATAACCTACCAATCCCATAAAACTATGAAATTTAGAATCATTAGTGGGTACTGGACAATCTATGATAGAACAAATATTCTCTACATCTACTACAATTTTATCACCAATGACAATGTGTCCCAAATACTTCACCTCTAACTAGAAGAACCCACATTTACTCAAGTTTCCATATAATTGATGGTCTCTCAAGCACTACAATTCCTGACGTATATGGACTTTATGATCCTCCATAGTCTTTGAATAGATCAATATGTCATCCATGAATACAATGGCACATTGATTGAGGTAAGTGCAAAATACACCATTCATCTAACTCATAAACACTAATGGCACATGGGTTGATCCAAAGGGTACAACCATGAACTCATAATGCCCATATCATGGACAAAAAGTTGTTCAATGAATGTCAGCCTCTTATATACAAAGTTGACGGTATCCCAACTCTAGATCAATCTTCAAGAATAGTTGTGCCCACTTCATCTGATTGGACAAGTCATCAATCCTTAGCAAAGGATAATGGTTAATCAGTGTCACCTTATTCAACTAGTGGTATTCAATGTACAATTGCAAAGAACCATCCTTATTCTTTAGGAAGATGACTAGTGCACCCCATGGGGATGCACTAGGACTAATGTGGCCCTTGGCCAACAATTCCTCCAACTACAATTTGAGTTCATTCAACTCGTAGGTAGTCATTCTATAAGGATCTCATGAATTCAGCTCCACTCCTAGTACTAGATCAATCTAAAAATCAATGCCACACTATAGTGGCATACCTAGAATCTCATTAGGAAGAACATCTACATACTCATGAAGGAGTGGGTCATCCTTAAGTGTCACCATGTGGCTCTAGGCTTCCACAAAATCACTGGCAGACATAAGAAACAACTAACAACCCTTCCACACACTCCTCTTCAATTGATTAGCCAAGATCACTCAAAATGATACTAGTATTGGGACTCCCCAAAGTTCCACCTCCCCACCTATGTCATCAACACACTGTACCATCTTGTGATGATAATTGCTTGATGGGTGGCTAACCAATCCATGCCCAACACAATTTCATATGATCCCAAAGATAGGATACAAAGACCCACTCTAGCGGTGAAGGTTCCCAAATTCATAATACAACCCCTGACAAATGAGTCTACAGCCACTTTGGAACTCGTGGCTAACTCAACCTACCACCTGTCAACTTGACGCACTATAACTAGCCGACATGGTTGAACAAGATATGTTAAAATGAAATAATCCGAAGCACCAAAGTCAAAACAAAACTTAATTTGAAATAACATGAAATGTACTTGTAGCCTCAACTATTGTACCCTGAAGATCCACTTGATGGTTGTCAAATATTGCAAATGCTCTATGATTCCTATTAGCATCTCCTATATTAGGCTTAGATCTCAGTACACCCTTACCAAGCCCTAAACATAGTTTGATGGAACACTCAAAATATTTATGGCTAGGCTAGCCACAAGAATAATAGTTTCCTCCAAAGTTGGACCCTATTCTGCATCCACCCTAGGTAGCACTAGGATAAGGTGCACTACCCCTACTAGAATTGTGTTAAACACTCTAAGTAGGATGATCCTATTGAGATTTTTTTCCTCATTTCTAATAATCTCCTTTCTTCCCTGAGTTACCTGAAGACTACCCTCCCTTAGTCCAAAACCCCCTTTGTCAATTATGACAAGAACCACCTTGGGAGGGTGTTGACTAGGTCTTGCTCTTCCTTAAGGATTGAGAATATTATGCATCCTACCCTAATTCTAAGCACTTTGGTTCTAAGAACCATCTCTTCTACTAAAACCTCTAGCTAGATTCTCCTCTGCAATACATGCCTTCTAAACAACGAGAATAAGAGTCCTAGCCTGATACATACAAACGTTTCCAATGAGGGCATCCTTGAGGCTATATATGAAATGGTGATCTAGGAGTAGATCATCATGATTGTAGCAAGAATATTGCCTAAGATCAAAGAATTAGATTTTGTACTGATCCACTATTATATTTCCTTGTCAAATTACATGGAACTCATTAGCACGGGCCTCCCTAAACTGAGGAGATAAGAATCTCTCTCAAAAAATCTCCTCAAAGATCTCTAAGGTGAGATTTGTAAGATTGATATGGAGCTTTTGACTTTCAATATTCCACCATACGAATGTGTGGTCTCTTAACTACATAATAGCACAATGTGTTCTCAAATTGATTGCATATGGATACATGGTGAAGTGGCACTCCATGTCCAATAACCAAGTTTTTTCCTTGAGGCCACCTCTCTTACCATCATACAATGGTTATTTGGATTGATGAAGAAACTTCATGATATCCAACCTAATGGAATCTTCATTGTTGTTGTCCCTACGACCCCGACAATGCCCTCTGCCACTTGGTGGAGTACAAGAATGTTCATGTTCACATTCCTCCTCTCTATGCTTTGAATGATGGGAATCTCCATGATGAGATCCCTCTTCTAGATTATGATCCTATTGGTGCTCCTCAATATGAGGGCCCAACCAAGCAAGAATCTCTTAAAGGACTGGCATCAATGCTCCCATGTCATTCTTATTAGCATTATTAACCTATGCTCCCTCTCCTTTTTGATGTACCCCTTGCTAGTGTTCTCCACAGTTACTACTATGGATACCAACATGGCCACCAGGTCTATGTATAGGAGGCATCACTATGGGAACAATAAGACAAAATCATGGCAATAGGGTCATGAGCATAAGAGTCAAAACCATGAACAACAAGATATCAAAATAGAAACCATAATACAATAATACAAAATGGAAACAAAACCATAGTGGAAGCATAACATAGAGATCGCAATGTTGCAACATGGGCTCTCATACAAGATGTAATGCCTTGCTAGGAAATCCTTGGAAACAAGGATAAATATAAGCGAAGATATTTTTTTTTTTTACAAGTATGGATTCACATGACATACAACATACAAGTATCACAAAGATTGCAATAGAAGACTAACCAAATATCCTAACACTAATGGATCTCTAAACACCACTACTGACAAAAATGACTGATGACGAAAGATGCAAAACTGAATTCAAATCAAAGTATTTTGAATTCAAAATGTGACACCAAAAGTATTGAAGAGCTCCTAAGAGGGTAGCCAAAACACTTCCCAAAAAGTCTAGGTTAAACCAAAAAGTTCCTGTTGTCCACCTAGACAAGGTTTTGTGAATACCAGGCCATACTTTAAAATAGCCCAGTGTGATACTTTTTAGTATTGCACAACTTTTCTCAAGGAGAGTGGAACTTTCAGGGTTTAGGTGACACTCCTCAAAAGGGTGTGCAACACTTTACTAGTATCATAAGACACTACTTTGAAGGTGGTACAATACTTTCTAGTATAACACAACATTTCTTCCTAAGAGGTGTGATACTTTCTATTGGGTGTGCTACACAATAATGTATCACCCTGTATTGACACATGGTCACCCATGAATGCAAGAAAAAAACTCTAAGGATTAACTATAGAGTATTCTAGAGTTCAAAACCTCCACACTGGGGATACTAGATCCACATTTCCAGGTGTACACACTTGAAGACAATACTAAAAGATGGAAACATAATCTAACCATATGATAAAGTAGTGAATGGAAAATATAGAAGGAAACATTATAGTGTACTTAAACCAACATTGCAATAACAGAAGTAACATCGTAATGAAGGAAATAATAGTACAATGAAACAATACAACCAAACTAAGTACGCAGTTCCTCCCAACCATAATAGCATCATAAGACCATTGTGGGCCCTAGCCTTTGCATGCACATAACATTAGAAGCTATCAATCAAATCATTGGTACTATCATATAAGGATTTTACTACTAAAATGTGCTACAACATAAGCATAAGGAAATCTAACATGCTAAAAGTAAAGCAAAAGATAATCCTACAAATATAGATAATATCATCTATCATATGCTAATCATCATAATAAGGAAATGCATCATAACTAACATCATCTAAACATGATATAAAAGCATCCCAATGAAAGCATAAATCACAAGAAGCATACTTCAGAACTTGAAGCACCAAGTGAAAACATCTAGCAATAGTCACACTAGGACAAAAGACTATTTTTATACATTGGTCCCCAACAGTGCTATAGGTAGCTATGCCATCCAACCACATGTAACCCATAGGCTCACTACCACCATGTTGATGGAGATAAAGATCCAATGAAAAACACACAAAAAATATAATGTCCATAGCTAACACACACACTAGACAATATGATGACTGAAACCAAGGACATAGACAATGCATAAACTACAAGTCCTAGCCAGACAATCAATGGGCTACTAAGTAGAGGCTGACATCATGGAGAGTTGCTTGGCACTGATAAGCCCAAGCTCGAATCATACATTTCAACTCCTCAATAAAGGGCTCCACACACATTATGTTTTCTTAAGTTTTATTACCACCTAGTAATTTTTTTAGTTATCACTTAATTAAAACTTCCTCTCCCAACCACATGGGACAAGGTCACTAGGCTACAAGATAGAAGCCCCCTCTATATACTACCCTACCCTACCCATACTCATCCAATGATGAGTGCCCATAGGCATACAAATTCCCAATCCAACCCCAGTTATCATAACTTCCAGAAGTACCATAGAAGATTGGGCCTCATAAGTCACCTGACAAATGTATGAACACATATGTGTGCATAGCACACCACCAACATGATGATCATAACACAAGGACTGGATGGGAACACAAAGTAGAAAGTCACTCAACCAAAAATAGACTTGAGAGGATGGATGTGGCATGTATCCCAATGCAACATAAAAGTGAAATAAAGGTCTAACTAACAACCAAACAAATAATCTAGGTCCACAACCAAACTCATGCCAAGAAAACTTAAGAAAATAAGGTGGCACGAAAAACCCATTTGGCCTTTGGGTACAAAAACTCTAAAAATTCAATAATATTTGGGTTCGAACACCATATGTAAAAGCAACCAGCACAACAACATGAAACCTCGAACCCCATCCCAAAAATAGGGAAAATATTCATACCTGACTGACTGGCCAGAACTAGCAAACAAAAACAAATGGGAACACTAGTTTTGAGCCTCCTAACAAACAACTACCAAAATAGAAGTTGAAATGAAGCAGAAACAAAAAAACATAGAAAGTCACATATGACAGCAAAAGGTGTAGAAACTAAAAGCAACACGGTAAAATAAATCGCCTACTAAAATTGCTATAAATCATGGAAAAGCAAGGTCTCCCTATTGTCACCTAAATTTGCACCCTATCAAATTACAAGAAAAACTTGAAAATTTAGGCCAACATTGGGAAAACCAAAGGCTGTGGGTAACATATCAATGGTTGAACTTTCAGATTGTAGACTGCAAATTAAAACTACTTTCTAAAAGGCGATGCACCAAAGATGTTTAAAGAAAAATTTCAACAAAAAATAGCCTTTTACCATCAATATATTGGAAAACACTAGTAAGCACTCAAACTTTATATTGGCCTGCAATAGTATTTCACATTAGGTCTTGATTCTAACTCATTAAGGAAATAGAAATTTCACTTAATAAGATGAAAATGAAAAAAACACAAAAGGTGACTTGCAAACAAAATACACTTCAGTGATAGGTTTAAAACTGAGACAGATTAACAAGGGACCCTTGAATTCATAGATTAATCCATCAAATCAGAATATTACACAACACCATAGAAAAAGATTAAGGCTTGAGAATTTTCCCACAATGAACCTGTAAAAGTTTATCATATATTCAATTTTTTTTCCAAAAAAGTTACAAAAAAATGTATAACAATACTCAGGATAAAAATATCACTCAATACTATTTTTTGCATAACTCAGAACTCTCTACCAATGAGTTTTCAAATGCCATAAGTACAATGCCCAACTCCCTAGGTCATATGCACAATGATAGCACAAAAAAGAGGACTTAAAGACACATGAAATTAAGTCCTATGCCTGAGAAAGAGCCATTACTTCATAATGAACCCCATGACTCACTCAAAATGACCTAAAAATGCTCTAACAAGTCATACAGAGTCACAAATTAACATGGCAAAATTAAATCTGATCCCCTATATTCTTTCCATATATTTCCCAACTGACTTGTAACTTAAAGACCATTATGGGAAAAAGATGACTCATATTTTCTTTTTGCATTTGTAAAAATTAAAATTAATATTCAATGATTTATAATTCATCATTAAATGTTAATTTTTATACAATATTGGATTTATTGCAAAAATAAAATAAAATCCTTTATTCTACATAAAAATATCATTAAAGATGGTTGCTCATTTTAATGATTCATATTTAAAACTTATGCAAAATAAATAAAGAATTATCAAAGTTTAAAAATAATCCACAACATATTTACAGCCTTCACTTAACATGCTAAAATGAGATAAAATCCCATTGTCTGCAGACTTCAAATGACTTTTCAAAATGGCAAAGGGCATAATATGTTAAAGAAAACCTAAGTTATCTTGTTTTCTCATTCTAGAGCTTTCGAAGTGGAAAGAAGTGAGGGTTTGATTTTGTGGCCGCCATACTTCTCTGCTGATTCCTGCATTTTGCATTCTATTATCAACAAGGATTTATTGTGTCATATGCTGATCTTCAATGATGATAGCACTTTGGAACTGCCAAACATTATTATGAACCCTTAATATGTATTGTTTACTCCTGCAATAAAGGTAAGAATTAATGACTCCCATTTTTTTCCATTATTGAATCCATTTAAACTCTGAATCTTGTTATTCTTTGAAAGTTCTCCTGAATATTGGTTGTTGTAACTTGTTTCGTTGACATTGCAAAGGATACATGCTGCTAGAAGGAACTCTTTTTGAGTTTTTTTGAAGAGCATGATTTTGTTTGTTGAAAGCTTCATACTGAAGATCTTCTTGCTTCAAACCCATATAGCTTGATGTCTGATCATCCAACATGTGGGTGTCAGCTTTTAAAGCTAGAAGTTATATATGCCACAAAAAATGATGCCTGCTACTATACTTTTCTATTTGGGATTTCTATTGTATCTGATATTTAAAAAAACCTGAATTGGGTTTGTTGTTTCTCTGGATGAATTTGCAAATGTTTTAAATAAAAAAATCAAATGGGCTTTGTTTCTTACCCATATATTCAAGTTGCTTGATGACCCAGCATACGACTTCCATATAGATTCATTGTTGTTGCATTTTATGGGTTTTCTCACACATAGATTTCCCTTTGTTGTCTTGTCTCTTCCATCAGACTGAGAATGATGTGACCAACAGAGTATGTCTGCTATGAGTTTATCTAGCTATCACAACCTCCATACCTTGTATTGGCGTTATCATTTAACTAAGACCATTCTAGGGAAATAAATTCTCAATTTTGAGTTTATTGAATCCAATACTGAGTAATCTATGTAACTTCTTCAAAGAAATCCATGAAGTCTTGATCATAAGCAATTAAAATTAGAAGGATCATAATATGAAATTATAGTTAAAATGATCACAGTCAATTTTACTCCACCCTTTCTAAACATTTTTTAACAACAATATCAAAACCCCACTATTCACTTCACGGAATACCTTGTTATTTATGGTTGTTTGCTAGAAAAATATCAAAGCCATTTTGTTTTAACTAGAACCCAAACATGGGTTTGCTTGATTGACCCAGCTAAAGATGGAACCTTTATTCATTGTTATTAACTATAGCACATGTGAATACTCCTTTACTGTTAGTGATCAGCACATGGTTTTTACTATTGAAAATGATTTTTATGCTATTGAAACTCTTTTCCATGGCTTTGAATGCCTACTACTGGTTGGCATTTTTTTAATCTATACTCTCCTTCATACATAATTCTATGGCTGCCATTATTTTATTTTACATTCTGATGTCCCATTTTGAAACCTGAGCTATGCTTTTTCTATCTTGTTGGAAATGTGATGTTCTCACCTTGAATATATATGTTGGCTGAAAGAAATGATCTGTTGTTTTGTTTAATGTCATAATTCACCCAAAGGATAATGGTTTTCCTTTTCATAATTTGTAAAAAGAAAACACTTTCAACTCTTTTCTTGCTTAGTATTTTGTGCCTTGAGTTGATTCACTATTTCCTCATTCTATTCAATAGTTGTTTTAGTACTGCTCTTTTATAGCCACCATGAAAAATATATGTTATTTCCCTTTGATTTATTTTCCATAGTGCTCTACTTTTATCATTTGCATGGTCTAATAGATGATCATTGAACTTGGACTATAATGATTTGATATTTAAATAACCATAAGGTTTCAAACTTTAAATTTTGTCCTCTAAATGATTATTCCCGATTTCTTTGTTTTAGCTACAGCATAAGGTTTCATATTCAGTTAACATGTCCCTTAAATACTATTTGTTTCTTTTTTCCTTTCTCTGCATTTGGATAAAAAATTTTGATTGAGTTGACTTATAGGGTTCGAGCACAGGCTCATGACACCTATAAATAACTTCATCAACAATTTAGCTTGTCACCTAATATCAATGTCCCTACCTTTTGCACATGACACAAACATGTTAGCAATAAAAACACTTGTATACATGGTTTTGGTCTTCAGACTATGATATTGCTACTCCATGATTGATTGAGTTCACTATTCTTGTTTAAATTAGGATCATGGGTAAATGGTACAAGTGTATATGTATATTTTTGCAGAACCAAACATTGCTTAGATCTATATGGATCTAACCTATACCTCCCTTTCATTTTTTGCAGGAGTTGGATGCTTGGGGAATTAGGATGAGCTCAATTTTAGCAAGGCAACCTCAAGAATGCAGACTCAGACCAACCATATAACCCCAGGCAATGGCTGGTTCCCTTTCTCATACTCTTGCATATTCATTTGTATCATTTATTATATTTTTACATGTTCCTTATTTGCACAAGAATAATGAAAACTAGGTTACTCTCATGGCCTTGTGTGAGAGATTTTGATCACTTTTTCATTTAGTACATGTTCTTTAATTCTTTAATGTATAAACTCCAAATTGAAATTTGTCATTGTTTAATATAAATAAAGAATTTTCTCATTTTATCAATACAATGTACTTTTTTCCATTCCTGTGAACATTGGAAAATGAATGCAATTAATAAATAGTAGTGAATGTTAAAGAAAATTTTTGTAGGTAATGAAATTTTGATAACACTCCCCAAGGTAGATCCAATGAGACTGATCTTGCAAAAATCCCACACTCATAGCTCTCAGAACAAAAAAGATCGAATCCCTTGGAAATGGATTTTAGAGAAGCTCTCCAATTTCCAAATTGTAAAATTGAAAAGTGAAAATACAAATCCCTTTTTCCATACTTATTCACATTTTGAATGAATAGTCAATTAGGGAAAAAAACCAGTTGGACTAGATAGACTCTAAATCAACCCAAACAAAAATAGGTTATTCCTCATAATGGGAATTCACCTAAGGGTAAAAGCACAAACTTGTGTCACCTTTTATAAAGAAATGTGATATTAGAATGTGACAGTTCAACATTAATGACAAAAAAAATGGTATTTGTGTTTAAAATATGAAGATGATGTAAACTGATGAAATGTGTAGAATTGTATGAATTTTATGCCTATAATTTTAATAATTTTTTTGACTAAGAATTTATTCATTTTATTTTATTTTGAAGTCCCTTTTTTAACTATAAAAAAATAGGATGTAGTTCCCGTCAAACAATTATGTACAAATCATCTTTAATTGTTCTAATTTGAAAATACTTTATAGATGACATGTATAACTAGTGAACAAAAAAATATTAAATATTTTTTATGTATATTTTCTTTTTTATAAGTACTCAAGTTCGACCTTGTCAGAATCCAACAGTTTTTTCCTCCCGTCAAAACTTCCCTATCAAATCTATACCTTCTTGAAAAAAATTACATATTCATGAAGAGGATTCTCTCCTCTAGTGGAAAATATAGTTTTTTTATTTTTTTGATATGATTTACTATTTTTTTTCATTTTTTGAGAGAGCATCTTTTAAAATGTTGAAATATTGACTTATAATATTTTGTAACTACACAAAACACTCAAAAATTTATATAATGATGATATTGAATCTGAGATCTATAAAAGGGTATTTTTAGTTTTTGAAAAAAATTGAGTTTTGATAGAGAAATGAGATTTGACCAAAATAGGTTTTTGTATCACAAATGGTGACATAGATCTGTGCTTTTACCCCTAAGGAAATGCTACTAGAAATTAAATTTGAGAAGATTTAAAGCCCAAAAACTCAAAATCACAAAAAATCACTTAACAAATTTTTTGACAATGTGAACTTCTAAATGTACAAACATGTTCACCAGTCTAATCACATAATGTAGATGAATTTGGATTTAATAATCATCAACAAGTTTAATTTAAATAATTAAGTAAGGATATGTTGACCATATAGGGATGACATTGGTAAAATGAATAGTAGAATCACTAACTCCATGTGTCACTACCAGGGATATAATTCCTACACACTAAAACACGATCAAGTACAATTACATATAATATCATAGCTAAAGCAATAATGCATTAAATACCTAATTAATCCATTTATATCACTCATGTTCACATAAAGCAAAAAGAGCCAAGAATGAAGTAAATAACCATAGCATAAAATCCATCACATGACATAATAAAAAAACACGTATCCAAATACTAGATAATCATATATCATCATAGATATACTATCATCTCAAAATGACATCAACATGCAAAAATGATAAACTAAATAGCATTGCAATATAGCATCTATGATACTGAATCAAAGTATAACACTCGACCCTCAGGTCATCTCAAAGTATATATAAGAAGAGTATCAAGTATCTCTCAAATCAAAATAGAGAAGGTATAGACTACAAACACGAGAGGCACTACAAGCCTAACAAAAAAATTTCTCTTCCAAGATACAATAGAGTATGCTACAACAACTATACATATATAGAGCCCAACTGCTTTACTTAGAAGCAAGGAAAGAAATTTTCCTTCCTTTCTTTGGCTTTAAAACACATAAAATCACTCTTTCTTTATGCAACATCACAAACTCATAATTATCCTATTTAAAGAATAAAAATTAAAGTTATTGCTAAACATCTAACTCGAGTTGTTTTAAAGCAACTCCACCTTCCAAGCTCCATAGAGAAACAAAAATCAAAATTCCCTCTTAGCAAGGAAGTTGTTTTGCATAACACCCAACTTATACTTGAAGAATACAAAATTATTCTTCACCAAAGCCTTTGTTAGGATGTCTTCGATCTGGTCTTTTATAGAAATGCACTAAAATTTCACTATACCCTTGTCCACACAATCTCTAACGAAGTGGTGCTTGATCTCAATGTGCTTGGATTGTCATGAAACACTAGATTCTCAAAAAATTTGATGAAATTCTGATTATCACAGTAAAGAGTATATGATCTAGCTTCTAATCAAAGAGCCCAACTAGAATTTTACAAAGCCAAATAGCTTCACATGTAGCCATACTAGTAGCCATATACTCAGCCTTTGTAGAGCTTTGTGCAACAAACTTTTGTTTCCTATTGTACCAAGGCACAACTCGTAATTCCAAACTAAAATTACACCCTGAAGTGCTCTTCTTGTCAACTGTACCCCCTACCCAATATGCATCAGTGAACCCCTCAAGCTTCACTCCATCCTATTGGACATATTTCAGCCCAAAATCATTGGTGCCTTAGAGATATCTCAAGACATGCTTTGTAGCTATCCAGTACACATGTTTAGGTTCCACCATAAATTGACTAAGAGAGTTCATAGCAAAACAAATGTCTAGCCTAGTGTTGACCATATACATAAGAGAGCTCATCAACTATCTACATAAAGTAGGGTCCACTACTTCTAATCTAGAAGTACCAATCCTCCTCCAATTTTTCACAAGTGATGTTGACATGGGCTTATAATTCTCCATCCTAAATCACTTCAAGATATCAACTAAGTATTTCCACTATCTAAGGAAAATCACTTCCTCTTTTCACTACAACTCCAATCCTAGAATGTAGTGCATCAACCCAAATCCTTCATCTCAAACTCTTCTGCAAGATCTTGCTTGCAATGTGACATGAGCTCCTCTACACCTATAAGAAATAAGTCATCAACATAAAATAACAGTATGAGAAGTTCACCCTTCACTTGAACCTAGTACATGTTTGGATCTACCTCACTTTTAATGAAGCCCACACTATGCAAGTAACTATCAATATGTGAATACCATGTTATAGGAGCTTGCTTGAGTCCATATAGTGTTCTTTTCAACCTAAAAACATGAGAATCCCTCCCATGTACTCCAAATCCTTTAGGTTACTCAATGTAAAATTTCTTCCTCAATTACTCCATTGAGAAATGCAGTTTTAATATCCATTTGGTAAATCTTCCACCCCATCCATGCAACCATAGAAATTATATCTCTTATGGAAGATTACCTAGCTACTAGATCAAATGTCTCATCATAGTCAATTCCTTTCTTTTGAGAAAACCCCTTAGCCACAAAATGAATTTTGAACATTTCCACAGTACCATCTAAAGCATGCTTAATCTAATAAAACCATGATGAAGTGGTGCTTGATTTCAATGTGCTTGGGCTTTTCATGAAACACTGGATTCTAAGGAAGTTTGATGCAAATCTGATTATCATAGTAAATGATTGTAGGATCTAGCTTACAACAAAAGACCCCAACTAGAAATTTATGAAGCCAAATAGCCTCAGATGTAGCCATACTAGTAGTCATATACTTAGCCTCTGCAAAACTTGTGCAACAAACTTTTGTTTCTTGTTGTACCAAGGGACAACTCCTGATCCCAAACTGAAACTACACCTTGAAGTGCTCTTCCTATCAACTGTACGCCCTACCCAATCAGCATCAGTAAACCCCTCAAGATTCACTCCATCTTGTTGAACATATTTCAGCCCAGGTCACATACTTCTCTTTTGGTTGTGGTACTATCTCCCATACTCTATTCTTCATGATGGAAGAATACTCTTCCACCATAGCATCCTTCCAAACTTGGTGCTTGGATGCCTCCTAAAAGCCAAAAGACTCTACTTCAACTAATTCACTCATAAGTACTACATAATCAAAATAATGCTTGGGAGCCTTTCTCTATCTTATTGGATCTTATGGATCACTCATATATTCCTTAGCCTCTCTAAAAGTTTTCTCAGCTACCCTATTTTTTCTCTTCTCTATAATAGGGATATGAGGTTGAGGATTCCTTTGAACTTCCTAATCATCCTATTCAGTTTGGTTGTCCTTCTCTCCAACTTGAGTGACTAAAGTTTGAGGAATTTGTGCTACCTTAATTATGGATGATTTCTCCTCATCATTCATCAAACCGCTAGACTTTTGAAGAGCTTTCTCCTCCTCAAACCTTACATGTCTACAAACAACTATTTTCCTTAGGGAAGGAATGTAAAGCTGATAAGCCTTAGAAGTTTCACTATACCCAACAAGGATACCCTTCTCTATAGTTCATTCTAACTTTGTTCTTTTCTCCATAGGAATGTGACAATACACAAGGCATCCAAAAATGTGAATATAGCCCAAATTTGGTTTCTTACCACTAAATTCCTCTTGTAGAGTCAACTTTCCCAACACTTTGTAAGGACTCCTATTCTACAAATATACAATTGAATTGCAAGCTTCTGCACAAAGGAACCAAGGAAAGTCTAGATCATGAAGCATGGCCTTGGCTGCTCCAACTATAGCCCTGTTCTTTCACTCAACAACCTTATTTGGGTATGTGCAAGATCATGGTGTACCAAACTATGGCCTTAAGTGGTAGTGAAAAACCAGAAAATTAGGGTTATGTCAACTTGACACATAATTTTAAAGTGGTTCTGGACTTTATATCAAAAAGTTGTAAGAAAATAATCTGTAGGAAATTGAATCTAGTTTCTAAAATACAAGGCCTTATCTAGAGAAAAAAATATTTGATTGGCCAAAAGTTTGGATTTTAATGTGATTCTACAAAAATTTCAGGGCAAAAATAAAAAGTAGGTGTATGTCTTACCACCTTAATCATAATCAAATGATAATATTTTTAAATATGATTTTAGATATAAAAATTAGACTCATGCTTGGATGTGACACATATTTTTGAAAATTTTTATTCCAAATAAATAATTAATTATGAATTTTCTACTATACTATTTTTAGAATTAAAAAACTCTCATGTCTGACCACCTTAACTAGTTCAAAAAAAATGAAAATTACATTTTTTTTTTTCCTTATACTAGTCAAATCATAGAATGTGACACATCTTTTGGATTTCACAAATCTTATATGGTTTGAATGTTATAGCTATTTTTCAACCAGTATGTCAATTAGCACTTTGTAGCTAACTCCATTAGAAAATAAGTAATAATTACTTACTCACCTCATAATTTGACAAACCTTACATTTATGAAAAGCTAAGAACATTCTTAAGAAACCCTTTTCATTACATCAAATTTTGGTATAAAAAAAGTCATCAGCTACATGCTTGAAGTAAAAAACACATAAAAACATGCCAAAAACACATTTTTGAGATGTTTTTAAGATGACCATATAAGGTTGGTATTGAAAGATATAGTAGGAATTATAAAGGTATTAATTGTTTTCATTTAGTATCAGGATGGGTGGGAAAAAAGTTGGAATAGATTTTGAAATTCTTTGACGCATTTCAGAACTACATATTTTTCAGATTGCCACTTTTTGGCACACCATGATCCTGCACATACCCATTTTGTTAAGGGTTGTATGGAACTGTTGACTCTTTCTTGATACCTTCCTAAGGAAAAAAATATTTGAAGGCATTTGAGGTATACTTACCTCCATTATTAGACCTCAGTATCTTCATACTTCTACCTATTTGCTTTTCTACAAGAGCCTTAAACTCTTTGAATTTACGAAAGGCCTCATCCTTGTTCTTCATAAAATATATCCATGTCTTCTTGGATAAATCATCAATGCGAGTAACATAATCCTCATACGCATATAAGGATCTTGTTGACATAGGCCCACATATGTCTAAGTGTATGAAATCCAAAATCCCTTCATATCTACTGTCACTACTTGGAAAATTGGTCTTAGCATATTTCCCAAGGGCACAACCCTTACACACCTCATGCTTTTCTATCTTCATCTCAGGAAGCATCATCACTATTTCCTTGAGCACATTAAGTGCTCCATGGTGAAGAAGAGCCATCCTCGTATGCTACAATCTCCTTGTCCTTTACAACTTCTTACCAGATCTTGTGTAGGCTCAAACTATAACCAAAACAAGCTACCATGTCTAACTAAAGTCACTTTTGCAACTATGGAATCCTTGGGAAAAATATAAACATTTCCATTTTCAAATGCTACAATGTAACCCTTGTCTTCCAAACAAGAAACTAAAATTAAATTCTTTGTCATATTAGGAACATACAACACATCCTTCACAAATAAGGGTTTCCCAAACTCCCTCTAAAACTTGATAGTGCCAATACCAGTTGCATGGTACATGGCATTGCCATCGAGTTCAATAAAGAAATCCAACTTCTTCTTGGCCAATTTGGTGAAACAATCTCTGACTCGCATCATGTGGAAAGAAGCACCACTATCAATACACCAAACCCTATTGGTAACTTAGCTTTAAAGATAGGCAATGAGTGAAAATGCATTCTCAAATCATGATGCAAACTCCTCCACCTCATCTATAGCATCAACTTGGTTCTTCAATTTGTCCTTATTTTTCTTATTCCTATTTGGACATTGACTGACATAGTGACCCATTTGATAGTAGCAAAAACATTTTATCCTACACAAATCTTTCCTCTACCCACTCTTCGATGAAGAACCTTTTGTTTTCCCTTTATTAGGATTCTTCTTACCCTTGCTTGCAAGAGCAAAATTTTCTTCATCTTGACCTTCTTTGTCTAGTCTCCTCAATGAGCACCTTTGCAGATTTCCTCTTGAACAAAATCATCCCAAAGTCTTGCCCAATTAGGTAGTTGATCTCTGTTGGCCACACACTTGACAAAAAATTCCAAGTGCTTTGATAAACCATTTAAGGCTATACACAACAACTGATCTTCAACAATTCTCTCTTCAATAATAGCCAATTCATCTCTGACTTGTGTCATCTTAGACAAGAGGTCACACTATCACCTTTGGACATCTTGGTATTATGAAATTTGTCCTTGAGAATCATCTTATGACTCTGGTGGTCACTTTGATAGAGTCTTGTGAGTGTATCCCACATCTCCTTGGCAGTGACTTTCCTCGAAAGATGAGGAATTAAATGATCTGTTACTCCACCAAGAATTATTGTTTGAGCTTTGGCCTCCTTGACCTCATGCAAATCCAAAGCAATAGGATCATTTTTAGGTGGAGTCACTATTGTACTAGCATTGATCCACAACCTATTCTCCTTGAGAACAAATTTAATTCAAACCTTCCATTGCAAGAAGTTAGATGCACCCTTGAGTCTATCCCTGTATCAAAGACTAGTTGCCATAGCCACAACAAAACATAGAGACAAAAAAACTATTTTTTTTCTTTTCAAACCTATGTCACAAATCTTGGTTTTGTATTTAAAGTTTAGAGCTCTGATACCATGTTAATTTCTTATAACCTAGTTACAGATCAATTTCACAATAAATTTCATAGAAAGAAGCTCTATCTAATTTAAATATTAAATACTCTAGGTTAATTAACTAAAACTAAATTGTAGAAGCAAAATAACTAAAGCCAAACACAATTAGACAATAACACAAATATACCAAGGAAACCCCAACTTGGAGAAAAACTTGCAATTGTTGGATCTTCTATTCAGTCTAACAACAAACTTTCTCTTCCAAAATACAATAGAGTTTACTACAAGAACATTACATATATAAAGCCCATCTACTTTACTTAGAAAGGAAAACTTTCCTTTCTTTCATTGGCTTTAAAACACATAATATTACTCTTGCTTTATGCAACCTCAAAAACTCATAACTATCTTATTTAAAGAATAAAAATTAAAGCTACTGCTAAACATCCAATTGAAGTGATTTTTTTAATGAGAAATTGGAGCAACTAGGGCACGATAGCAAGGTTTTATGATAATTTTTTGCAAAAAATTGATATTGCTTCGATCTTGGTTCCGAATTTTTTAGCTAGGCTCTCATAGACATGAGTGGGGTCTCCAAGAGTCTCATTCTTGTTGGAGCCTCTAGTTGTGATAGTGAGTGCTTGAAGTTAAATAAAGTTAATGGTTGCTTTCTACATATTCAGGATCAGCTTGTATTGGTTATCCCTCTAGAAATAATAATGGAAGATGTGGACTAATTGGCCACACGTTCATTGATATGCAAATTTCTGAGTATCCAGATTTCCCTGTCAGCTTTGGAAGCCTAGATTCGCCATTCATGCTAGGTGGAAGGTGATATGGATATAATGCTGGTTGTTAATAGCTACTTTTTGGTGAATTTTACTTGCATGTCCGATCAAATATGGGTCTTTGAGGTAGGACCATATTTTTATGATAGTGTAGGTCTTTTTGTCAAACTCTGGCATACGGGGTTTAATTTTGCTAAGGATCTTCCTTCGAGGGTTCCTGTTTGGGTCCACCTGCCATGACTTCCTTTGGAGTGTTGGTTTGAGGATAACTAATGATAGATTTATATTGTTCTTGGGAAGTTGAGCACATCAATCATTGGACAAAAGGGTTATTTCTTATGCACGTATTTGTGTTGAAATTGATTTAAATAATCCTTTGCTAGCTTCTTTGGAAATTTGTCTAGACTCTTCTTCTTGGATCCAACAGCAAGATTGTGAATTTATTCCCTTCCATCACTACATTCTTCATGCATATGATCATTTATAGCACCAATTCCCTTAAGCCTCCAAAGGAAATGGTACCCTTGTTGGGTTCTTTCACCCGAGGATGGCCAATGATGGTAACGGGAATGGTAAAACTATTAGTACTAGAAAGAGAAATGTTCAAAATGATAGTATAGGTAAAGGGAAAGCTCAAATGAACACTTCAAGTTAGGGGCAAGGGCCTTCCAGTACTACCGATCCTGATAAGGATGGTTTTATCCTAGATTGAAACCATACTAAAGGGCAATGTCAGAAGTGATCTCATCTAGATTGGCAAGTGGACTGAGGGTTCAATCATTTTCAGGTTCTTGATAACATGGTCATAGAAGAAGGCATTGCTACAAAGGCTCACTGTAGGGCTACTGGCTCAAAAGGAGGGGTTCTATTCTTAGTGGCAGCTAAGATGTTATAGTTTAGTAGATGCAAGAGACTTATATTGGCCCTATGTCTAGTGCCCTTGTGGTGTCTCCTACTCGATAGGGAAAGGATATTCTTCTGATAGATTTGGTTAAAGATGTGTTTGCATCTGGTAAAGGAAAGGGATCTTCTCTTGCTTTGGGCTTGATGCAAAGACCATTTAAGAAAGTCTTTTTTGCTACTCTCTCAAGATTTGAGGGAAAGTAGGATTAGGAAAAAATTAAACTTATAGGAGATTTTCTGGTAGAGTTTAGGGTTGTTAGGACCTTGGATGATCATTTTCCCCACTCTACTCAATGATTATTCTCTAATGGAATGTGAAGGGGTTGAATAGCATCCCAGAAAAAAAGCTATTCATGAGTTGGTGGTTGATCATTCTTTGGATATCCTTTGTATCTAGGAGACCAAGCTTTCAATGGACTCCATGTTTAGATGTGCTCCTAAATTTTGGTTTATAGGCCAATGTCAGTGTGTTGGTGCTTTGGGGAGCTCTGGTGGTCTTTCCATTTGCTAGGATCCAAGGAAACTTACACCACTTTACTGGGCCTCTTGCCTCTTAGCTTTCTCAATGGTTGCATCTTCTCTAGAAACTAGAGAGATGATTCTTATTACTAATGTGTATGCTCCTATTGATCTCACTGGAAATCTCAATCTCTGGAAACATATTAGGTATGTCAAAAGCAGTCATCCTTTATTACCATGGATTGTGGTTGGAGATTTCAACTATGTTCTCAGTCTAGAGGAGAAGAGGGGTTGCTTGGCTCACTTGGGTCCTTCTTCTAAGCTTCTTCAAAAATATATTGATCTTTTAAATCTCTCTAATGTCAAACCTCTTAACAGGCTCTTTACTTGGAACAATCAAAGGGTTGGAAATGATGCCATCTCAAAATGGTTGGACAGGTTCTTTGTTTCTTGCTTTTGGAATTGTGGATCTCTTTCTATCTCTTTTGAAATTCTTGATTGGAGAGGTTCTGACCATTGGCCTATCAAGATCATAGCTAGTTATGTTGTTGTCCCCAAGAAGCCTCCCTTTAAGTTTCAGCTAGTGTGGCTTTGAGATTCTTCTCTTCATGACTTAATGGCTCACTAGTGGAGACAGGGAGGCCCTGCCTATGGCATTGCTATGTTCTCCTTCTCTAAAAAACTTTAGTAGGTTAAAAGGAAGTTGAAGAAATTGAATAGGAATTGTTTCTGAAATCTTCACATTATGAAGAAGAGGGCTCAAGATCATCTTGATGATATTACTAAGTAGATTCAGGATTAGAGTTTTTTTGAAGCTCTTGGCATAGCAAAATTGAGAGCTTCTATTTATTTAGCTGAGTGGGATCTTAGAGAAGAAATTTATTGAAAAAAAAAGAGGCTTGAGTTGAGTGGCTTTAGGAAGGGGACAAGAACACCACATTTTTCCATAAATCTTGGCAGGCTCAAGGTAACAAGAGTTACATTTCTTCTCTTGTTACTTTTGATGGGATGCGTCTAACCTCCTCTCAAGATGTATCCAGGGAAGCTATTTAGTTTTACTCTGCTATCTTTTTAGATGATTTACCTCCAGCAGAGATTGAGGAGAATACAATCTTGTCATGTATTCCCTCTATTGTAACCATGGATATGAATGACTCTTATGAGGCCAATTTGTATGTTTGACATGGAAGGCCAGTCTTTAGCTTCCAAAAAGGCAAAGCTCTGGGGAAAATGGCTTCCTTATTGAATTCTTTCAAGAATTTTGGGATATTATCAATCATGACCTTATGCTTCGGGCCTTGAATGCTACTTTCTTAGTCCTTATTCCAAAGAAGGAAGAGGCTAATTAGTTGGACTTCTTTAGGCCCATTGCTCTTTGCAATGTGGTCTATAAAATCATTACTAAGCTCTTAGTAGAGAGGCTTAAAGTTTAGGTTCCCATGGTTATCTCTAAGGAACAAGGGGGTTTTTTGGTAGGAAAATGTTTTTTGGATGGGTTGGTTATTTCTTTCGAAGCTATTCACTCTATGTGTACTTTCAGGGAATGTGTCATGTTTATTAAGCTTGATATGGCTAAGGCTTATGACAAAGTTAATTGAGGATTCTTGTAGAAAGTTCTTATGGCTTTTGGCTTTAGTTAGGAATGGGTTAGATGGGTGCTAATGTATTACTACTCCTTCCTTCTCAATCCTTCTTAATGGTGAACCATCAAAGCTTTTTAGGGCTTCTAGAGGTCTTCACCAAGGAGATCCCCTCTCTCCTTATTTGTTTATCATTGTGGCTAAGGAACTTGGTAGACTTATCAAGTTCCATGTTTCCCAAAATCTAATTCATGGATGGCAATGGGGAAATGGTTTTCCCACTCTTTCCCACCTCTAGTTTGTAGATGATACAACCCTTGCTAGGAGAGCTTGGATTCGGGAAGCTAAAGCCTTTCAGCTCACCTTGGATACTTATTTGGCTGCCTTAGGATAGAAAATTAATGACCACAAGTCCTCTATTTTTTTCTTCAACACTCCTAAGCCTATCTAGTGGAGGATTGCTAATATTCTGAGATTTCAAATTGAGTCCCTCCCTCTGACTTGTTTGTAGGTCCCTATTGTGGTGTGAAGATAGCCTAGGCTTTTTTGGAAAATCTTTCTTGAAAAACTTTGACAAAAAGTCAATCATTGAACTCATAGGTGGCTCTCTACTACTAGTAGGGTGACACTCTTACAATCTATGATTTGGGCCCTTCCCATATACATAAGCATGGTTCAGGCTACCCCAGTGTATTTTCTTAAAGAATTTGATGCTCTCTCTCACCAATTTCTTTGGACTAGCCATTTGCAAAATACCAAATGGAGCCTCATCAATTGGGATACCATTTTCAGGCCAAAAAAGGAAGGAGGCCTCAACCTTTGTTCTACTATCTTATATAGTCAAGCTCTTGCTACCAAGCTCTATTGGCACTAGTGTTGAACCTTCAGATATCTTGAACCTTCAGATATCTTGCTACCAAGCTCTATTTACTAGATGTTGAACCTTCAAATATCTCTAGGTTTTCTCTTGAGGGAAGAGGCTCTATGGTGTGGAATACCTTCAAGATTGGTTCTCACCTAGTGAAGAGAAGTTTATTTTGGACCTATAACAAAGGCATTGATGCTCTAGTTTGGAGTGATTCTTGGAATGGGCATCCTGCTCTCTTATCCTCTTATCCACACTTGCACTCTCTTTGTGATTTTTTCATTTTTTTTGGATGGAATAAGGTGGCTCATTATAAGGAGGCTTATAACCTAGGCCTTGCTATGGATTACAAATGGAAGAATTCTTCTGATTGGCCATTGGGTGGCTCTTTGGGGGATTGGTTGGAACTATCTCAAATATTGGCTTCTAGGGAGTGCAGCTCTTTGCAAGAACCTAATGTCTTGGCTTGGGGAGGTGCTTCTTCTGGTAAGTATTTAGTTTCTTTGGGGTACCTTGCACTAACAAAGAAATTTTTTTGTGAGGTGGAAGTCTCTTGGTGGAAGAAAGTTTGGAATAGTTTTTCATGGCCAAAGTGTAACTTTTTCCTCTAGATTCTAGTTTACAATTGTTGTCTTACTTGGGAGAATCTCTACAAGTGAGGCTTCCAAGGGCCTTCTGTATGTGTTTTATGCCACAATAGTGAAGAGACTATTCCTCACTTTTTCTTCCAATGCCACTTTGCCAAATAGATTTCGCACTTCTAGTAGAGTGTGCAAGGATGCACATACTAGCATGTTTCCTCTTTGTCTAAATTCTAGGACTGTTTGGGCCATCCCCCTTCCAAGACTTGTTTTCTTTAGGTTTCTTGGACTATTGACCCTTCCCTTATTTTATGCCATGTTTGACTTGAGAGGAATAGGAGGATCTTTCATGATGTGCAGTTTTAGATCAGGCAATTGTGCGGGGAAATTGTTAATTCTCTTCATGAAACACTCCTAGCTAAATGTGACATTGGTAGAGGTTTGGATCTTAGAGATGTTGGTATTTACTCATGCCTTTCCTTTCCTCTTCAGGGCAACACTCCCTTGGTCCCCCATAGCCACTTTGGGAATAAGCTAGGCAACACTCTAAGTGTGTTAATCGTGAGAGGCATTAGACTCCTCTCGAGAATGGAATTCTTAAAATCAACACCGATGGTTCTTCTAGGGAAAATCCTAGTTCAGCTAGTATTGGGGAAGTTGGGCATGATAGCTATAGTGATATTCAATTTTTGTTTTCTATATACAAGGGCTATCATACTAATAACCTCATGAAAGCCTTGGCTATCTTGGTTGTAGTGGAATAGTGCTATCAATGTGGTTGGAAAAGAATTATTTGTGAGACTAACTCATAGGTGGTTGTTTATTTATTGAATAGAAGGAACCTTGTTCATGTAGATTGGCATTTGGCTCTGGTTATTCAGCAGATCACTTAGTTATGCAATTCTTTGGGTTCTATGTCTTTTATGCATATCCCTTGTGAGTGGAACATTGTGGCTAATTATTTGGCTAAATGGGCCTCTGCGCATGGGTCGGCTTGGAACATTATTGATCATAGGATGCTTCCCCTTGATTTATCTTAGATGCTGGTTCAACTTGTGGATCAGGATAAAGCTCTATAGTTCTCTTTGTTTCTTGTGTTGTTTTTCTCTTTGGTATTCAATAAAAATTTTACCCCTCTTTTAATTTTTTTTTTTTTTTAAAATCATCCAACTGGAGATGTTTTAAAGAAACTCCACCTTCCAAGCTACATAGAAAAACAAAAGTCAATAGGGACAAGAGGAGGAAGAACGAAAATCAAAAGGGACAAGAGGAATCAATTGAAAATCATTAGAGAGTTTCACGAGGCTTGCGATTAAACCTTATATGTCTGGGAAAAGACATTTAGGGGAGAGGACCCAATAGTTGAGCAGGGTCCAATAGTCGATCACCCTATCGTGAACATAGAGTTCAATCTTCCAACACATCTTTACTATATATTGTAATTAATTGATCTATTTGTAAATATAAAAAAATTCAAATGTTGATAAAAAATATACCAATACTTGAACACATGAAAACTTATAAATGTCATAGAAAAAATAAATAAATGAATTCATTAATGAGTGAAATAAATAACTTTTTTATCTCAAACAAAATATCATAGCTATCTAATATATGTGTGTCACTCAAAACATGATATACTTGCTTAAATAAACATTGATATCTTAGTGTACACATACTATTCTTATGTGTACAACTATTGGGGTAGCAATGTATATGCATAAAGTAAACCATATCAATAATATGTATCATCACAAATATAAAAGGTGAATACAATAAATGCCTTGTATTTTCTTATGAAATGTGTGAGATTGTAAAAAAAATAGTGTTCAACTAATGGTCCCTTTGTGTTGGGTATGTGTTGTATTTTATATAATAATGTGTTATTTTTATAGCAACAAATATTTTTTTTGTGTTTAAGTATTTATCTTTTTTATTTATTTATAAAAGTTATATATAAAAAATATTTATGATTAATAATAACTATTTGGTCCATTTAAGTTGCATATATGTTATATTTCATATAGTTATACAATATCCTATTAACAACAAATGATAATTTTAAATTCAATTAGTAGAGATTTTTAGATTAAGCTTTGGTCGAGTGTTCAAACAGTCATTTTTTAGACACATTTCACTAGGTACACTATTTTAATGAGTTATGTGATGAGTCACACCTTCAAACCTTAGTTGTCGGTAGTTCAATGTCCATTTAATTTTCAAAAAAAAAAAAAATGTCTTACGACATCCCATGTAGTGGCTACATGTTGACCAAGTTAGCCCTCACGACTATTAGGTCCTCTCCCCTACTCACTCTCCTAAATTAATGTGGAAACATTCAGTGTGTTTTTCATTGATTTTTTCAGCATCGGGAAATGCAAATGATACTTAAGTTTTAAATTTTCAAAGAGTTTGTTGTTTTCCCATTTATAAAATAAGGGCACATTTAAAGGGTTTGTATAAGGTTGAATTTGTTTTAGTATGCTTATTACTTATACCTAGAATTTTAAATCATTATGAGTTTCTGACCAAACAGTCAATTATAGCTCATATTTGTGCAAGTTTGTTCTTTCATGCTCATCTTTAATTTTTAGAAGATTTACGATTCTCACTGTGCAGTACTTTTGTGTTCAATCACATGAATAAAGTCAACACAACTTCTGTTGCTTTATATTTATCAAATTCAAACTATTTTTCTTCAAACCAATTAAATTTTTTTCACTAATATATACACACATTGCTTAGAAGAAGTGGATTGTTCTCATTTGAATATGAAAATATTTTTTTCCGACAAAATGATTTTGTAGAGTTTTTCTTACTCAGTTTATTCAGGATTATTGCTAGTGCCATATACTTTGTAGCCTCATATAATTCTTCTTGACATTCTACTGGCCCTCCAAATGACTATTAGAGTTTGATTCTTATCACTGCCATTTCATCTTCAGAGGTTGCCACTGTTATCATAGCTCTCCTCTCTTTTAGTCAAAGATCATTCAGTCTTGTATTCAGTATCTTTGACCATTCATTGACTATCTTTATCAATTTATCACTGTCATCTCCTTCACATCTACTATCCTTTACCCTTTAGCATCCAAACCTATCACTTCTTACTACAGTTCCTCCTTTCAATGTCATTTCCTTCATCCATATTGCAATGATGGGATTTTTGTTGAGCTTTCTGTTCATGGTATCACTTTTTCATTTTTCTCATCCTTCAAAACTAGTATCTCATGTTCATGACTATCTTTTAGCGTTAACCAATGGTTTGTGCATTGAAGTTGTTCTTCACTCTCATGCCCCACTATGGCATTGGATTTTATGCTAAAGCCATCTGTATAGCATAAAATGATTTCTCTATTTGTCTTTAAGATGTTATGTTATCATATTAGTGGTTTTTTTCCCCTGCTATAACAACCTCCTCCTTGAAGATATGGTTCCAAATTGAGTTCTTCAAAATATTTTTATTTGTTCATCTTCCCAACTCTTTATCAAAGAAGTTGTCACAAAGTTGCCTTTATACAACATCTTTACATAGGCAATGCTTCGATTTCCACTCCTAGGAAACCCCTTTATTATAATAGTTATTTATTATCTTTGTGATTATGTCTTGAACCTAGGGTTCCATAAGATGGCTATCAAGAAGTTTGGAAAGTGAAAGATCTCTAATAGACAATGTATGATCTTGCTTTTTAACATGCATCCTTGCGATCTAGCTCAACAATGACTAGAAGTCAGTCCGAGCTAGGGTGAGACTAGTCCTCTATGAATGAGGTCAACTATCCACAAGATGTCTCACCTCTTAAATCCGAAAGAGTTGAACCCAAGACCATGAAGATCTACCCGCAATCTCAGGATATGTATGATCCTTGATAGAACGGTAAAATGATATCTTATCACAAAAACTATATCCTAGAATAGTCGTTACATCTTTTAGGATAGTTATTGCATCTTGGCATCTATGGTATGGGTGGGTCTGGCAAGACCACTCTTGCAAAAGCATTATTCAACAAGTGGCGTTTACAATTCCATGCATCAAGATTTTTGTTTGATGTGCGATAAACAAGATTGACTTCTTTGCAAAGAAAGCTTTTGAAGGATCTTGTGCGGGAGAAACAAAAATTTGACAGTGTATCTGAAGGATGTGCCTTTCTCAGGTTTTATCTGGCAAGCAATCCTTATGTGAATTTTCTAGTTGTTATGGATGATATAGATGACGTGGACTAGTTGAATGGCTTAGTGACTAGGGATCTGTTGGTCACTAATTCTCGTAGATTGATAATTGTGACAACCCGTGATGAGAGAGTTTTAATTAGGGCAGAAGTTAATTGTTTTTATAAGATGAAAGAAATGAGTGTCCATCATAGCACCGAGCTTTTCTATAGGCACCGATTCCACTAGCAATATCCAATCAGTGGTTATGAAGATTTGGTTGAAAGCTTTGTAAAAGAGTGTGGAGGTTTTCCCCTCTCTCTGCAGGTGTTTGGTGGACATCCTTTCGGTAGCGGGAATAAGTATTATTGGAAACTAGAATTGGATAAAGTGAGAATGACTTTCAAGCAAGACATAAAATAGAGGCTCAGAATAAGATTAAAATCCCTTGACAATGAGAAAATTGTGAAAAATATATTACCAACCCTAAATAATAATTTCACAACCTTTAAATTTTACTCGGGACAAACTATTACCAAGTGCATAAATTGCTCGGCACTTTAATAAACCAAGTGGCAGATGAGTGCCGAGTGAACTCGGCAAATCAAGAGAAACTCGGTAGACATTGGATACCGAGTGAGCTCGGTAGTGTGGATGTTGAGTGAACTTGGTAGCCACAGGTGGGTGGAACTCGGTAGAAGAAGACACCGAGTGAACTTGGTAATGACTATAAAGCTAAATCACAATTAAAGACGAAACCAAGTGACAGACTTCCAATGTGAACTTTTCCACTATTAAAACTAGAGAATCCAAAGCTTAAATATATTCAACAATAAACTTCACAAACGAAATTTATAGAAGAAAGACAATGGATTCATGTATTCCTTCTTGCTTGCTATTAAACTTTGATTCAAAACTATTACAAATCTAGGAGCATTTGGCTTCAACTAGAAAAACCCTAAAATAACCCTAAAACTTTAAACAACTTTAATACTTCAAGAAACTTTAAACTTGCAACTCTAATGGCTGCATAAAATAATGCTTAGAGCAATCACTACTTCAACAGGATGAACTTAACAAAAAATAAACTTACAGAATAACTAGAGAAGAAACACGTTCATCTGCAGGAACGAAATAAACTTCCTTCTTTCTCTGCACTTTGACGACTGGATCTGGTGATCACTTCTCTTCTCTCTGCAACTTCTAAGCTCTTTAACTTCTACTTCTATCTACTAGTTGAATAGAACAGAACATTCCTTTTGTCTTCTGCCAAAAATGTTTTCCCCTTGATTTGCAAATTTGAAAACTCACCTACTTGTAATAAATGTTTATGATTGTTGTGCAAGTCATCAGGGATGGTAGGTGGGCATTTATCTTTAGGGAAAAATGTTAACTACATTTAATATTCCAACACTCTCCCTTTGTCCTGAGCCAAACAAACAAGGATCACTGCTGATCCAAATCAACTACACCAAGACACTCTCTTAGGTGTACAAAACTTCGAATAGCTAATGGCTTTGTAAAAATATCCGCTAGTTGTTGTTTAGACTTACAAAATTCTATTTTGATATCCCCATTCTCCACCAACTCTCTGATGAAGTGATATCTGATTTCAATATGCTTACTTCTCCCATGGAAGACTGGATTCTGGACAATACAATTAATGAGATGTTGTCACAATAAATTATGGTTCCATCCTCTTGCCTTTCATTCAAATCTATCAAGATCTTCTTAGCCAAATTGATTGACATGTTGTTGCATTTGCTGCTATGTATTCAGCCTCTGCTATAGATTGAGCAACAATAGGTTGCTTCTTGGATGCCCATGAAATTGCACCTGATCCCATATGGAATACATATCTGGAAGTACTCTTCATATCATCTATAATTCCTGCCCAATCACTATCTGTATAAATTATCAGCTTGAATTCATTTGCTGCAATATACAAAATTCCAAATCCTTTGGTACCTTTCACATGCCTTAGGATCCTCTTTCTCGATTTCCAATGGGAATCCTTTATTGTTTTCATAAATTTTAAAATCAAACTTACTACACGCATCAAGTCTGGCCAAGTTGCAGTCAAATACATTAAACTTCCAACCATACTCTTATATAGTGTTAGATCCACTCTCTTGCTAAGGTCTTCCTTACTCAATTTCATACCTACTGTTGTTCGCGTGGGGGTTGCCTTACTATTCTACATTTTAAATCTCTCTAAGATCTACCTTGCATATTTTTCTTTAGAGATAAAGATGCCATTATGCATTTGTTTTACTTCTATGCCTAGAAAGTACTTCAAGAGACCTAGGTCTATCATTTCAAATTTATTTTTCATGGCCTCTTTGAATTCACCAATTAGAGCCTTGTCATTACCAATAAAAATCAAATCATCTACATACAAGACAACAATCAACACAGCTACCTTAATGTAGAGAGTTGACTCACCACTGATTTTGTTAAAGCCATTGCTCATCAAATATGAGTCAATCCTATTGTACAATGCTCGTGGAGCTTGCTTGAGCCCATAAAGAGCTCTTTTCAATCTATATACTTTTTGTTCTTCACCTACAATTTCATAACCAGATGGCTGCTCCACATATACTTCTTCTTTCAATACACCATTTAGGAAGGTAGACTTCACATCCATTTGGTATACCTTCCATTTGTGCTAAGCTACAATTGCTATGGTAGCACGCACAGTTTCCATTCTTGCAACTAGGGCATATGTCTCACAATAATCTCTGCCATACTACTATTTGTAGCCCTTGACTACTAGCCTTGCCTTATGCCTATCAATCTTGCCTTCAGCATTGCATTTGTTCTTGTAGACCCATTTTACTCCAATCACTTGCTTCTTGAGAGGAAAATTAGTTAGCTCCCATGTCTCATTTCTTTCTATTACATCTGTTATGGCCTTACACCATTTCTTCTCCTTAATAGCTTCTTCAAAATATATTGGATCACTCTGAAAAAATAATGCAAAATTAACACTCTCATCATAATCTTCATACCTTTCTTCTTAGTATATCTCCCTAAGACTCTTGGTCTTACTTGGTAATAGGAAGGAGAGCGTGGGATCAGAATCTTCACTATTGTTGCTTGGCATTGACACTCAGTCATGCCTAGAGGAGCTCAACAAAAATTGAGGCTTCTTGCCTTTTCTTCTATCTACTCCTTCTTCTTCTTGTTTATTAGCATCCTCTTCACTCATAATTGGCAGTTTACTTGAAGTGCTCGGTGATTCATCGATTGGACCATACTAAGACTGATTTTCAACAAATTTCACATCTCTTGAAAGAATCATCTTATTGTTCAATGGGTCATATAATCTGTATGCCTTTGATTCTGAGTTGTACCCTATGAAGATGCACTTCACACCTTTGTCATCCAATTTTTGCCTTTTCTCTTTAGGCACATGTGCATATGCAACACATCCAAACACCCTTAAGTTTTCAACTGTCCATCTTCTTCGTGACCATGCTTCCATTGGAATTCTATCACAAACTACCTTTGTAGGACACCTATTAATTAGGTAAACTGTTGTTGCCACAACATCTCCCCAAAATTTAGTTAGAAAACCTTTCTCTTCCATCATGCTCCTTGCCATTTCAACAATGGTCTTGTTCTTTCTTTTAACCACTCCATTATGTTGTGGTGTATATCTAGTTGTGAGCTCTTTCTTTATGTCATGTTACCTGCAAAAATTTACAAAAGAATTGGAGGTATACTCCCCTCCTCTATCTAATCTTAGGACCTTGATATAGTGTCCACAATCTCTTTCAGCCTGGGCTTTAAATTCTACAAATTTATCAAATGCTTCAAATTTATTCTTTAAGAAATACACCCATGTTCTACAACTGAAATCATCAATAAATGTTATGAAATAAGTACTCCCCCCAATGGAAGTAACTTGCATAGGACTGACTAGGTTAGTATGCACTAACTCTAATGGATATCTAGCCCTCCTAGAATTTTTAGAATTAAAGGGAAGCCTATGTTGCTTACCCAAAATACAAGCCTCACAATTGTCACATGAATTTCTTATTCATGACAAACCTTCTACCATTCTTTTATTTGACAACTAATTTAAACCAACATAGCCAAGATGACCATACCTGAGGTGCCATAGCCATGAGGGGTCTTCAATCACACTCTTTAGAGCTTATTGTGTGGGAGGTGTAGCACCAACTTGAGATGAGAAGCATGTCTCTATCCTCAAGGGAAACATTCTCTTCTTGGCCATTTGAACTGCTGCAAGTAGATTCTTGCTCCCATCCTTTTCTTGAATGATACACTTGTTATTCTACATCAACACTTTGTATCCATTTTGAATGAGCTAACCAATGCTCATCAAATTGTGCTTCATACCAAGGGCATAATACACATTTTGTATTTCCTTCTTCTCACCTTTCTTGGTGCAGACCATAATAGATCCTTTGCCCACAACGGGTAAGGTTCCATTATTACCCATTTTAATTTCAAATTTGAAACTCTTGTCAATGAATAAAAATAAGGTTTCATTACCACTCATGTAGTTGCTACATCCACTATCGAGGTACCAAACCTCAGGGCTTCTTTCTTCACCAACATTACACATGATGAAGGCAGCGACATTGTTTCCACTTTCCATGTTCACATCAGCCATATTTACTTGTCCTGACTGATCATTATTCTTCTTCTAGCATTTACTTGCATAGTGCCCATATTTATGATAGTAGTAGCATTCTACATTACTCCTATTTGAGTTGTAGTTTTTCTTACCTCCTTTTGAAGTATTTTGTGAGCTACTTGCTCCATCTGCTCTTCCTAAGCTTTCTGTTGTAGCATTTCTTTGTCCTCCATTACCTCAACCTCTACCTCTAGAGTTTCTTCCTAAGCCATTTCTTCCTCTCCCCCTTCCTCTTGGATTTGACTGAGCTTTGAATGCTTGCTCATGAGAAGAAGAAGATGCAGATTTGGTGATCCTGTGCTCATGGATTTGAAGAGTACCCATCAACTCATCCATTGTCAAAATAGTGAGGTCTTTTGCCTCTTGTATGGTCATGACCACATTGTCATATTTATGAGGTAAACTCCTCAATATCTTTTCTACTATCCTTTGCTCTTGATAGTCTTCTCCATTTGACTTCAGTTAGTTAATCATGCTAGAGGTCCTTGAACTAAAATCTACAATTGATTCATTTTCCTTCATTTGTAAATTCTCAAACTCCCTCTTTATATTTTGTAGCTTTACTGTATGGACTTTATCAGTCCCCTTGAAGTTTGTCTCAAGGATATCCCAAGCTTCCTTTGCATAATTTGCTACTGCAATCTTGAAAAAAATAGTTTTTGTCATTGCTGCCTCAATAAGACTTAATGCCTTAGCATCCTTCCTCTTTGACTCTTTCAACTGAGTCATTTGATTATTAGTGAGAGCAACATACTGAGTTGGGTTTGTCACATCATTGAATCCATTAACTACAAACTCCCACAAATCATTTGCAACCATTATGGTCTTCATTTTCTTTGCCCATGTATCATAATTTTGTCCATTGAAGGGTGGTGGCTGCTACCATAACTTTCTTGCATCTTTTACCATATCAAATATCCCAGAAAAAATTTTTCCTAACTCACCGTGGATGTGGGGCCTCAAAGCTCTGATACCATGTGAAAAATATATTACCAACCCTAAATAATAATTTCACAACCCTTAAATTTTACTTGGCACAAACTATTACCGAGTGCCAAAAATTGCTCGGCACTTTAATAAACCAAGTGGCAGGAGAATGCCGAGTAAACTTGGCAAATGAAGAGCAACTCAGTAGACGCTGGATAATGAGTGATCTCAGTAGTGTGGATGCCGAGTGAACTTGGTAGCCATAGGTGGGTGGAACTCAGTAGAAGAAGACACCAAGTGAACTCGATAATCACTATAAAGTTAAACCACGATTAAAGACCAAACCAAGTGACAGACTTCCAACGTGAACTTTTCCACCATTAAAACTAGAGAACCCAAAGCTTAAATATATTCAACAATAAATTTCACAAATGAAATTTATAGAAGAAATACAATGGATTCACGTATCCCTGCTTGCTTGCTATTTAACTTTGATTCAAAACTATTACAAATTTGGGAGCATTCGGCTTCAACTAGAAAAACCCTAAAATAACCCTAAAACTTTAAACAACTTCAATACTTCAAAAAACTTTAAACTTGCAACTCTAATGGCTGCATACAATAATGCCTGGAACAATCACTGCTTCAACATGACAAACTTAACAAACAATAAACTTATAGAATGACCTGAGAAGAAACACGTGCATCTGCAGGCACAAAATAAACTTTCTTTTGTCTTTGCACTCTGACGACTAGATCTGTTGATCACTTCTCTTCTCTCTGCAACTTCTGAGCTCTTCAACTTCTACTTCTATCTACTAGTCGAATGGAATAGAACATTCCTTTTGTCTTCTGCAAAAATGTTTTCCCTCTCATTTGCAAATTTAAAAATTCACCTACCTGTAATAAATGTTTATGACTGTTGTGCAGGTCGTAGGGATGGTAGGTGGGCGTTTGGCTCCAGGAACAAACGTTCAACACAAATGCAGGTATTTCTGGATATTGCATGTTTTTTGGTCAACAAATCAAGACATATGGCATTAAGGATATTGAAAGTATCTGGATGGAGCGCAGAGCATACACTGCAGATGTTGATGGATAAGTGTCTTGTTGAAGTTCAAGTGGGAAGGACTTACTGGAATGGATTTGAGTCGGAAAGTGTTCCTCTTTTGACAATGCACGACCACATCAGGGATCTCGGAAGAGAGTTTGCAGATGATGAATTGATCACTCCTCGTCGACTGTGGCGTTCCCAGCATCTTCGTTGTCAGGTTTGTTTCTCCATGTTAACTAGTCCTATAAAAAAAAGTGTTTCTTGTTTTTCTAACTGTAATGTGACGAAGATTTTGTTTCGTCCTTGAACACAGGAGGAAATGGGATTCGAGAACACTCTTGCTGAAATTCGTGAGCATAATTTCAGGTGTCTCAATTCCATTTTCGACAATCACACCGCTGTTGAATTCAGATATTTTTTAGGTAATATAAGTGGCTGCGAGCGTCCAAATTCACTTCTATGGCTTGAGGTTGACTCAAGTTTGTCAGAAAAGCTGCATGAAGATGATTATATGGTAGAAGAAATCATGTCAACAATGTCTTCGTTAGACACTATTCGTTCGTGGATTCCTCTCCAATGTTTGCAGTGTTTAAAAATTTCGCGAAGATTGTGGCAGTTTGATCAGCAGGTAATTTGAGAATCATATTAGATTGTCGAGGATCATATAAAATGAGTTGGGAAAGCAGGCATGTTATGAACATTATATTTAAATAAAATGTGTTTTAAACAAATCTGTTTCAAATTTCAGGTTCCTTTGCAACTGAAAGATCTTATTCTCGAGGAAATCAGCTTGGAAGAGTTTCCAAACTCATTGCAAATGCTTACTCAGTTGGAAAATCTAGTCATTGAAGAAAAAGAAAAATGGAACGGAAGTGAATGGATCACTTCCATGCGAATTCAAGGGATGTTATTTTCAAAATCACTCACAAAACTCCCTAATCTTAAAAACTTGGTGTTGAAGGATTTAATATTAAGCGGCCAATTGAGATTTAAGAATAGAATGATCAGCCTTGAAAAAATAGACATGTAGGATTTAAAGCATATATCTAAGGTTTCAGTTAGTGGACAGTACTTAGTCAATTTCAAATAACTCCATCTTAAAGGCATGGAAAGTTTGGTTGAAGTTGATTTGGGACTGTGTGGAAAGCTACACGCGGATGGAGGTCCCGAGATGAATGAGTTTCCAAGTTCTGCATGTCCATACCACATAGAGAAAATCATAATAGATGGATGTTGCAAGTTGCAGAAGCTCAGTGGTATTGAAAAGTTGCAAGGATTGAAATATCTGCATCTTTCTGCTGGTACTGTAGCTATGCGGGAATCAATTAAAATGTGGCAGGTATTATAATTATGTTTATTGTTATGAGATAATTAGATCAATTTTATTTATTGTTAAAACTTATTCATGGCTTTATTGAATTATGTTTTCAGCTGTGACGGTCTAGAAACAAGAGATTATTATTATTTTCTTACAACATATTTTGAATATTATCGTTTTGTATTTTGGATTAAAAAAGCTAAGATTATTGCGTCTTTGTTACTACAGAAAGTACCATCAGAAGTTACTAGTTTAATTTGGGAATCAAATGTTGATACGGAGAGCATTCTACAAAATCTCAACGTGTTATGTTATTCTATTCGGCTGGACGGCAGAGTTGCTGAGAAATAGCTGTTTGACAACAATGAAATTCAATTTTCAGGCCCCTTTACAGCTTAAAGAGCTCGTGCTGGACGGAATAAAATTGACAGACTTTCCACGATCATTGGAAATGCTAAGTCATTTGGAAAATCTAGTCATCGAGGGGACAGGGTTTAATGGTTCTATTGAACTTAATGGGGATTCCTTCTCTGGAACAGTTGGGCAACTCACTAATCTTAGGAGCTTGCAGGTGTTGCGCAATTTGATAGTCTTTGGAGATATGAAATTTTTAGATTACAGGTTCTCAAATACTCTTGGACTCCAATGGTGAAGCTTCAAAAGATAGAATTAAGAAATGTAAAATGCATTTCTATGATTTTAATTAGCGGGCGTTATCTTCGCAGCCTTGAATCTCTCCAACTTGAATATTTGGAAAGTTTAACTGATGTGCATTTAGGATATTTTGAGAGAGAAGAGTCATTAAGTTCTGGAGGACTACTACCCTGCTTGAATATCACAGTTTATAATTGTTGGATGTTGGAGAAGTTCGATGGTATTGAAAAGTGGCAAACATTGAAATATCTACAGCTTGCAGCTAGCCCTCCCTCGGTTGGAAGGAGATACAATGTCACAGATTTCTGTCCGGTACTTTATTACTTCTTTCCTATGTTGACCATGACGAGAATTATAAGTTGGCAAAATGCATATAAGGTGGCAAAAAGGCATGTTTGAATATTTGAAACGTGGCAAAAATAAAAAGGTAAATTGAAAGAAACATTGTTTTGGGGGCAACATTAAACTTGAGACTATAAAAACTGACGTAGATGGGACATGTCATTTAATGGTCACCTGCATGTTTTCGCCAGTGTGAGAATTTTGTGACGGACTTGAAATGTTTTTGAAATAAAGTTTTGTTTGTGGGCGATTTTTGGTTGAAAGAACATATCACTGCGAAAGTTTTTGAGAAAGGTTTTGGTTTTATCTGCAAACTGGTAAATACTTTGATCTTCGAATGCAAATTGTTTCATGATCTTCTCTGCAAAATTGATGGTTTTTCACAGTGGTTTCAACTGGTCTTCGGCCTATTGCTTATATTGCAAAAGTTTTTTTCTTCTTTACAAACTCTAAGTTTTTGATGTCCTCCACAGTCTTCAGCATACAAAGTGGACTATTTGAAGATCTATTTTTGCAAAAATATGAGTTTTTCATTTTACCACTGAAAAGTTTCTTTGAAGAAAAGTTTTTTACTGGGTAAATTTTTTTTCTATTTGTATACTTGCCCATTTGATTTCGTTCATTTTGCATGAGGCACTGAGGGCAAAAATAAAAAGATATCTCATTGAGGAATAAAACAGGAATTTGTTTAAGGGTTTCTTTGTGAACAATGGCAACAAAGAACAGCGAAGGTAAAAAGGTTATCTGAAAACAGGTATGCATGCTTGGCAAAAAAAATTGAGCATAAGGATATGAAATATGATTTTAGTTTTTCTTTGAAAGAAGATAAATTGTTTTCTTCTTCATTTTCAGTTTCAAAAAAAAATCATACAAAGGTTTCAAAGAATGTTTAATTTTTTTTTTTCATATAATGAAATATGTGGAATACTATTTCAAAGAAGATAAAAAATTTCTCTTCTTTTAGTTTCGAGTAAAAGAATTAAAAAAAATCATCACAGTCAGTTTACTATCATACAGTAATTTGTTTTAAAAAGAAGAGAGAAAGGGTGTTGAATAATAATTTTTTGCTGAAAGGTTTTTTCGTTTTTCTTAAAAAGAAATTCTTCAAATTTGGTTTTTTACAGGGAATTTTTTATGACAGCTTTTTGAAAGGCAAAGAGATCTAATTTAACATTGGTTTGAAAGAAAAAAGATGAAAAGTCCAGAATGATTCTCACTGATTTTTTGAAAGACAAAAATATTTTTTCATTGATAACAATTTCAATGTTTTCAAGTAATGGTGTCACTAATTTTTGGATCCTAAAAATGGCATTGTTTAAAGATTTTGTTTTGGAGCCCCTTGAGGGTTTCAAATCCGGAATACTACTTGCACAGTTTGAAAACTTATATGGCTAACAGTGGAGAAATCTGAGATTTAACTGATTTGAGTTGGTTTTAAAATAGCATTTCAAAAGGGTTTTTATAAAACGACCCTAATTAGTTCAGTTAGTTCTATAACTGATTCATTTCAAAAATTCATCTCTATATATAGAGAACATTGTAAAATCTGAAAGTGATATGTGTGTGAAAAAGAAGTTGAAAGAGACGGATATACATTTATGAAAGAATTGAAAAGAGTTATATTTAAAAGCTATATTATAAGTTTGTATACGTGTATAGATGCAACATATACATTTGTATGTGTATATGAGATTATAAGAATAGCAAGAGATAAAAAGGTTTGAACACTCTGAGCAGTTTTCGCTACTGATTGCAAAGGAATTGAAGCTCATAAAGATTATAGCTTCATGGAGTGGTTTTTCTCCCTATGACAAATCATATTTGAAGAATTTTGAGGGTTTCCCACTCATAAAAATACATGTCTCTATACTTTGTGAGTTGGTATTTCTTTCTATTCATGGTTAATATTTTTAATTTCCAGTACTATTTTATATTCAGCTATGAATGGTTAAAGGATTCAAAATCAGCATTTTGAATTAAATTTATATAGTTTTGATTCACCCCCACTCTTCGAACCCGATACTTTCAATATATATATATATATAAGTCTATATCTATAATATATTTTGGTTGGTATATTGGAATAGGAATAGAAAATTTGGAATACATTTTCTATTTTCCATTTGTTTCGTCAATTGAAATAAGGAATTAGAATACATATTCTCATATTGCATTTAAAATGAGCTTATATCCATTCAAAAAAATAGCTATTATTGTAATAGCCATTCATATTCCCAATATGCAATCCTATTCTCTATTCTCCATTTTTATGCCTTCAACCAAACAGACCCAAAAGTTTCAATTAATATAATGAACAATATTATATCAATACTTAGTGCACATGAGCTCATTACTTATATTAATACTCATCTAAGTTAGGTGAGGGACTTCTCTAAGGGCCCGTTTGGTTGCTGGAATATGATGTGAATTGGATTAGAAAATTAGAATACATTTTTAATTCTTTGTTTGGTTCACGGAATGGGAATGGAGAATAGATTATGAATTCCTATTTTAGCCCAAAATGGGATTTTATCCATTCCCAAAAACACTTGTAATTGGAATGGCCAATCCCATTCCCAATTTGGCTGTCCCAAAATTTGGCGAAATGTATAAATCGTCGAGTCCATAGGAGCCTTTATACCCATTCAAAAAAAACTCTCGCTCATACTCTACCATTTCACGAAATCTAGCGAACAATGAACAATGACAAAGTGTGAGATACCAAGTAAAAAAATAAATTGCGTACAAGTCCCTCGGTTTCTCTAAATAGAAACTATTCAGAAGCAACATCATACTGAACAAGATGAGTAGCAAAGGGAGTCCCCAAGTACACCATGCCATTGTGTACTGTACTCGTCTTATCAAAGTAGTAGCAGTTAAATGGAAAGGCATCTGTCAAAGAAACATTTCTCCACTTATTCATCAATGAATTGTAAATCATGGCACAAAAATATGAGGGGTCAGTTACATGGAAACCAAAGAAAAAAAATGTCAATGTGGTCCAACTACGTGATGAGTTTAATAGCTTCTGTCCTTTTGTGCCAGATTTGTAAATCCATGTCAGCAGTGAGTAGCGAGCATCAAACAGTGATAGAGTGCATGTATTTTGCATTCATGTTCATTTTCCTTCCTATAAAATTCTCACAATTTCTTCCATTCCAACTATATTCCAATTTTAATTTTGGACGAACCAAACAAGAATGGGATTACTCTTTTCCATTCCCATTCTCCATTTCCATTCCTATTCAAAATTCCCATTCTAATTTTCTATTCCTATGTCGACAACCAAACGAGCCCTAAGGGTCCATTTGGATCCTAGAAGATGATAGGAATTGGCTTTTAAAAAATTTGGGTTTGGAAATTTTTGCGTTTGTTTCAAAATTGGCAAAATGGAATTAGCATATCAGACTTCCAATTTTGCCTCAAAACCAAGTTTTCCAACTTCCCTCTAGCAAGTAGGAATCGAAAATCAAAACCTAGTTATGTTTTTAAGAAGTGTAAAAACAATAGATTGCACTACTTTTTGAAATTTACCTTCAACTCCAAGCTTACACATAAAAACATATCTTCACACACATCTTTCAAGTGAAACAAACAGTTTAAGTAAAATCTCAAAAATTGAAATGAAGATTTGCAAAACCTTGATTTAGGTAAACCAAGGTCTGTAAAAATTTGGGTTTTCTAAATTCCACAAACCAAATGGACCCTGAGTGAGTTTTTAAAGATTCAGTAGAGAACTTAGAATTAATTTGGTGGCTAACTAAATTTATCATTTATTTTTCAACTTTCTAATAGACCATACAATGTTGATACAAAAATTTTACACAATGAAAGAATTTGAAATTACCGTTACCAAGCCAAGTTGTAGACTCCAATGCAAGCACACTTAGCTTTACTGCCACACTTCCAACATTTAACCGAGCATTCCTAGAATATAAACCAATCTTTTAATTTTTTCGCAATTAACAAAAGTTGCACAACAACATTTGTCAAACATATTTGTACTTAAGAAATAGAAAAAGACGCAAGTGAAGATAAAAATTAATTAGAAACATGACTAAAACTCTCCCTATCTGAAATAGATTGTGAAATATAGAGAGGCAAGGTTTCAATTTCGTCATGGATATAGATCTAGCCTTAAGCATCAAAATACAAATGAGAAATGGGATAGGGAAATAAAATGAAGTTGCCTAAAATGAGAAATGTCAAGAGTGCATACCTAGTGATTTGTAGCTGCAAAATGAAGTAATTGTGTGCATTCTCAAAGTAGAGTTTCCTGCGGTAATAAAAAAAAACTTGAATGAAATAACTTATTCAACAATTGAAAGATTTTGTGTTTTTTTTTAGATCTACTTTTATGTGCCAATCTCTTCTCATAAACTTAGTCAAACTAGGTCAAAATGGTGCTTCTTTATAATCCAATCATTCTATTTATTTAAATTGAATGCTAGCTAAAATATATATTCTTCTATTCCAACTAGCCTATTTCTTAATTTATATTTAGATAGCCTTACATTGGAAATTATATGCCATGTGTTGATCCATTTTATAGTGGTTCATAATTATTCAAAGTTCTCGATGAAATGTTCAAAGGAGGAGAAGGATTGTTTGGGATGGTTCAATATTTTAGAAACTCCACTCCAAATAGAGGGCAATTTCACTCAATAAATGGTAACATTGGATTTGCATTTTCTCACAATATTTTTTGACATATCATATGGGAAATGCAATGAATTTTGTAATGTTAATAATGGTATACTAAGCCCTACCTCATAAGTGACTTGGAATGTATTTATGTGCTTGTTGTGTTGTGAGATACGAATTTGTGAACTGGGAGTGGGACTTTGTCATTAATCCCTTTTATTTACTTGGATTTTTTCTCTCAATCTCTCATCTCTTATGAAATTTTTTATATTATTTTTACTTTCTTAATTTAAATGTTACTTCTATATTGTGCCATTAATAATTGTATTGTGAAAATTATGATGTATTTATTTATATCAATTATATGGAATTGGTCTAATGTAATAAAGGTTTGTATAATTACATTGTAGAATATTACATAGTTTATTATTGTATAATTTGTTTAGGTTAGAAGGAAATCAAATTGTGTTTAGTCTAGAAAATCTACACCATTTAGAAAAGTAAATCTTCTTTAAATGTCTATTTCTACTTTAGTTCTTATTCAAGATTTCTCTGCAATCTATTATGCTATTATTTTTAGTTATTAAAAAAAAAAGATCATTACCTCTATAACTATTGAAAATAAACAAAACCAAGCAAGACAAAAGGGAAATTTAAAAACCTCATAAGCATCAATGTTCCAAAGGAGTAGATAGTCGGTTTAAACAAAACACAAAAATGAAGTAGAAACATTCATATATATTAAGAGGGTAAATTTTACATACTGTTAATTTGCATGATTGATAGACTACCCTATAAATAGACCACCATTAGGAAAAGGGACCACGATACAAACTATATATCCTATATCTACTATGTTTTTGTTTACTATATAGTTAGCATGATACAAAATTAGAATAGATAAGATGAGAACCTAGACAGAGACCAATGAAAACATATAAGGCAAAGCATATGAGCTACCTGACCAGAATAGAAATAAAGGCTAACATAGTAAATACTGCCAAAAGGAAAACAAGGGGCACCCCCAACCAACCCTCCAGGGAGCTAAATGGAGAACTAATCACTAGCAAAACACAAGACATCCATCCAAGCCCAAATGCCTACTTCCAATAGACCATAATGATCTCTGTAATATCATTAGGCTTGTCAAGCTAGAAATTAGGTAGGGGTTCAAATGCATTTTTCTCCCTACTGGATTTCTCCATGTTAGGGATGTAGAAATTCAAAGCCTCTAGGTTATCTAGTACCACCCCTAGATGAATATATTCCTTTGGGTATTTTATAAGCTAGTGTTTATTGTCGTCTTCAACAATCTCTCTCCACCAGAGGAGGAATTGAATGCTAGCCTCCATTTTTGGCCATTCCTTGTCAAAATTCATGTTCTCATGAATGACCAAGGAGGGACGCTAAATCACTATAGCCAAGTTGGAACTGCTAGGTGAGTGTGCCATGTACCTTTCTAGAAGGGAAATCCTGAGCTTCTCATCAATGATTTTGATGGCTTCTTCTAGTCCCACTCACCAAAACGGGTCAAAAATATTGCAACAAAGCCTAATCATAGCCCATTGCTCCACCATTGCTCTAGCCAAACAACTTATAAACATTCCTATAATATCACTATTGGTCCACCAAGTATAATCATTATTTAAACTACCTTCTCCAATGGCCCAACTAACTCCAATCCTAGTCATATCATCAACAGGCTTCAAAACTCTGCTCCATCTCAATTTTTTAATCTCACTATATAGAAATTACCTCAAAAGAGAATATATGAATAGATAACATGTAGAAGTGTTCCCACTATTTATAACATACATTGTAAAATAAGGGTTTTTTGATCTAGTACACTTGTTCATGCATCTAACTGGTTATCTTCAGTTTCCTATTCAAAACTCTTATTAATAATTGCTACTTGTATTAGACATTATGAATTTAAAGAATTGATTTCCTTAAACTCTTTTAATTAATTTTCAATGTTTGTAGATGATGCCCGTAGTGACAATAAATCTCACAATAAACAACCACCATTATGCAACCATAATTCTACTTGAAAGCATTGTTTGTGTAAGATTTCACTATGATTATAATTTTGATCATACAATTTTTGAGGATACAAGAGAGGGTTGTAAGAAAATGATCAAACCAAAATTCTATTCTAAATCCTTGCAACTCATAGGTTCTATTCTAAATCATTGCAACACATACCATCATATGTGAACAAAAGTTCACCCAAAGGAAAATGATATTATAGTACATAGTAAGGGAAGGCACTAAAATCACTCATAAATTTAATTTTTTCCCTGATCTAGTGTGCTACGAGTTACTAAGAAAATGTAGTAATAAAATATAATTCAAAAACTTCTTCCTCACATCAATTTACCACTCAAGATAGATGATGGGTAGAGGAAAAATAACATAGCAACTGCTTCCACACTTAAGGAGTAGAAATCTCAAGTTCTCTAGATTTTAGGTTTTTTTTGGTCTGGTGTCTTTAGTGGTGGATTATGAATAAAAACCATGTATTACATTTTAATTTTTTTAATTTTTTGGTCCAAAACCTTAATTTTTAACAACCATAAGGATTTCAAGGATACAAATAAAATTGCATTTTACATTTCAGTCAGTATTCTTAGTAGTATTATAAGCTAAACATATAGGTAGGACATTGCCAAAGATTGCTTAAGAACTAAGAGAAATTTTATTTCTCCTACATCCATTGTAGTCCTCAAAACCACATTTTCCATACAATCTTACTAACTAACTTGTTTGTTCTTCTAGATTTTTCATACAAGTCTATATATTTATTAGCAACATATAAACATTTTTAAAATATAAGTGCAAAGTGCAAATGTCTTACTCGTCTACACATAAAGAAAATGTAACATAATCATCTCGGATATATTAATGTTCATCTTAGATATTCCATTCACTTATCATTAAATTGTAAAATTCTTGGTTGGTCACAAACTATTTATACCAACCCCTCACTCTCCAAAATCAAATTATAAAATTCTTGGTTGGTCACAAACTGTTTGTACCAACCCCCACTCTCTAAAAAATTGTGATTAGGATTTTTATGTCAATTAGAAAGACTTTTACTATGAGATTTTTTCCATTCAAATTTGGAAAAGCCTCATTTTATCTGGAAAATAGAATTGCATTAACAATTTGAAAATGTAAAATGGTACTCAAAAACCAAAAAGGTTTTTCCCAAAAGATACTTGAATTAGTATCTATCAAAATAATAATTCACTTCAAAAATATCAAACCTCTCATAAAAGGTCTTATGGAGGAGGACATCTTCCACTACATTGATTTATATTTGAAATTTTTCATGGTGTATTCAAGGTTATAGAAATTATACCATTGGGCCCAACAATACCTCAAAGTTGTTTTCTATTACAAACAAGGGTCGCATGTAGGACATAAATGAAGTTATAACAAAAATATAAATTTAAGAGAAGGAAGATAAGGGAGGATAGTGGTATTTTTCATATCTAATTGTGAAGAAAACCAATGATGTTGTTATGGTTTATGTGACAAAATAAAGTTCAGCAAGGAGAACACATAGATTTTATACCATTGATAAGACACTTCTATTTTTAAGTATGAATATCATCCTAACTTTTTTTCTTCAATTCACCTTTACCAAACATTGTTATAGGGTAGGGCTCACTAAATTCATGGGAAAATGTGAAAGTTATTATTTTTTTAAAAGTGATTGTTAATCATTTTAGCATAATACTATTGTCTTAGAACAATCTTTTTTATCATATTTGCAACATCTCTAGCGGATAGGTTTATTTCTTTGCATTGTTGAAATTTTTTTTTACCATTTGCTATCAAAATATATTTGGGAGCTAGCTGGTCACCTTGATTATTTTTACCAAATTGAGGACTAAATAATCCTTAAGCTGGTGCTTGACTCTTGTAAAAAGAATTGAGACAAATAGCAATGCGAATGAGATCATTAATGAATATTTTTAAGAGAATTTATATTTTGTACATTGTTCATACATTGTACATTCAAGAAATCTAGAAGAACCACCCTCCATTTGATAGGAGTATAGAATCTGTTGAAAGCACATAAGCAATAATGATCTAACAATGGGATACTACTAGAATGGCTAGCTAGACTATTGTAGTATGACATTGTAGCACTTTGATGCTAACCAACATATCAATAGCAAGTCAACTTGCATCACTCCATTCATATGAGGGCTGGGCTCATGGATCAACAATGGACACCTATTCATCTAATGCCATGGCTCTTCTGCAAGGGTGGACTAGAGGGGTACAATATCAAGGAAATATTTTTTTTATTAATGAATTTATCAGAAAAATTGTTATAAATAATAAACATAGCCTAAAGAGAAAACAACTCTTGGGAAATATTGTTTGCAAGGAAGTGATGTAATCATACTGTGATCATGTGAATACATTTTAGATTTAACTGGTAGAACAATTTTGTAAGTGTAAAAGTTAAAAGAATAAGTAGAAAGATTATAGTTTAGGACTATCAAGTCACATATGTACCCAACTCGTTTAGCGTAAATCATTCAATCACTTAAAGATCTAAAGGAATATGAAATAGTGTTTTGATGTTTTTCAAATATTTTATCTACACTCAATTGGACGGAATTCATTATTTCCCTAATGCAGAATCAAAATTAGAACCAGACACTATAAATATCCTGTAAGTTTCACAAAACTGCTAAAGTTAGAGACATAAAACAATGATTCCAAACATACCTATGAGTAGACAAATAATTGTTATTGGTAGAAAGAAGTTCAGTCATATACTCCACAAAAGGAACCAACATGCTTGGCATAGAAAGCCAAAATAAACAGCTTCACAGTTTAATCATAATCTCTTTTATCATTTTATCCACTAAATTTCTCACAAAATCATATTCAAACAAATTGATAATCTTAATAACCAAAGTCAATAATTGCATAAAATCTTAAATTAGAACTATAAATTTTACATAGTAAGACTAAATTTACCAAATTATACATTTAAGGCTACTAATTGCAATACATTACTAAATTCAACTATGCAATAATTTTTGTGTCAAAAATTCTAGAATAAACTTACGAAGTAAATAGAATAGGATCAAGGTTAAGAAATTTTCCAAATATAAGTGGAAACCATTGTTTATAGTAGATTTTACAACATATTTACCTCTACCAATCCATACCCCTACCAATCCATAAGCTATTCAAGAACAAGTTAATGATGGTATTGGGCTCTACCCATGCCCTATTTAGGGTAGGTTATAAGTGTTGAGACCATTCATTGTTGGTAAAATGCATTAGGATTAGCATAAACTAGAGTGAGGGACAAAGAAGAATGATCATGATAAAAAGAACATTCAATATCCATATGTAATAGCTACCCTCTTAAATAGACTCCTAAAAAAAAAATGTAATGTGCATGCACACTACATGCAAAATGAGAAAGGAATAGCCCACCAAGTGGAGCATCACTAAAATGCATATAATTGTCTGCGCATATTTCTCATAGTATTTTGATGAAAAGTTAGGGATAGAATGCCAACAAAATTGGCTGTAACCAATCGAAATACAACAAATAAAATTCAAAAATTTTGTTTAATAAGAAATCTTGCTTGAGACCATAGTTTAAATTTAAAAATTTGAAGTTTGTGGGATTTTGGAGACAACAACTAATATGAAAGAGTGGATTGAAAACTTTAGTCCCCACCATTAGAGGTAGGGACTCAAAATTGACTTGTAATAAAAAATGATCAACCTGACCATAATTTGCAAATCTCCCATGCTTGGCAAAGTTTGTTAGTGGTTCTCTGCATTTCTTATCAAATTTATGGTTTCTCAAATGACAAAGAGGCTAGAATTTATGTTTTATTCCCATAAATTGATTCCTTTCTTCCTACCAGAGAAAATTGAATTATACCATTCCTTTTGGGTTCAAAAACAATATAGAAATATGGTCAAAGATTGAATAGATCTCAGAATAGACTTATCCCTAACAAGATATGAGCTTAATAGAAATAAAAATTTATAACAAAAAATAGTGAAATACAAGTTAGAGCATGCAAAATATGATGAGAAAGGTATGGCACATGGACTTATGAACTAGATGTCTTGAGGAAATGTTTTTCATGGCATGTAAAATATTAGATTCATAAAAAGTTGGAAACTATCAAATTATTCGAAGTTATGTGTAGTATTCAACAAATGCCTTATGTTCACAAATAAAGTTTTTCATTTTTATCAATAGGAAAACCAAAAATACTACTAGAAAAATTAGTAGTGACCAATCAAAAAATAAAAATGAAATAACACAATCTCACTTTAATGAAATATTTTCTACCAACATAGGATAAAAGTAGTATGCACAATTTCCAATAAACAAATTAATAGATAAAAGTGATCTGAAAATATTAGTCTCCACCTATATATAGGTGGGACTAAAAATCCATAAGACTACTTCCCTTTATAAATATTCCTAAAAATAATTAGTGACACCCACTCTAATTACAAGGAAGCTGGTGCTCATGAGACCCCAGTCTAAAGATACCTCCAAATGAAATTGCTAAAATTTTCAAATAGAATTGAGCATAGGTTTAAGTCATAAAAAAGTTATGAATATTTATGGAGAAAAAACTCCACCATGTTAGCCTTGAGACTTAGTGGTTTTGAGAGAGACAAGACAATTTAGATTTGCATTAGCAGTAACTAAATGTGCCTTTGGTAGACATAACGATTTTCTTAGTTAAAAGAAGGAATAAATAAGTTAAAATCAGAAATAAATGGACCAATACTTAATGCAATTCAACTAAATTGTATATAATTAATGAATACAAGTGCATTATATTCTATATATAACACACCTTGCTATAATGCATTCTCGACAATTTCTTGCTCTAACGGTTAGAAACATTTTGTGTTTTTTACAAATTATTTTGATGTAAAGTACACAATGTTCCTCTATAGTTTGGGTGAAAACATGAAAATTCTTGTTGGAATTCACAATTGGGAAGAATACTTTCGAGGGGGAGGGGGGTGAATTAGAATTACCAATAATTTTGACCTATAAAACTTTTAACTAAAATCAATACATGCATCTAACATCTCTAATAAACATGAAATTAAAAGCATGCACACAAATAGATAACACAAGATTTCATCACCCAAAAACCCTCCAAAATGAGAAGGTAAAACTAGGGTGGGGATGACACCCACAACTTATCACTGTAGCAATATGTAACTGGTTAAGGTTACAAAATTTGACCACCATTAATGGTCTACCCTATGAAAGGCCTACCTTGTTAAAGGCTCTACAACCTATTAATAGTGACCTATTTAAAGCGTTTACAAACACTCACTTGGAATGTCAACTTGTTAAAGGATTAAACATCCTATTAAGGATTTACAATATGGTTGTTAAACTAACCTATCATCATAGGATTTTCATTCTCCTAATATAATGGTTAGAAAGTATAGGAGAATGTGTTGATCTGATGAATTACAATCTTCAATTTCTGATTCTATATCCTTGTTCTATCCAATCTTATTTGATTCTTTTTAATCTAATATAACTCTGTTCGTAGTGCTGATCCTCTATTCTGATCAACTTGATTCTACAATGTTCTTCTTCCTCTAAGTATTCTCACCCATTTCACTTCCTTCAAAACTTCACTAGCATTCTGTCATGCATTCCTATATCATACTCACACACACATGAATTATGGGGTTTTGACCTCCTTAAAAATGTTTTGACACTTAGGGTTAGGTATGAATCTATGATTGAGATTCATCTATCTTTCCCACTCAATTCTTTCCATTTTTCTAATTGCTTGCATGTTGATTGCATAGGGAATGTAATAGATTCAATCTTATCTTTTAGATCCTTTGAGATTCATCTTGAGTTGACTCAAAAATGGTTTACATTTGAGTTTGTGAAGGCACAAACTCTTATGTTGATTATGTGTTACTCGACACTTACTAATTGTTGATGCTCAACACATATAGGAATTTTGTCTTGCTTGGCTCCTATAGTAATTTAGTCTTGCTCAACTCCTATAGTAATTTAGTCTTGATCGACACTTATACTTTACTCGGCACATATAATGGCTCTACACCAATTATCACTCGGCACTTGAAACTTGCTTGACACTTGAATAAATCGACACTTGTTGAACTTCTAGCTCAGCACATACTATAGCTCAGCATCTATATTATACTTGACACTAACTTAGAATTTTCTTAAGTGTGTTGACACTCAATTTTCAAAACCAATTTGAGACCAACAATCTCCTCCTTTGACATGAGTGTTAAAAGCACTTAACTAATCATTATGAATCTGATCTCTATGAATATAATATACATCTTGTTCAACATATGTACAAAATTTCAAAAGCTTGTTCAAAATTTTGTAAAGACTATATACCTCAAAACTTGTAACTCCCCCTAAGCTAATGTGCCATTTCTGTATCCAAAACTCCTTATGTTGGGTTTGTCTCATGCTGATTATTTTGATACTCTTTATCTCTACCTTGTCATTCCTTCCCTTTTCATCCCTGTTTCTATCTGCTCTATTTTTACTCCCCTTTTTTCATATCTTCCCTTTTAGTTTTTGCAACCTTTTGGCTTTATCTCCTTATCTCTCGCTTAGTTTTATCTTCTCCTCAAAACTCAAAATTTTATTATCTCCCCCAATTTATTGTATCTTCCCCTTTTGACAATTACATCAAATGGTTCTATGCATTAATTGAATACTTAGCCAAAATGAAGTTGTTTACCTCCATTCTGATCTTTAGAGCAATATCCCAATTGTCTAATGCAATTTCTAGTGCTTTAAGATGGATGGTTGTCTCTACTGCAAGGTGTACTAGTGCTTCTAATGTAGAAATATTGGGATCTCTCTTCAAGACATTATCTGCATAGGATAGTTCTTTGTACAAAACTTCCATGTGAGGGGTTATAGCAGATTGTATCTATATTAAATTAGCCTTTATGTTAGCCTCATCTTCTATGAGAAAAACTAACTCCTTTTGAGTGTGAAGCATAGTAGCAAAATGCTTCTCACTCTGATCTAGATCCTTGGGTAGCTGCATGCTCAATATTTTTAGATTCCTCTCTAAGCTCATTATCCTCTAGTTGGTCTCTTGTGTGAAAATTGATGGATCACATAGTTTGGAGTAAATAATTAATTTAGTAAATGCATTTATTTATTTATTTTAGTCTAGGAGTTTGTTATGAGTTGTTGACAATATGGGAGTTTGTTCTCTCCTAAGTCATACTTATCCTCTCACATTATTTGAGGACTTTCCAGCTCATGTGGATGTATGCTTAGTTGTCACACTTATCTCCTAGCATCTTCTAGCTTGTTCTAGGAGATTCCTAGAGCTCTTTATATTCAGGCTCCCTCATTGTATCACATCAACACATTCTCATTACGAATACATTTTTTCTTGTGTTTTCATATCTTTTTCTTTGTCATGTCCATTTAGGGTTTTTCCTTAGCTCTACGCACTTCTCTCCTTGGCTTCCCTTTGACAAGTTTTCGCATGTAGGTGATCTTGGGCATCTTTGGAGTTAGATTTTATCAACTCCAACATGGTATCAGAGCCTGCCTATTGCTGCATCGTTGAAGATTTTTGAAGCCGTGATTTGGAGTCACAAACCCTAGTTTGTTTGTGCATTTTTTTCCAAATCAGTGGATCAACGATTTTTTGGAGCACTTTCAGTCCAAACGGATGCTACCATTGGATCCAAAAGGTCATTTGTAGTCAAGATTCAAATAAAACTTTTCATTTTTGGAGACAGAGCTCAGAGAGGCAAATTTTTTTCATTCTAGGGTTTTTCCATACAGATGGTATGGATTTTTGGGCACAAAAATATAAAAAATCCAATTTTGGGTGCACCACCATGACAATGCCTAGGCACCACCACTGGGCCACTCGTATGCCACCCAGGCACTGCCATCATCGATAGTGCAGCCGCTGTGCGACCGCCACACCATAGTCACCACCACTCGGTCAGCTCGCCACCTGTTTCGGTGGTGCCTCCAATGGCTCCTTTGTTCCTCCTCTCTACTTCGACTGTTAGCACCACCCATCCTCAGCTTGAGCTCCACCTATCTAGTTAGTAGTGGCCACATCAGCATTTTGCAGCTAGTCCATGACTAACACATGACAGGTCTACCACGTGGAACTTTGCCAGATGGCCCTTACCACGTCATCTACTCTACTATGTGGCATCCACATGGCAGCCACATGGAACTTTTTTTTTTTGCACTGAGAATTTTTGGGCCATCAATTTTAATCGCATGAAATACTGACATCAGCATGATATTAACACTGCATCATCAGACCTTGCATGCACCTCTCTAGGTTTTGTTTTGGAGCTACTGTTGGTTTTTTGGCCATAACTTGAGCATATAGAGGTATTTTTTCTATCCGAAAGAAGTACCGAAAAGCTTGTTTTGAGGCGGAGACATTGGTTCAGGTATTTTTAGGTTTTGGTATATTTTTATTGCCTATTTTTTAGTTGATGTCCAAAGTTGTGTTTTTGACTCTGGCTTGCATATCCTTTGCGTCCCATGTCAGTTTTTTGAAAACATTATATTTTTGCAAACTGGTTCTATCACCTTTTCAGAAATATGGTCATTTTTTTTAGATTTTGGCCCATGCTCTTTCTATCACATTTTTGGCATTTTTTTCTATATGGTGGATATCTTGAGTGTTTTAGGCCCGAGGATCATTTTCTTGACATGGTTTCCTTTGTTTTAGGCTGTACTTTCTTTTATATCAGCTTGTTTCTTATTTTGATCATTGTAGCTACCATTTTGAAGGACTTTTATGTATCACACTGAGATAAAGTGTCACTCTTGCATTTTGGTGGTCATGAACGTTGTTTTTGAGTCAGTTGTACATGCACTTTTTTTATAAAGCACCATGTGGGGATAGTTGTTTGTTATTTTAGGCATTCTCCCTTTGTCAAGTGAGTTTCTCTTCCATGACATTAACCCCATGCAACGTCACTGTGACCATGTGTTTATAGGTGTTTGTATCTCTTCCTCTCTCATCGTTCTTGGTTCGTCTGCAGGAGACATTGGCCCACCTTCTCAGTTGCCTTTCATCTCACCCCATCTACATTAAGGGGGGGTTATGTTATTATTCTAATGCATCCTTGGTTCGATGGTTTAATAGTGTGAACTATGTATTCAGGGGTTGATCCTATATACAAGGTGATTGCAGTGGCTGGCTACCTATGCAATTCAGTGAGATGGATCATCTACCATATAGACATTCTTGGTTTATGCCTTCTTCTTCCATGGAGGTTCTTCAAATTAGTAGTTTCCATTTTTTATGGCAATTTTTGTGGCTTCTTCATGCTTCAGTGATGCTCTTCATGATCACTCCTTGTTCCTATTTTAGGGGACATTCCCCTAGTTGGAGGCTTCTTCAGTACTTCACTAGGTTTACCTCTTTTTGGAGGAGGGTTTTTCCTATGTGATTTTATCTCTTTCTCCATTTTCAGAGGTTGCATCTTTGCATTGTTCATGGGTACCTAGCATGGCCTCATTGGCAGAACCCATTTCTGCATTCTGCATTTCATCTTAGTTTTGTGAGCTTAAGGCATTTCCCTGAGTTGCACTTAAGGGGGGGTGCTAGAGTAAATAATTAATTTATTAATTATTTATTCTATTTACTTAAGTTTACTTAGGTAAATGCATTTATTTATTTATTGTAGTCTAAAAATTTATTATAATTTGTTGACAATACAGGAGTTTGTTCTCTCCTAACTCATACTTATCCTCTCATATTGTTCAAGGACTTTCCACCTCATGTGGATGTATGCTTAGTTGTCACACTTATCTCCTAGCATCTTCTAGCTTGTTCTAGGAGATTCTTGGAGCTCTTTATATTCGAGATCCCTCATTGTATCACATCAACACATTCTCATTGTAAATACATTTTTTCTTGTGTTTGCATATCTTGTTCTCTCTTATGTCTATTTAAGGTTTTTCCCTAGCTCCACATTCTTCTCTCCTTGGCTTCCCTTTGATAGGTTTTCACATGCAGATGATCTTGGGTGTCTTCGGAGTTGGATTTCATCAACTCCAACATTTTCTAGTTTCTTTTCTAGATCCACCTATGATAGTGCTATCTCACTTGATATGTGTTCATTCACCTTCATTTGGAATTTCCTTTTAGACCATTCTAGCAATTTTGCATTTGTGTCTATGTCTTCATTCTGTACCTGGTTCATTATACTAGCTAATTGTTCCATTATGGGCTTCATTTTATTAGGTACTTGCAAGCTGAATGCCTTCACAGTAGGTTCCTTATCACTCTTTTGTATGTCTTCCTCCACTATAACTTCTTCTTTATCCTTTTCTCCTTCTTCTTCCTTATATTTTTCTCCTTCTTCCTCCTTATCATCTTCCTCTTCCTCATCATTGTTTCTTCCATCAAAAAGGATTTTTTTCTCCTTTTTTCATTGTTGTCAACCCATAAATTAATTTCCACATTTGTGTGGAATTTTTCACAACATCTTCAATTTTATTTTGCAATATACTAAAGGCTCTATATTTGGGTGCAAATTTTCTCCAATGCTTCTTATTAGCCTTGCTTATTTGGCATTTTCTAAGTTTAGACATCACACAAGCCAATGCTGACTCTCTTATTTCCTTTTCCATGTTTAGGCAATAATACCATTTATTTTCTATAATGGAATATAACTCCTTAGGCATAGTATTATCTAATACAAGTGGAGTATTCTTGAACATTTCCTTCATGGTGTATATTGATTCTTCCACCATGTTTTTCTCCTCTCTTGTCAACTCATTGAAATCAATTCCCTTAAGCCCTGACAAGTCTGCATTATCCCTAATGTTGTCACATATATTTTCTAAATAAAATTTAGTGGTGTGAATTACCACTCTAAATTGGTTGTTATCATTAGACAAGTTCTCTCCTCATATGATTCAGGAGGTGCCACATACTTTCTTGTTTTCTTCTTCTTTGTTGGTCCTCACTACTCTATGGCTTTCTTCTTTTCTTGTTCCTTCGCCACCTTTGTTGTAACCCTTGTATCTACCCTAGTGGTAGGTTTTAGCTTTCCTCTTTTCTTTAGGTTGACTAGTAGGCTATTTCTATGCTTTCCTCTTCTTAGGCTTTGCCTTAGGTGCTTCTTTTTCCTTGGCACCTTCTTGTTTTTCAACATCTTCACCCATGGCTTGCATTAGGGCTAGTGGCTCTTGCCCCTATTCTTCTTCTTCTTCTTCTTCTTCATCTTCTTCCTCCTCTATTTGTGTAGTGCCTTCACCAAATTTTTCTTTAATTTTCTTCACCAATTTATCCTTTTTCTTTAATGTTGAAGCTATTTTTAGTTCCATATCCACCTTGGATCTTACAACATCATATGTGCCAAAGTGTTGGCACTTTTATCTACTTCTTCTGCAAGTAGAGCAATGGTTGTAGTAGATGCTTCATAAATATTTATCTCATAACCAAGTGGTCTAAGCCATCTTTGTAAGGAAACTTGGCAATAAAGAATATAACCGTTTCCACATAACCCATCATAAATTTGAAATAAACACGGAATTAAAATCCACATGCAAGAGAATAGACGGCATACCCACAAAATTGTGACACAAGATATACCCTAGGAAACCCTCATTTAGGGAAAAAACCTAGCCTCCAAAAGCATCCATCACCATGTATTATTCAGAAAAAATACCATTGCCATACAACCATGGAAGCCTTTATGGCCATAGCCATAACCAAGAAAACTATGTGAACAAGCATGAATCCACACATCCCATGCCATGCTTCCAACCTTCACAAATGCTCCCTTGGCTAACCTGTCAAGCCTTGTCCCGCTCAACTCTTGCCTTTTGTCTTCTCCTTGTCACTCTTTCTCTTTGTCACTCTCTCTACAACAACTACCCTCGTGGCTGCTTATATAGTAGCAAGTCCCACAAAACCACTAAGTGGCATTACATAAACCATGTGCTAAAACCATGTGCTACCTAACCCACTGACCCCATATTTAATATTGGGCATATAATTCTTTTCCCCAATATTAAATAATTACATGAAATATTATCACAATGTTACAATACAACTCATCAAGAATATTCCATAGGAATCTTTACATGTTGCATGTCCATCTAGGTACAACATTACATAATAAAATAAAATAATAAAATATAACAATATTATGCAATGTGTGCAACACCCATTATCTCAACAATCTCCCACTTGTTGTATACATTGCATAGGGTCAATCCGTAGCCACATAAATAAACAAGGGAACAATCCCTCCCAGCACATTCACCATCATCGATCAAAATACACCAAGTGCTCCATCCTGGTACCCGCAACAAAATCAAAGTATCCAGCATCTCAAACATGAATGATCTCACCTCCTATTATGCCACTCCCACTGGACATATATAGAAGCCATCCAAAGAGAAAACCACCCAACCTGTCACATTGGAAGATCATAAAATCCTGTACCAACTAAAATTCCAAGCACAAATAACCTGATCCAAAGGTAATCACATGTATCCGTAGTTGTCAAAATATCCATAGCTGAAATAACACCCATAGCAAGTGCCAAACCCATCCAACTATTTATACCTCAAAGGTATAACAAGTGAATCTCATATCATCGACATATCCAATTTGTAACCTGCAATCACAAGCCTCAAGAGCAATACCTGCCACATATATACCAAGAAGCTCCCATTGCAAAAGATAATGTCAAATCTATAACCAATCCACTCAACACATCTCAAAGAAGTGAATCCATGTAGCATCAAAGACATCCACAATACATAAACTAATATCCTGCAAGAACAACTCTCATAACAAGTTTCCAATAGTCTCCCAAATTCTCCACAACCAACTGAGGAAAGAGATAAAGGAATAACCATGTCATCTCTCACATGACATGCATGAGCACAAACCAGTGATCACAATCTCTAACCAATCTCAAATGCAATGTAAGCAAAAAAAATTGAACATCCAAGAAGATAACCAAGACCAAAGAAACCATGCAAATCATAACCTATATCATGTGCTTCTACACACACCTCTAGATGTAAACTGTGCAAGTATGATCTCCTCCATTAAACCCCAACAAGAAGCCTCAACAACACCCAAACCATACCATATAAGTAATCATGGATGTAAGCCTCTCACAAGAAGATCAAACTCAATAAACCCATTCCTAAACCAAGGAATAACCATTCCTAATCCAAGGAATATGCCCAATATAAAACCATCTCCCAAACTCAACCAGCATAACAACATATGCACATGGAGATAACCAATGCTAAACCATCTCTCAAATGAACCCTCCAGAACTAACTCATGTACCATAGCTCAAGATCCATATCTATGAAAGATAAGCATAAATATAATGCAACTGAGAGAAAATAATGGGCTATACCTCTCAAGTAGCAAACTACTGAGTAGACCAAGAGTGGGGAATGAGAATGCTCATCAAGATACCCAAGTCTCCAACCAAGACTCATCTAAGAACAATCTCCTCTCAAGTCCATATCAGGTGACTGCTCCTCAGACTTCCTACTGAAACCATCAACCGTCCCAATAAATACTTCTCTAATCCAAGAGAAATCAGCATCACCACCATCTCTAAGTATCCATGAGCACCTGTAACCAATCAATCCATGCCAACTCCAAATGCAACATAGCAATATCATGAAGTATCCAGCTTATGATCAGTGTACTCAATACCAAGAAACTAAACCAAGATCAATGTCAAAGTTCCAACCATGGCCTCAGGAACATAAACATGACAACATGATCTTACCATCTCAACTAAAAAGATAACATGCTCCATATGAACATAACATAACATGTCACAACTCTAAACGCGTATCAAGAGTATACCATGACATAATAATGAAACCATCCTCACACCAAGGATAACATGCCAAATAAAAGCATAAACCACACCTTCGCCAAGAACCCTGTGAGTCCTCAAGATGCAACCATCTCCACACACCATGAAGAAAACCATCTCCACATACCAGGAAGAACCATCTCCATACACCATAAAGATAACCAAGAACTCCATTAATCCTCAAGATCTAACCATCTTCACACACCATGAAGATAACAAGTGCACCATGCAAATGTCAAAGGCGCTTCTGCAGCAATAGGATCTAAGACAAACCTCCAACATCTGCAAACACTCAATAAATATATCCATGCCAACAACTCCCACTCAACTATGGTACCAAGTCACCTATGGCATCATAAAATCCATCCTCTCCAAACCAAGAAGATATAAACCAAGCCAGGAACTAATCCTGCACTGTCACCCCATCACTATCACAAGCTCCCACTAAACTGTGTATCCAAGCTATCCATGACATCATGATGAAAATACCATCCTCTAACCATGAGAATCAACCAAGGCATCAAACCATCAAAGAACTCAAAGTGCACATCATGAGCTCCTCAAAAGAAACCAAATAACCATGATCCTCAACCAAGAAGATATACCACCATAACCAAATCAGAAAATCCAAGCTAATGAACATCACGGATGTACTTGTGTAACTAATCATGTCATGCCAAAATCCATGATACCATGAACCGAGCATCTGTCTCTCAAAGTGTCCAACTTGTCAGCATAAAATAGTCAACAACAATCCTCCACCATGATTGTACCTGGTAACAACATCTCATCCTTTCTACATGAAGAAAATAGTAAATCATGTGACTTAGGGCATAGACAACCCAAATCCAAGCCACCAATCTAAATATGCATCAATAATGAAGATCAATGGGCAAAGACAACCCATAACCAAGCTATAAATGCAACCTGTAAGTATAGACCGCTTACAACACTGCACAACTTGTAGACCCAACAAGTCATCATGCATATCCAAACCAAACACTGATAACCATATCATCATGAGACCAATCTGAAATATGAACTGAGTATACAATGACATCAAATCTTAAATCTCCAATGCCATAAACTCACAATGTTACGATAGTCAAAATATACCTATAAACTGTTCAGATCGATATATCAACAAATAAATCATGCCAAACCTAAACCAAATCTGAACCAATTTGTAGAGCTCTCCAAGAGCTTTCCGTTGACTACTTGAAGTCCAAAATTTGACTCTGTATGCCCAAGTTATGCCCCAATTCGTGCTCAAAATAAATAACATCTGACTTTAGGGCTCTTAAAACCTGACAAAATTTTAAAATCATAGAACCAAACCTACATCATCTTGTAGTGCGCTGAATTAGCTTTCCAACACCTATAAGAACTCTAAAATCCGATATTCTGAGAGAAAGTTATGACTGTTTTATTAAGACAGTCTTTTTACCATTTTCAGTACGATTTTTCATTTTTAATTTTTTCAGTGATGAAAATTCCGACGGGATTAAATTTGACGGCCATCATGGGCTGAAACTAAAAAACTCTTTCATTTCCTTTGAACATGGCCAAACTAGGGCATATTATATATCAAATTTTATGGAAATGTCGATCCAGATCCAATGGTGAGGTCTGTGTTTACCCAGGAGGTCATTTTTGCAAGCTACCCTCCAAAACCCTCATTTAAATGAAACATCCGAAAAAACCTTTTTGTCCAACAATTTTCCATGCCTAAATATTTTAAAATCCCATCATAACAACAAATCCAAAGTCCTCAAATCTGCAATAAATCATTCATATATCTTGCCTTTTCTTTTATCCTCTCATGCATTCCCATGGATTCAATCTAGGGTTACAATAATAAAACCATAGCTCTGATACCACTTGTAAGGAAACTTGGCAATAAAGAATATAACCGTTTCCACATAAGCCATCATAAATTTGAAATAAACACGGAATTAAAATCCACATGCAAGAGAATAGACAACATACCCACAAAATTGTGACACAAGATATACCCTGGGAAACCCTCATTGAGGGAAAAAAACCCAACCTCCAAAAGCATCCATCACCATGTATTATTCAGAAAAAATACCATTGCCATACAACCATGGAAGCCTTCATGGCCATAGTCATAACCGAGCAAACTATGTGAACAAGCATAAATCCACACATCTCATGCCATGCTTCCAACCTTCACAAATGCTCCCTTGGCTAACTTATCAAGCCTTGTCCTGCTCGACTCTTGCCTTTTGTCTTCTCCTTGTCACTCTTTCTCTTTGTCACTCTCTCTACAACAACTACCCTCATGGCTGCTTATATAGTAGCAAGTCCCACAAAACCACTAAGTGGCATTACATAAACCATGTGCTAAAACCATTTGCTACCTAAACCACTGACCCCACATTTAATATTGGGCATTTAATTCTTTTCCCCAATATTAAATAATTACATGAAATACTATCACAATGTTACAATACAACTCATCAAGAATATTCCATAGGAATCTTTACATGTTGCACGTCCATCTAGGTACAACATTACATAATAAAATAAAATAATAAAATATAACAATATTATGTAATGTGTGCAACATCCATTATCTCAACAATCTTACCCTTGGTATGGCTGCTTGGATGTAGGTGTAATTGATATCAACAAGAAAAAAAATATCATTTATATGTTACTCCACAAGCAAGACTGGAATCCTAAGTCTCTGTTTCATTGATTTCTTGAAATCTTCAAAATAACTAGTCATGATAGTCTCAAAATTGGCTCCCATTTGTTCTATGTATTCATTTACCTGGGCTACTATAGACCTATTTGTCTTATAGTGTATCTTTCTTCTTCCATATTTTATTCATCTCTGCTTTGATGTGTTCAACATCTACCTTACCTTGTTGAACTCAGAGTTAGGTGTCTTTGAACTTGTTGGGCAATTTTTGCTCGTGTCCATTCTTCAAATAACTGAAGCATGTAGTTTGGCTCAACCATCTACTACAATTTCCACTAAAATGTGTTCTTATGCAATTTTTAGGGATTTGTCCATACTCTTGATAGTAGTGAAAGCTTTGCCTGGTGTTGTATTCCCAATTATAGTGATGTCCATGACTTTTGGTTTTTGTTGGTAGGTTAGATGTCCGCAAAGGCTTTGATCTACTCTCAAAAGCTCTATGTCTATACTTCTTGTAATTTTTGTAATGACCTTCAAATCTTGGTGTGCTGATGGTTCTTGTCCTCTAGTCATGTGCATGATGTCCTTACTTGTTGCACTTGTGATAGTGACCCATGTTCTTAGGTTTGTCATGTTGATTGGCATTCTTACTCCTCCACAAGTTATATGTATATCCCTTTTTACCAAAAAAATCACAAGTGGGTTTAGTGTTCTTACCTTTGTCACTTCTTTCTTCTACAGTCTTGGATGACTCACATTTTTTAGTGCTAGTGTATCCTAGGCTTGACGTGTCATTGTTGGATCTTGGTAATTTTAGTAGCTATTCAAAATACTTGATGGCTTCATTTGGATTGTTGAAGCTCTTTGTAATCTCCTTTTGTCTTCTTACATCATTTTTCAGTTGTTCATTTTACATCTTTAGTGTGGAGATCTCAATGTCCTTAACATTCAACTCATGATGTGCATTCATCATCTGGCTTAGGGTGTCTAGTTGCATGTTGGAAGTTCTTGCAAGATCAATTGACTTTTCTTCCAATCTATTGGCAAGGTTTTTCTTGTCATCTTCTATCATAGCCTTATCTTCAAGGACTCTTTTCTTCTATTTAGTTACTTGACAAAGCAGCATGGCTTATAATTCTCGTTCAATCTTGAGAGTTCTGATCTCTTCTGCTTGAGCTCTATTCTTCTCCATCAGATCTACTATTGCTACATCAAACTCTTTGGAACCTCCATTTGCAAACACTTTTGAGGTGTCAATCTCCTTGTACTATGTATCATTCTTAGCTATGGTAATCTCTCTTCTTCTCTTTAAGGATTTCCTCAATTCTTCTCTAGCTTTTTCCAAAGAATGTAGAATGAGATGTATCTCAATCTCCTAGTTTTCTATGATCTTCCCAAGTTTGTAGACTTCCATTTCTAAATCTTTTTCTCCAAGCTTTAAGGCTTCTCCTTATGAGAACTTGGCTTTGATACCAATTGTTGGAATTCACAAGTGGGAAGAATACTTTTGAGAGGGTGAGGTGGGGGGATGAATCAGAAGTACCAATAATTTTGAGCTATAAAACTTTTAACTGAAATCAGTACATGCATCTAAAATCTCTAATAAATATGAAAGTAAAGGCATGCATGAAAATAGATAACACAATGAAAATAGATAACATAGGATTGGATCACTTAGAAACCCTCCAAAATGAGAAGCAAAAACTGGGGTGGGGATGACACCCACAACTTATCACTATAGCAATAGGGAACTAGTTAAGGTTACAAAGTTCAACCACCTTTAATGGTCTGCCCTATGAAAGGCCTACCTTGTGAAAGGCTCTACAAGCTGTTAAAAGTGACCTATTTAAAGCATTTACAAACACTCACTTGGAATGTCACGTTGTTAAAGGATTTAACATCCTGTTAAGGATTTATAATATGGTTGTTAAACCAACCTATCATCATAGGATTTTCATTATCCTAATAAAAAGGTTAGAATATATAGTAGAATGTGTTGATCTGATGACTTACAATCTTCAATTGTTGATTCTAGATCTTTGTTCTGTCCAATTTGATCTATTTTTTTTTAATTTGATATAACTCGGTTCATAGTGCTGATACTTTTTTTTGATCAACTTGATTCTACAATGCTATTCTTCCTCTAAGTCTTCTCACCCCTTTCACTTCCTTCAAAACTTTGCTAGCATTCTCTCATGCATTCCCATATCATACTCTATCACACATGAATTATGGGGTTTTGACCTCCTTAAAATGGTTCCAAGACTTAGGGTTAGGTATGAATCTATGAATGAGATTCATCCATCTTTCCCACTCAATTCTTTCCATTTTTGTGATTGGTTGCATGCTAATTGCATATGGAATGTAATAGATTCAATCTTATCTTTTAGATCCTTCAAGATTCATCTTGAGTGAGCTCAAAAAGGGTTTACATCTAAGTTTTTGAAGGCACAAACTCTTATGCTAATTTTGTATTAGTCGACACTAATTGATTGTTGATGCTTGGCACATATAGGAATTTTGTCTTGCTCAGCTCCTATAGTAATTCAGTCTTTCTTAGCTCCTATAGTAATTTAGTGTTGCTTTGCACCTATACTTTACTCAGCACATATATTGGCTTGGCATCAATTGTCACTTGGCATTTGAATAACTCGGCACCTGTTGAACTTCTGGCTTGGTACATACTGTAGCTTGGCATCTATATTATACGTGGCACTAACTTAAAATTTTCTTAAGTGTGTAGACACTCAATTGTCAAAACCAATATGAAACCAACAAATTCCCTATTTATTCAGTTCAACTTTTCACTAGAATTATATTATGTTTTTGTATTCCCACCTTAGGTCATTCTTCTCAGAGAGGTTAACTTGGGGTAAAAGTTTGTGTGTGACTGATGTGGTTATTTTTCTACCAACCACCAAGGTACACTAAATTTCAATCAGTTTGATTCATGCAGTTTGTCCAAAAAATTTCTACTCACCAATTTTGACCAACTACGGGCTTCAAACTATGACAAATAATGTACCATTTGAAGTGTCGAATTGAAGGTCTCCTTTTTTTATAACATTTTCAATACCTTGGGCCAACATTGTCCTTCCTTGCATGTTTATAATTTGGTCAAAATGAAAGAACATCACACATCATCCAATACAATCAAGTAGCATGGATATCATGGATGACATGGGGTTCCATTCATTTTCATGTTTGTATGATGGTCATTGGTTGTATAAATCATGTACAGGGGAGGATTCTCTTGGGAGTGTAACTATGTAGAAGACTTAAAATCTGTATGGGTGGATGAGACCTATTATTACTTTCTTTTTCTCATTTACATTATGCACCATTTGATCAGTCCAATGAAATGGTACAAGGTAAAATAAAAGATGACACGTAACATGGTTGATTAGTACATTATGTTGTAAATTGATAGAAGTAATGGCTAGTGCAAATATTCATTGATTTATCCAATGCAAAATTCTAGAGGCAAAGCCCTTGGGTACCTAGATGAACTCATCCATGTTTGCATGATGAGTGCAAGTGATTATAATATGTTGAATCCATTATGGAAGATACATGCATGGGTGAAAATACATGAGTTGATAATAGAAAATGCATGCATCCCTTCCTAACTACTAACCATTTATTTATCTTTAATTAATTCCTTCTTAGTAATGTTTATCTCATTAACTCCCATTATCATGTCTTTTCATTTCCGTAAACATTGTGCTATTAATGACCTCATAATTGATCATTTATTCTGATAAATAGATTGTTGTCATTTATTACCATTCTTAAACACACATGTCTTATCAATAATCTCACTATGATTATACACTTTATTGTGCCTTATCAATTGTCATCTTATCATTACACATTATATTGCTAATTTTTGTGCTCAAACATATTAAAGTTTTGGGTGACCTTATTCAACACATGCAATTCATTATATATCATATATGATAGGTATGCATTACAAATGATAATAGAAGTTCTTCATAAATCAATGCCCAAATTTTAAAATAATTATTTGAATGATTGCTCTATTTATCTTTCACTTTGTTGGTTAAGAGGTGATATTGTTGTTGTTGTTTCTACCCAAGTTCAAATCCTTGCTGGATCATTGTGATCATGGGGTTGTACCTTTTTAAATCCCATCTTTCTTTTGAGTAATCAAAGAGATAGTGCCTTGATTGATCTCATCACCCATTTTAGTAATCAAAGAGATAACGATAGGGAAAATGAACAAAAAGTGAGACTTAAGTTTTTGGAGGGATCTCTTCAATTATAATAGCAACAACAAGAAGATAAAGAACAAAGAAGGGGAAAATAGTTTACACTAATTAAAATCAAGTATCAAAAATACAAAATAAAAGATTCTCTAATTTAATAGAAGGCAAACTTTTTAAAATTTTATTCCAACATTGAAAATGCACAATACTTTTTATTTTACAATCTATCTACATAGAAAACTAAGAGTGGTAGCAAGAAGTAACATAACTAGCAATTTATTACATCATGATCTCCTGAATATTGCAAGGCTAGAAAGAACAACTGTGCATAATAACAATGAAACTAAAATAACTGATAGGTTGGAAAAAAAACTCTATACTGCATCAAGTTGAAAGCTTTTACAATTGATGTTTTTCATCAAAAGCTTGAGGCCATGAAAGTAAGTTTTCAATCAAAATTATAGTTGAATGAAAAACTCCACTATGAAAATACAAAACAAGTAGAATTCAAAACAATAAGGCTCATTCACACATGAAAAGCTAGAGGACATGAAAGTAAGTATCCAATTAGAATTGAAGTTGAAAATCTTTTATTTTAAGGAAAACTGTGAAATATTGATTTTGTCTCTTTTGAGAGAAGAATCAAATCATTAAGGAATGAAAATAAGTGGTGATAGTTACATAAGAATTCGGGTTAAATGGTGTGGAAATTACATTTAGGGGGTGACAAGAATTTTGATTGGAAATCATATTTTTTGCATATTCAAAATTATTGCTTCTAAAATCTAAAGAACAAAAATTCTTGGGGAGAATATTATTTTATGAGTTGAGATCTACTCTAAGTGTAATTTTTAAATATAGTCACTTATTATGGTGATTTGCAAAAATTAAGGGAAATTTTATTATTGTTGGACTATAAACATATCTCTAAATCAAATTGTTAAGATTGTTGGACAAAATTGAGAATGGGTTTAAGTCATAAAAATGTTAGAATATTTATGATTCCATAGGTCTAATGAAGGGTGCTCCCTTTAATATAATAAGCACATAACATAAATAAAGAAATAACAAGAATTTGTGAGAACAAAATATGGGCTTCTTAATATTGCCGCAAATGTAGAATAAAAGAATTTTTAAATACATTATGCAAACCCACATGGGAACTTTTTACAGTAATTTGCAACACATAGTTCTGAAATATCACCCAGAGTTGTCCTAGACAATGTACAAGCATTCCTTAAATAGACTTTTTTTACACCACATGGGAAGTTTCTAGAAATCAAACCCAAACCCTTGAGACTAACTAAATCTAAAATCACATATAGAGTTTTCCAGATACAACTTTGACACTTATTTTGGAAATTTTGGTTGGCCCAACTTCGGAAGGCCATAACTTTTGATTTGTTTCTTAGAGTGGCCATTATAACCACTTTTTAGAATCCTTGGTTTTTGATCTACAAAGAATAACTTAGACAAGCTCCTATTGACCCCATTTTGGAGCCCATCTCGAGCCTCAAAGGTGTTCAATGATGAGCCTAAAGTTTTTATATTGAAATTATACACTAAAAATTTGCAATAAGTCCACAAATACTCATGATATTGCACTAAGATTCAATTGGTAGGCTGATATATCCAATATTAACATCCACCTTTGAAGTTAGGACATTTTGAGTTTATATGGCTAACTTACTAAGTAGCAAGCCTTCATAGAAAACAACTCTACACTGAGACAACCCTTATTCAAGACACAAAAAGGAAATATTTTTCAGTGATGTAAGATTGCTATTACACCCAAGGTGCTCCTACATCAGACACTCAAGGTAATATGAGAAGTGATCCTATTGCATCTCAAGTTTTGAGAGAAAAACCAAGATAGTTAACCTCCTCCCTTGCTATCCATAATGAATCTTCTACAAGCCTCCCTTTCCATTTAACTAGGTAGTCCTCATAAGTTTTTTTCCCTTTACTTTTTCCAAAACATTTGTCTAGGATCTCTTCAATCTCCTTTATAGACGAATTAGCTACTCGAATACTCAACTGGCCTTCTGCAATGTCATCCCCATCACCTCCTTTTTAATACTCTAAAAAATATAAAATTTTAAATACTGGTGAAGTATTCAAGCCAACTAGAAACTCTACTTTAGAGGCATTGACATAATCATGCATTTTCACTATCTTGCACGGTCCAAACTTCTTACTTTTTAGTTTATTACATGTACCCACTAGAAAACATTCCTTCCTCAAATGAACCATGACTTCATCTTCAATTTAAAATTTCTTATACCTCATTTTCACATCTTCCCTAACCTTGTATTGCATATTAAATTTTTAATGTGCTTCTTCACCTCCTTATGTATGTTCTTTAAATGTTTAGAAAATCCTTTTGCTTCAACACTACATATTTCTCCTTTATCTAATTGCCTCAATTCTAAAGCATTTATGTGACTGTTCCCATATATAATCTAGAACATGGTGATTTACTAGTAATCCTATTGAAAAAATTATTATATGAAAATTCCACTTGAGGAAAAATTAGATCCAAACCCTTTGGTTTTTCTCCAACCAACCATTTCAAAAAGTTCCCCAAATTTTGATTCACAAAGTTGGTTTGTTCATCACTTTGTGCATTAGGTGATTAATTGAGATTTAAATATATCCTTAATTTCTTCTGTAATGTTCGATAGAAATACCCATTGAACTTGGTGTCCTAATCTAAAATTATACTCTTTGCATACCATGTAGTCTCACCACTTCTCTAAACAATAAGTTTTTCATATGAACAACATCACTAATCTTCTTACAGGGAATGTAATGAGCCATTTTTGAAAATATGTCAACCACCACAAATATGGAATCATGCCCTTGCTATATGCTTGGTAATGCAAGAACAAAATTGATTCTAGCATGGACCAATGACTTTGTTGATGTAGGTAATGGTTGATACAACCTAGGATTCTACTTCACTACCTTTTCTATCTGACATATTCTACAACTCTACACAAACTTCTTCACATATTGTTGTAACTAAGGCTAGTAATAATTCTTAGCAACCAAAATAATGCTCTTATGTCTACCAAAGTATCCAATGAACCCTCCACTATGCTTCTCCTTGATCATATTCTTTCTCATAGAACTTTTGGGAATGCACAATTGACATCATTTGCAGAACATACCATCTTGGATTATAAAATCCAACCACTTCATTCTGTCAGGTGTAACAAGTTCTATACAAGCCTTCTAAGCTTCACCAAAATTATAATCCTTTGGATATAAATTCTTGAGTTCCTTGAATGCAACCACCACAATCTACAACTCTATCAATAGAAGTTGTGTTCTACTAAGAACATTGCAACTTTATTAGACTTCCCACTTCAATGTTTCAAAAGAAATGTATAAATTCACAAAAATTCAACCAACTTTAAATGCCTTTGGTTCAATTTTCCTTGACTATTCAAATATTGAAAATCTTGATTATAATTATACAAAACAAATTCCTTAAGAAGAAGATAATGTCTCCATTTCTTCAATGCGTAAACTATATGAGAAAATTCCTCATCATAAACATAATATTATCTTTTTGCATCATTCAACTTCTTACTAAAATAAATAATAGGTCTACCTTCTTGGCTCAAAATAGCTCCTATTGTAGTACCACTAGCATCACAATCTAGTTGAAATAATTTATTAAAATTTGGGAGTGCTAAAACAAGTTTTTCTATAACTTTTTGTTTCAATAGATTAAAAATCTTATTTGGTCCTATACTCTACTTAAATTCTTTCCTATCCCTCTCATTATTTCAATGAAAGGCCCACAAATACTACTAAAACCTCTAATAAAGTCTTTGTAGAAACTAGCCAATCCATGAAAAGATCTAACCTCTATTGCACTCCTTGGAGTAGGCCATTTGAGGATAACCTTCACATTATCAGGGTCCATTTCCAGACCTTCTACTAAAACAAAAAATTCCAAGTACACCAACTCCTTCTTTACAAAACAATTCTTCTTCAAATTTATCAAAAACTTTGCTTCCCTCAACTTATCAAACACCTTATGAATATGCATCAAGTGCTACTCCAATATCTTACTAAAGATCAAAATATCATCTAGGTAAACAATGAAAAATGTACCCAGAAACTCCTTCAGTACCTCATTCATGAGCTTCATGAAAGTGGTCAATGCATTTGTTAGCTCAAAAGGAATGACTAATACTTCATAAAATCCTTCCCTTGTCTTGAAGGTAGACTTCCACTCATCTTCTTCTTTCATGATAATATGATGGTATTCACTCTTTAGATCTATCTTTGTGAAATACACATCTCCACTCAAATAGTCCATAATATCATCCATCCATGGCAATGAAAATTTGTACTTGAGCTTAAGAATTTGTACACATCCTCCATTCTCCATTCTTATTTGGTACTAATATCGTTGGTAAAATAAATGGACTTGAGTTGTCTAGTATCAACCCCTTCTACAATAACTCATGCAATTGTTTTGTTTAACTCTTCAATTTCTATTGGTATTGTTCTATATATTGCCTTGTTTGGAAAATTGGCTCCTCAGATCAAGTCCATCTGGTGACTAATCTTTCTTAGTAGGAAAAATTCATCAGGTACACTATTTGACACAATATTAGGAAACTCTCCCAACAAATTTGTAACTTTTGTAGGTACTTCCTCTACTTCTTCTTTACCATCTTTTGGTATTACAAAAAAAAATATATGCTAATGCTTCATACATTTGAGAAAACCCTTTCCATCAATAAAATATATTCTAGCAACACTACATACTTTTTCTTTTTCCTCCTTCAACAAATTCAACTTATGTTTCACTCCATCCTTTGTTAGAGTGTAGGTATTTTCATCACATCATGTACAACATGCATGCTAAACTACCATGACCTACCCAACATTATATGACATATGTCCATAGGTATGATAGAACCTCTTTTCAAATGGTAGCTTCGAATCTTGAACTTCACCAGTCACTTCTCATTAACCATGAGCTTATGATCATCCTACACTCGGGAAATACTATATGGTCATGCATTTTTTGCCTCTTGAGATTTAAATTTGTGACCATCTTTTTTGACACTAGATTATAAATGCTCCCACCCTCAATGATCAGATCATAGTACTTATCTTCACATTTATACCTTGTGCAAAACAAACTTCTCCTTTGATTTGGTTCATTTTCACCACTCAAAAAGACTCTCCTATTAACTAGGATGTCTCCTCTTTCAACATCTTCAGTGTGGGATTATTTGGCATCTTCACCAACATACACAACTTTGGTTTGGCCTTCGGTTCTCTAGTTTTTCCCTTCTTGGCACTAGGAAAACCAAAATGCTCATTTCCCTCTTCCTTTTCCTCTCTGATCTCTATTGTTTGATCATGGAAATGTTTGAAATTGTTTCCCCTCTAGTTTTGGATACTACTACCAACCTCATCCTTGTTCTTTTGATCATCATTTTGGCCTCCATAAGATCATCCACTAGATCTTCCACCATGACCTCTTCCACTATTCATGTTATCAAACTTCTTATCCAAATCTTCCTCAACTCTTAGGGAAAACTGGTATTCCTCCTCAATATTGTTCATTCAAACTAGATTCAACTCCTCCTAAACTCTTAGCCTCAACCCATTAAGATAATAGGAAACTTTCTCCTTATTAGTTTCTGCATGGTTAATTTTGATGAGAACTTGGTAGAACTCCTTGGTATACTCCTGGATACTTCCAGCTTACTTCAACCATTGCATTTTCTTTAGCAGACCAAAACCATAATCTATGAGAATGAATTTCCACTTCAATTTAGCTAGCATCTGATCCTATCTAGTGGTTTTGTCCTCCCCTCTTTTATTTCACTCTAATTGAATCTATTGCAACTAGATCTTCACATGTCAATTAATTTTACCTTTGCAAACTTGACACTATAAGGATCCTCAATATCTTGATACTTAAAGTATTCCTTCAATTCATTGATTCAATTAATCAATTCCTCTAGGTTAAGATTTCCTAAAAATGTAGGAACCATAAACATAGACCTTTTTCCAATCTTGGAGCTGGCCTTGAAAAATCTTTCTTCTTTTGGGCTCAAAATTGTCTCTATTTTAATATTTTCTTCTTCTTCATCTTCATCCTTGTTTTCATCTCTAACAATAAGATTTATTCCTTTGTGCATTGTTTCTTCCAATACTTGCATCTATCTCTAGAGGGCTCTGAAACCCTTACATGTAACACCTAAAACTCTTCTACCACACTCTCTTCATGGAAGCATTTTTGCACTTCAACTAAAAAACTAGAGCAAACCACCTCACAATCGATAATCTATCTATGTGCTAATCCCAAACCGCAATCTTGGTACAGTTGTGTCATGGTCCACAATCTATCTATAGGCCAAGGACGTCTTTCTCAGATACCACTTGATGAAGGATGCTCCCTTAATCCCACAAAGGCATAATAAAAAAAAGAAAATAATAACAATTTGCGAGAACAAAATATGGGCTTCTTATTTTTGTGACAAATGTAGAATTATATAATTTTAAAATACAATATGCAAACCCACACGAGTGCCTTTCTTATAGTAATTTAGAACATAGAGCTACAAACTATTTTTAGGATTAATCATAGATAGTAAATAACAATTACAATCAAATATAACCAATATCAAAAAATAATAAATTACACAGAAGAGAACACAAGGCACAAATATTTATTACGGTTGACCCAATCCCTGGGCTATGTCCACCAAACAATAAGTCCAATATTAATATCTAGTGATTATAACCTAATTAAAATCTATAATCCGATAAAGCTCAATACCTTTTCAAGAAGTAATTATCTTATCACACATTATGAAAACCCTAACCCTAATTAAGCTATTTTATACAAGTATTTTTTCTTCTTTAAGCTTATAATTAGTTACAAAATATTAGCCCAAAATTGCTAATAAAATAGCCTTGAACCCCATTGAGGAATTATGGAGTATGTACAATACTTCTTTGATCAGTCACCACAAACTATAAATATCCCACTTGGGGACTAATCAAGCTCCACACTAGACAACAATCTCCCACTTGGAGAATGATCCTATAGCAATGTTTCTACTCTATGAGGCTCTGACTAGATCAAATCACCTTGGACCTAGTTTTACCTTTATTTTGTTCAGTTGAGAAGACCAACCAAATCTAAAAAGGATTTCAACTTCTCCCTTTTCACTACCTTTATAAACATATATGCTAGATTATCACCTATATATTTTTTGTTCAGCTTTAATCATTCATCATCCGAAAATGACCAAATGAAATGGTACCACAACTATATGTGTTTTGTATTTGAATGCAGAGAAAAATTCTTTGCAAGATGAATGGCACTCTGACAATGTGTAAATAAATAATTATCCCTCTATGGGTGTCTCTATAGTACTCAATCTAATATCAATATCCCTTATTAAATCTAAGTCAGCATAGACCTGTAAGCTAGTAGTAGAACCCCCAAAGTATAAACACTTATTGGATGTTCCTCTCAAGTATCTAAGAATCCATTTTATTGCATTCCAATGCTCAATTCTAGGATGACTCATATTCCTACTAATGAATCCCACTACATGGGTAATATCCAACCTCGTATATACCATAGCATACATAAGGTTTTTGTTGAAATGAAGAAGATTGTTGAAGTATAGAAATGAGGATATTGATGAAACCTATCATAGTACGATCATTATTTATCACTAATGTCAAACTTGCTACTTCTCAGTGAGATAATTTCTAATTTGGTCTAAATACTATTATTTAATTGACTGACAAAGAGGATTTGAAAAGAAAGGATAACAAGAGTACCTAGAGAAAGGTTGAGTTATATCGTGTATAAAAGAAGCGCTAAGACCCAGTAAGACTTTGATGATATACTGTATTGTTTATTGACTTAAGGTTACAATCTAAGTATAATTGACCAAATACAAGAAGAAGAATAAACAAAGAAATGTGTTGGCCAAGCTTGACTGAAATAATAGTGGAAGTCGAGCAAGTTAGTGCAGGCCGAGTAGAAAGTTAGTTGTGACTGAGCAAATTTAGTATGTGTCAAGCAAAGAGAAATCTAGTAGGTGCCAAGTGAAGGAAGTTTAATATGTATCAAGAACCAATAATACTTAGTGTATATCAAGCAACCTAGTGTTGAGCAAGCATCAAAAGACAATATTACCAAGAAAATACCATGTTATTAGCGAGTGCTAGTAAAATGAGTTTGATAGAAGATTTGAAGAATCTAATCTGACAAAGTTGATTTATTGAATTGTGTGATGTGTGTGGAAGATAATTTTGATGAGCTAATGGCACATAATTCAAGATAAACCATTTTGAGATGAATTTGAAGAGGATTGTGAGGAAAGTTTGTAGAGGGAACAAATGGAAAAGAGGGTAGATTTGATAAATCTAACCTTACACTTTGATGGATGAATATGGTTAAGTGGAAAAATATCTAAATTATCTATAAAAGAAATTAACATTCCAAAAATAAAGTGTCATAATGTAAACTAGAAAAAGAAAAGGAGTCTTGAGGTTTTGCTTCATTTGGTGGATGAAGGAATAAACCTGCAGTTGGCATACTAAGCATGAAGGCTTGAAGGGTGAGAAAGTAGTCAAAGTTGAAGGAGATTGAATGCCCAGAAGTATGGAAGACTAAATAAGAGATTTATAATCTACAATTGAGTTGTTATTTTATTAGATCAAGTTCTACTATTACTTTCTAACAGTTGTATTAGTTAGGATAAATCTTTTGGATTAAGGTTGACCTAATAGTCATGAATAAATCCTTTAATAGGGTGACATTCTAATTAAATGTTCTAAATTTCTCTAACAAGGCTCACTCCTAACAAGGTGATTGAAATCTTTTAATCAAGGTCACATTTAACACTGTGCATTATAACCTTTAACAAGGTTGGCTCCTCACAGAGTTCACTTTATAAGAATGAAAATTTGTAGCATGTCACTGGTGGTTTTATCCAAATTGGATTTCTAGGTAAAATCCTTATGTTAAATTATGTGAATGATTTTAGGGCATTTAATGTTTAAATTTTTGCAAAGTTCATCTGATCTAGCATAGTAATATACTATGGTTTCAGATATTGGATGATCAATACATGCACATGTATTTGATAAGTACTAAAACAATTTATATGTACAATTGGACATTGGATAACTGATTCACCCCTCTCTCAATTATTCTAAAGCATTCCAATAATCAGTATCAAAGAATTTGGTTCTTGTGAAGGAAACAATTTGAATGTATTTCAAGCTGTAGATCAAGATGTACAAAAAGGAGGTGCCCAAGTTAAAGAAGGAAAACATTCTTGCATGGAAAATTTTGATGAAGCTGCATATTAGAGGACTTGGAGATTATGCACGTGCAACTATCATCACTAAATATGTTGCATCATTTGGAGCCCCAATTTTTGAACAATTGAGATAGAAGAAAGAGCATAATTAGACAATGTTGGAGATTGCATCTACCCTAAGCTATTTTTTAGAGTTTGAAGAAATAAAAAATGTACTACTTCTAAAGGAATGTGGGATGCCCTATAGAAGATCTATGGAAGAGAGAAGAATGTGCTAAGAGCCTAAATAGAAAGTCTAAGAGCAAAATTTTAGGAAATGATAATGAAATAAGGTAAGACTATAGTCCAGTATTGTGCGAGAATCAAAGATCTTATAAATGTAGTTAGAGGAGAAAATGGAGTTATTGAATGTGATTAGAAAAGTGTTGAGAACCATGCTTCCTATATATGTTATTTAAGTCTCCACAACACAAGAACTAAGGTGTACTCCTAGTAGTGATCTATCCCTTGAAGGACTAGTTGGTAGACTCACTGCTTTTGAACTTTAAAATTTGAAAATTTCAAATATGAGAATATTTATTCTCCTTTCAAATCTATTCTAACACTAAAATAAACTAAAGAAAAAAAATTCAACCATGTTGCTAGTGATAGTGACACAAATGATGAAGACCTAGAAGAACTGGAAGCACCATTGGCTAGGAGATTTCACAAAGGCAAAGGAAAATAAAAAGTAAGTTACACATCATATGTTTTAATTGTAGTGAAGTTGGTCATATTGTAGAAAGGTTTCCTAAGAAGAAAAAAAATAGAAATGAAGAAAAATTTAGAGGTAAAAAAGATGAGAGTAAAAAAGACTATAAAGACAAGGGAAAGAAAACTTGTTACATTGTTGAAGAAGAATCTAATGATGAATCAGATGATCACAGTGATGAGGTTGTGTATGCTGCTATGAAAGATTGTTTAAATAAATATGAGGCAATTGCATTAGTGTCTTATGTAAATAAAGGTAAAAGATGGATCATTGATAGTGGATGTTATCATCACATGATTGGTGAAAAAAGTAATTTTATTACCCTTGAGCACTGTAATGGAAATAATGTTATATTTGGTAATGACACACCCTTTCTAGTGAAAGATAAAGGATCAATAAGACAATAAGATCATGTGCCACAATTTTTACTATGTAGAAGGGCTTAAGTATAATCTGTTGAGTGTGTCATAATTGAATAGTTCAAGATACAAAGTTGTATTTGAACATAAGAAGGATAAGATCTATGATGTTGATGGAGAACACATTGGGAGTGGAGATCAAACAAGAGGTAATCTATTTTATCTTTAATCTATGTTATCTTTCCATGAATGAAGTTGCTTGTCTTGTTGTACAATTTGATGATGTGTGGCTATGCCACAAAATATTATGTCATCTAAACTTTGACAACTTCTTTGGTATTAGTAAGATGAAAAGATTTAGAGGTTTTCCAAAGCTGAAGAAACCTAATAATGTGATTTGCAAATAGGTTAGTTAGGAAAGATGACAAAGTCTAGTTTTAAGATTAAGAGTAAGACTCATACTTCAAAATAAATTTTGGAATTAGTTCTTACTAATCCATGTGGAACAATTGATGTGCAAAGCTACAAAGGTGACAAGTATTTTATTCTATTTGTTGATGATTACTCAAGAATGATGACAATTATGTTTTTGAGAGAACAATTTGTTGTTTTTGAAATGTTTAAGTGGTATTTGGCTAAAATTGAAAAGGAAAATGGTAAATGCTTGAAATGAATAAGATTTGACAGAGGTTGGGAGTTTACATCAAATGAATTCAATAAATTTTGCATTGATAGAGGAATCAAGAGACAAACTTCTATACCTAGGACCCCTCCACAAACTGGGATAGCTGAAAAGAGGAACAAATCTGTGATGGATTGTTCTAGAAAACTATTGATGAAGAAGAATTTTGGTTTAAAATACTAGAAAGAAGCTATCAGTACAATTTTCTACACCTTGAACTGAGTAAAAGTCAAAAAAGCTACAAATTACACACCTTATGAATTATGGTAAGATACTAACCCAAAATCACATATTTTAAGGTATTTGAAAGTAAGTGTTACATTCTTAAGGATAACAGAAATGGTAAACTTGATGCAAAAAGTGAAGAATTTACATTCCTAGGTTATTCCACAAGGAGTAAAGATTATAAATGTTTAAATACTAACAAATAAATGCACAAAATCATGTCACCCTTCTATAAAGGAAAAGGCTAACAAAAGTATAACTGCTCATCTTCAATGACATAAAACTGGTAGTATTATTTATAATTTATAATGAAGTAAAGTAATGAAATGTGTACAAATGGACGAAGTTTAGGATTATAATTTTTAATATTTTTTTGATTGATAAATGACTGAAGTCTAGATTTATTATTATTATTTTTTAGAATTAATTATTATTATATGTTATGCGAAGGTAGATTCAAACTCTAGACCTCCCACATGAGAGGCTCACAAGTTACCATTGTGATGTATGCTTTTTCTTTATAATATTTAGTAATTACTTGGAACAAAAATTCATATATTTTCTTAATTTTTAAAGATATTATTTTACTTGGTGAAAAATGATGAAAATTATGGGTCTAGTTCCCACCTCATAACTATATAGAAATAAACTTATTTCCTTTCTATCTTAGATTATGTTATAGATAACACACACACACACACACACACACACACACACACACACACACACAAAATCAATTAAATTAAAAAATTGGCTTTAGAGCTATATTTTATCTTTTATAAAAATTCCAATTTCAACTCACCTAAAATTGATAGTTTTCATCTCCCACCACATTTTTCAAAATAAATTTATTTTAAGCAAAAGAAAAATTATACATTCTTGCAGACGACTCTCTCCTCTAGAACATCATGTCATTTTAAATATTTTTGATATTATTCAATAATTTTTTACTTTCTCAAAATTGACATCTTCTCGAGCATTAAAATACGTACTTGTAGAATTTTCTAATTACAATATACTATATCTAATTAAAACACTATGAACTCTATATGAGAATATTCTTGACTTTTAACTCTGTAAAATGGTGTTTATAGGTTATTAAAAAAAAATTTAAAAAAAATAGTAAGAATTACTGAAAGTTCAATTTTTTGAATTTTTTATTTTATTTTAGTAATTGGATACAAATTAGTATAAAAAATTCATTTAATAGAAATTTTCAATTGGAAAAGTGTGAGACCATATATAACTTAGCTAGAATAATTTTTTTTAGATCATATGTTTAAATAAAATTGATTTTAGATAGAAATATTCTTGAATTTATGCATTCCAATAAATCAATCAAAAAGGTGACACATATAACACTAACAAAGTTGTGGAAAGTGCAAATGTAAAATTTGATTAATATACAAAAATACATGAAGATTAACAAAAGAAGGAACCTAAGAATTAGAAAAAACTTTTATGTACTACTATCAAGGTATGTCTCCTAATGCAGATGATACTATAGCTACTAATCAACAACAATCTATGACTATTGAGTCACATACAATGGATGTTGATTTGTATATAGGAGTTAAGTTACAATCAGAAGCCAAGGTACATTATGATGCTAAGATCAATTTACTAGAGAGGAATGTTGAGTTACTTGATAAAGAAGAACACAAGGAGCTTGAGAGTGATCTTTATGATTGACCTATTGTTGAAAGAACACAACCAATATTATCAAAATATGTCAGAAGACAACATCTTGCCAAACAAATAATTGCAAAAAAAGAGGTTGGACCAATGAAAATGAATATATTAAGGAATGAGACATGCATGAATCTAAATTAGTGAAGGATCTATTATAGAATGATGACTAGAGTCAAGCCATGATAAAAAAAATTGATCAGATTAAGAAGAACAAAACATGGACACTAGTACCAAGACCAGAGGACAAGAATGTTATTGGAACCAAGTGGGTGTATATAAAAAAATTAGATGAGAAATAAGGCAAGATTATTCTACAAAGGTTATACACAAGAAGAGGGAATTGACTATGGAGATACATTTTCCCTAGTTGTAAGATTAGAAGGAATAAGAACTCTATTTACTTATTATGCTTATAAAGGATTCAAAATTTATGAAATGGGTGTTAAAACAATATTTTAGAATGCTATACTAAAAGAGGAGGTTTACATTGAACAACCTAAAGGATTTGTTGCTCCAAACAATAAGAACATGGTGTGTAGTTGCACATGGCTTTATATCATTTAAGGCAAGTTCCTAGAGCATGGTATGAAATATTGCATAATTATCTTGTGAAGATTGGTTTTGACAAGACTAATGACAAAAATAATTTGTATTTGAAGAAAAAAGGAAGTAAAGAAATTTTGCAACCTGAAATATTTTTTGATGATATCATATTTGGAGGCCAAAATGCATTGTGTAAGACATTTGCAAATGGATTGATGAAAGAATTTGAGATGTCTATGTTTGGAGAAATAAATCTCTTTGTTCGATTACAAGTTTATCATATGAAATATGGTATTTACATTACTCAGTCCAAGTATGAAAAGAAAATCTTGTTAACTTTTAGTATGGAAGATTCAAGACCAGTTCGTATTCCCATGGTGATAGGAAATAAAGTATCCAAAACTGATGATTTTTCTGAAAATCAAACATTGTACAAGTCTATGATTGAAAAATTACAATATGTAGTTCATAGTAGACTTGAAATGGCACCTGCTATTGGGATTATTGCAATATTTTATGCAAATCTTAAGAAGAATCACTTAATGGTTGTTAAAAGGATTATGAAATATTTAAAAGGTATAGAAGACTATATGGTCTATACTACAAGAAAAATGACAAGTCTGACTTGAGAGCCTATACAGATGTTGAATAGGATAGAAACATTGATGACATAAAAAGTACAAGTGGTGGAGCATTTTTCTTAGGAAAAAGATTGGTTACCTAGACTAGCAAGAAACAAAATTGTATTTCACAATCAAATGCTAAAATTGAATATGTGGTCGCAATAGTGAGTTGTACAAATGGGGTGTGGATCAAATAGTTACTCAAAGGAATTAAGGAAGAAATCACTAAACTTGTGGTAATTTACTAGAACTACACAAGTGCTATAAGCATATCTAAGAACTTTGTGATGCATACAAAGACAAAGAACAGTGCAGTCAATTATCATTACTTGACACAGTTGGTTCAAGAAACAAAAGTGAGAATGAAATATGTGAATAGAAAGGAATAGATAGGTAATATATTCACAAAAGCTTTATCTAAGGATACACATCAATATCTTCGAGGTAAGCTAGTGTTGATACCCCTATTCAAAGATACTTAAGAAGCAAGAGTGGTGCCCAACATCAACTGAGTTGAATGGCATACTTTACAACTTGATGCAGTGGATTTTTTTTTAGGAACTACCTAAAGTAAGGAAGGAGCTAGAACAAAACATTTATAGTCACATGCAAGATGATAGAGGGAGAACCTAAGTTGCTAATATTCACATGAGAAAATGTCAAGTCTTTGGCATTGTTGTCAAAGAAGGAGAATATTCATGGAGAAATCAAAGAGATTTTATTACAAGTTACTACAAGTAGGAGGTAGAGTTAGCACCAGAAAAGAGAAAGATCATAGAAAGAAGAAGAGTTACATTGAATATTTGAAGAAGAATAGAGATTGTAGCCTATACAAAAGAAGGAAAAATATTGATAGAGGGAGAGATTTCAATACAAGGTATTAAGTTTCTTTTTAGTATTGAACTATTGGTATTGGTTTGCCATGAATGCCAGAGAGGGAGATTGTTGAAATGAAAAAGATTGTTGAAGTATAGAAATGAGGAAATTGATGAAACCTATCATGGAACAATCATTATTTTTTTATTGATATCAAACCTCCTACTTGCTAGTGATACAATTGATAACTTGGTCTGAATGCTATCATTTGATTGAATGATGAAGAGGATTTGAAAAGAAAGGATAAGAAGAGTACCTAAAGAAAGTTTGAGTTATATAGTGTATAAAAGAAGCACTAATACCAAGTAAGAACTTAGTGATACAATGTATTATTTATCTACTTAAGCCTACAATTAAAGGATAATTGAAAAAAGACAAGAAGAAGACTAAGTAAACAAATGTGTCTGGAAAGCCTGACAAAGAAAACAATTAAAGCCGAGAAAGTTAGTGTGGGTTGAGCAAAACTTAGTTGCAACTGAGAAAATTTTGTATGTGCCAAGCAAAGATAAATCTAGTAGGTGTCGAGTGAAGAAAGTTTAATATGTGTTGATTACTAGTAAGACTTAGTGTATGCTGAGAAACCTAGTGTTGAACAAATATTAGAAGATTTTATTGCCAAGAAAACAATATGTTATTGTTGAGTGCTAGTAAAATGAGTTTGATTGAAGATTTGACAAATCTAAGATGCTAAATTTGATTTCTTGAATTGTGTGAAGCATGTGGAAGGTAAGTATGATGAATTGGTGGAACATAATTCAAGATAAACCATTTAGAGATGAATTTGAAGAGGATTGTAAGGGAAGCTTCTAGAGGGAATAAAATGGAAAAGAGGGTAGATTCGATGAATCTAACCTAATCCTAAGATGGCTGATTATGGTTAAGAGACAAAAGATCTAAATTCTCTATAAAAGGAGATAATAGGCTAGAAGTAAAGTGTCATAGTTCAAACCTAAGAAATACAAGGAATCTTGAGGTGTTGCTTCATTTGGTGGCCGAAGGAATGAACCTACAGGTGGAATACTAAGCATGAAGGTTTAAGGAGGTGAAAGCTTGAAGGGTGAAAATGTAGTTAGAGAGAAAGAAGATTGAATGTCATGCAATATGGAGGACAACATAAGAGATTTGTAATCTACAAGTGAGCTTTCTTATAATCAGATCAATTCGATACTATTACTTTCTAACAACTGTATTAGTTTAGATAAATCTCTTTTATTAAGGTTGACCTAACAATCATGAGTAGATCCTTTAATAGGGTGAAATTCTAATGGAATGTTCTAAAGTCATCTAATAAGGCTCACTCCTAATAGGGTGATCAAAATCCTTTAATGAAGGTCACATTGAATAATGTGCATTGTAACCTTCAATAGTGTTGGATCCACACAGAGCTCACTTCAGAAGAGTAAAAATTTGTAGCATGTTACTGGTTTTTTTTCCCCAAATCGAGTTCTCACATAAAATCCTTGTGTCAATTTGTGTGAAATTTTTTAAGTTATTTTATGTTTACATTTCTACAAAGTTCATTTGACCTAGGATATTAATATACTACGGTTTGATATATTTGATGATCAATGCATGCACATGTATTTGTTAACTACTAAAAGGGTTTATCTATACATTTGGACCTTGGATAATTGATTCACCCCCCTCTTAGTTATTCTAAAGTATTCCAACACTTTCCTATGATTGAAGCATAAGGTACCTTAGACATATTATCCTCCTCTTCTATTATCTTCAAACACATCTCCGTAGTCAACTTCAAATGACCAGGTAAAGGTGGGTAGAAAACTTTAACATTCTTCATTAAGAAATGTTGCAAAACCTTCTCAATATAATCAACCTAAGATAATGTCTTGAGCTTTTTTTCTTCCTATCTTTGCAAATTTTCAAGCCAAGGATTTTTTTGGTGCCCCCAAATCCTTCATAGCAATGACTATGCTCAATGTTGTTTTAACCCCTTAATGTGATTCACATTTGATCTAGCTACAAGTGTATCATCGACATATAAATATAAAATAATGTAGGTATCATCATCTAACCTCTTAAAATAAATAAAATATTCTAAATGACATTGAATGTAATGATGCTCATGCATAAAACCATCAAATTTCAAATACCATTGTCAAGGTGCTTTCTTCAAGCCATATAAACTTTTCTTCAATCTCCACACTAAATGAACCTTACCTTTCACCTCAAATCCATGTGGACATGCCATATATATCTGTACATCTAAATAACCATGAATAAAGGTTATTTTAATATCAAGATGATCCAAATGCAAAAAAATTAGTAGCCATACTACTTAAAATATTGCAAATAGAGGTCATTTTAACAACACAAGAGAATATCTAATCAAGATCAATGTCATTTTTCTATTTAAATCCTTTTACAACTATTTTGTCTTTAAATATTTTCTTACCTTCATCATAATCTTTTACCCTGTAAATTTATTTATTCTATAAAGCCTTTTTACCTACAGACAACTTACATAAATTCCAAGTTTGATTTTTGAGCTAGGAGTTCATTTCTTATGTCATCATAGAATTCCACTAAGTCTTAGCATCCACCTACACACCTTCATCATAACATTCAAGTTCACCACCATCAGTAAGTAAACTAGAGTACAAAGAGGGAGAAAATATTTCTAGAGGTCTACTTAGCCTTGTTGAGCATCTAACATTCATAGGGGTGTGTGGTATTTGTTGTTGTGGTTGTTGCAGAACATGAGGAACACCATATTTTGGAGTATCATTCATCACTACATAATCATTATCTTTCTTCTTATGCTACTCCAACATATCTTTGTACACCACTTTCACATTGAATATGACATCACTCCTTCCTACAATTTTATGATTTTCAAAATACCAAAGCCTCTAATCAAATTTATCATTGTAATATAAAAAGCATATACATTTTTTTCTAACTTGGTTGTATTTTAAGAATCTATATGTGCAAAAACTTCACAACCAAAGGTTTTGAGAAAAGAATAAGTCACCTTCTTACCAATCCATGTTTTCTATGGAATACCACAACCCAAAGGAGTAGAGGGACTTCTGTTAATCAAATATACAATAGTATTGACAGCCTCTTCTCACATGTTTAAGGTTAGCCCAACATGTAGTCTCATGCTCGTTGTATGCTCCATTATTGTCATGTTCACACATTCAACCACTTCATTTTCATGTGGAGACCTTCTAATAGTTTTATGTTTGCCAATACCACTAGTGGAAAAATAATATTGAAATTCATAACTGCAATACTCACCACCATTATCAGATCTGAGATATTTTATCCTTTTACCAATCTCCTTTTCAACCAAACATTTCCATTTCATAAAAGATTGAAATACATCAGATTTATAAGGAAATAAACCCATACTTTCTTAGTTGCATCATCAATAAATGTAACATAATAATGAGAGCTACCAAGGTAAGATACCTAAGCTAGTCCCCATACATCTGTATGAAAAAGCTCTAATTTCTCATTTTTATTTTTCTTCCCACTCTTCATAAAACTAACTCTCTTTTGTTTTCTATACACACAACTTGAACAAAAAAATACATATTGACACATTTGAGACCTGGTAAATTTTTTGTTGAATGAAGTAGTTTCACACCTTTCTCACTCATGTTTCCAAGTCTATAGCTTTGTGGTATTGTACCAAAATCTACAAAAACTCTTTGTTCTCCCTTCTCAAATACAATGTAATTGTTACTGATCATTCATTTTTCTTTGAAACAGTTAAAGTAGAAGGAATATTATGAGTTGTACAATGATATAAGGTGCATACTTTCAAAACCTCTTTCTACTACAAGAGAACCTTTTGAAACCTTCCAGTTTTTGTTATTAAAAGTAACTATGGAACCCTCATCAGCCAGTCGTCATGCTGAAATTAATTTCCTACTTAGCCTTGGAACATGTCTTACCTCTTGAAGTAGCCAATTATTCCCATTCTATAGCTTAATCTTGATTTTTCCCTTTCCAATAATTTGACATGGTTCATTATCCCTCGAATAAACAAGAACAAAATCCCCTTGGACATAATCTAATAAATATTTGGATTAGCATGAAATGAAGCCCCTAAATCTAAAACCCAAGAATCACCAACAATTTCTAAAGAAAGATTAAAACCTCTTCAGATTTGTTACCATCCATATTTTCCTCTATGTTCCCTTCTATTTTATCTCCTTTATTGTTATTTTGAGTGCAATATTCTTTTCTCTTATGCTCTGGTTTCCCATAGTACTAGTAATCTCTTAGTACACCAGATTGAGACATCTTCCCCTTTTATTTTTCTCATAATTTCTCATGATTTCCAAAAAAAATTTGTCTCATAGTTATTTTTCCTCTACTTTGTGCATTGAAAGCAATTTGTGATGTAGATCCACTTGATGTTTTTTTACAAGTTCCCTCACTCACACTAACACCAATGACATCATCAAATTTTAAGGTATTAGATCCAAAGAAAAAATTACTCAAAACCATTGCCAAGTCATTCTAACTTTCATGCAAAGAGCACGGACAAGAAATAACAATTACATGTAAATATAACCAATATCAAAAAATAAAAAATTACACAGAAGAGAACACACACACACATCAGGAGAGCCCTAATTTCATCTTTGAAATTAACATTTAAAAAAGATAATTATGTAGCAATTGTATTGAACTCATTTAAATAATCTCTAACATGTCCACCTTCTGTTATCTTCATATTAAATAAATGCTTCATGAGAAATACCTTATTTGAAGCAGAGGGCTTTTCATACAACTTTGTTGGGGTTTGCATCAATTCTTCCATTGTCTTCATTCTTGTAATATTAAATGTCACCAATTGTGCTAGGCATAATCGAACAATACAAGTTCTTTTCTATCAAAAATTTCCCACTCCTCACCTATCAATGTTCCATATTTATTGACTTTTCCTTCCAATGGTCGCCATAAATCCTTCTGAAAAAGGTAGTCCTTCATTTTCATTTCCCATAACTAAAAGTCTCAACCATTAAACTTATCAACTATCATCTTACCCTCATCTATCATCGCTATCACTAAACTATGAGACATTCCTAAAGAGATAACTAAAAAATAACTTATCTCTAATACCACTTGATAGGATTAACCATAGATAAGAAATAATAATTACATGGAAATATAAGTAATATTAGAAAATAATAAATCACATAGAAGAGATCACAGGGCACAAAGATTTAACATGGTTCACCCAATCCTTGGCCTACTTTCGCCAAATAGTAAGTCTACTATTATTATTATTCATCAATTACAACTTGCTTACAATATATAATCCTTTACAGCTCAATATTTCCACAAGAATAAATTATCCCATCACACTTTATGAAATCCCTAACCCTAAGCTATTTTATACAAGTTTTTTTGCTGATTTAGGGTTAAACTTAGTTACAACTTGTTGGCTCAAAAATATTGATAAAATAGTCATGAACCTTGCCAAGGAATTATGTCCAATATGTAGAATACTTCCCTAATCCATCAGCAAAAACTAACAACTATTAGCTTAATATTTCCTAGACAATGTATGTGCATTCCTTTAATAAGAATGCTTACACTTCTCAAGAAGCTTCTAGACATCAAACATGAACCCTTGAGACTGACTAGCTCTAGAATTACATATAGAGTCTATTTGGTACATCTTTGACACTTATTTTGGAAATTATGATGGGAGGTTAGTGCAAGATGTTGGGTCTCACTTTTGGGCAAAAAGTGGAAGTGTTTTTCCTATTTTTGAAATTTCTTATTAATTGATGCATTTAGAGATTGAATATAAAAAACTTCAGAAATAAAAATTGTAGTGTTTGGAATCTAATTTTTGATTATGTAATTTATGTGTACCCATATGATAGATTTTTCTTTTGGTATGGATCTTTACAAAGTACTCTTTCAAAATGCATGTTTCAAGACTATACCACACTCATGTATGGACACCATAATTTGACACAAATAAATGAATTTTTATAAATCCTTTTAATAAAGTTATCTACCACACCAAAGATTGATGATAATATTATTTCATAATTTTTTATTAAATTTTAATTGGATATAAAGGTAAATTTTAAAACCTCACATGTACGAACACCATAATTTGATCAAAAATTTCACAAAAAATCTATTTTTTAAAACCTTCAAAAGAATTCTATGTAGACTGATGATATATAAATTAATTTAAGAAATATCTTAAAATAAAAACAGTTATTAAAGTTTTAGTGAACCTAGCTATTTTAGATTTATGTACCACCTTTGATTAAAAAATAATGCAAAAATAGTGAATCATATCGTAATACTATAAAATTTCATTTCATAATTTTATTTTTTCAGAAAAGCCTCTAAAAATTATGGCAAGGCATGAATTTGTTAGTTCAATGTCTTAGCCAAATCTTGAAAGGTCAAGGCATAGGCTTGGTCTCACCAAGCCTACCCCAAACCAAAATCCAAAGTAGGAAAAAAAATCTCACCCCATGTTGTAAGAAACAGACACCCATTATTTGAAATTGTAAAAATGAATGCCCATTTTAAAAAATTAAAAGAGGCATTTAAAATGCATTGAAATCCCTCAAAAAATTAAAAAGTTGACTTTTTTAGAAACACGTAATTTTTGAAGAATGGGTACCCATTTATTACTTTTAAAAATTAGATACCCATTTCTAAAAGACTTAAATTTTTTTATTTTTTCAAATATAGGTACCCATCTTTTTAAAATAAAAAATGGGCACCAGATTTTTTTTAAATTCATGCCCAATTTTTAAATTTAGGATCGAGTACTCAAGAGTAATATGGATGCCTACTTTTTAAAAATGAGTACTTACTTCCAAAAGAGCATGATCTCAATCTGCAGACTTCTATGAAATTGAGACCCAGTTGCTTTCTTCTACCCTTAGCCAAACTTTGGAAGGCCATAAGTTTCAAACCATTTCTTCGATTAGCAATTATAACCACTTTTCAAAATCCTCAACTTCTAATATATAGGGCCCAACTTGCACAATCTCTAGTTGACCCCATTTTGGAGCCCATCTAGGGCCTTTGACATCTTCAAAGATGAACTTGGAGTTTTTATAGAAAAGTTATACATAAGAAATCCATATTAAATCCATGAATACTCTTGATATGGAAATAAGCCTCAAACTGGTAGGCTAATGTATCTAAGATGAACATCCACCTCTTAAATCTCAACATTCTAAGCTTGTATTCCCAACTTAATAAGTAGCAAGCCTTCATAGACAATAACTCTCCACTAAGGCAACACTTATTTAAGGAAAAAGAAGGAAATTTTTTTGGGTGATGCAAGGTTTCTCTTATTTCCAAGATTCTCCTACATTAAGGTCTTATTAGGTAATAACGAGTCCTACATTATCGAATGACACTTAATGATACATCTATTTCTTAAGGGGACCTAGGGAGTTATACTAGGTCATAAAGTGTGATATAGCTTCTAATAGATTCTAATGTGTCAAAATAGGATATAAAATATGGTATTAGGAATTAATGAGTCATACATAACTACATGGCACATAAGGGTCGTTTATGATATGCTACTAGGTAGTTAGGATACATGTTGTCTTAAGGGGTTGAGGAGAGTCCTCAATTCTAATGTGTATCAAAGGATCTAATAGACCCATATGTGTTTCAAGATGATGTACAATAGATATTATTATGTGATAATGAGTATTACATTACTACACAACACATAAGGATACCATATGATAGACTTCTATTTAATTAGGATACATGCTTGTCTTAAGGAGTCCTCTTAGGTTCTAATGCATGTTATAGATTCTAATAGGTCCTACTGAATATTGATATGGTGTAATTGGTCTTATTAGGTAATAATGAGTTTTACATAACCAAACAACACTTAAGCCCTCCTCATGGTACATTTCTAGGTAATTAGGATACATGTTTATCTTAAGGGGACATATGGAGTCCTACTAGGTCATAATGAATGTTATAGGTTCTAATAGGTCCTAGTGCATCTTAAATGGATGCAATAGGTCTTATTAGGTAATAAAGAGTCTTACACTATTACACTACGCATAAGGACCCTTAATGATACACATCTAGGTAATTATAATTGATCTTTTCCTAAAGGAGACCTAGGAAGTCCTCCTAGGTTCTAGTGTGTGTGTTATAAGTTCTAATAGGTCCTAATGCATCTTAATAGGATGTAATAGGTATTATTAGGTAATAATGAGTCTTATATTCACAAACAAAACTTAAAGGCCCCTTATGGTACAAGTAATTGTATCAATAAGTATCATTATTGTGAACATGAAATGTATCAAGAAGTGTGGAGCAACAAAGTACATAAATATAGATATTTGTAGGTATTTACATAAATAATATATAAATAAATTTGATATAAATTATAATAATATATAAGAGTCCAACAAATAATTTAATTCAAAATATAATTGTAGTAACTATATATGTACATACATATATACTTATAAATTATTTATACCATAAATATATATAAGCATTTAGCATGAAAAATTTAATATATTTATGGTTGCATTCTTGGAATGAACCTCTAATCTTAGGCCCCGTTTGGTTCGTGGATTTGAGGTGGAATTAGAATTCCGTATCCTAATAACTTTTCAATCCACTATTTGGGTGTGCAAAACACGAATTAGAATTTGATAGAAATGGGATTCCGTATCCTCATTTATAGCCCATTTCGTGGATTTCGTCTTCCACCGAAATAGCTGGAATTGGTCATAAACCCATTTTAATTCCAATTTTTATTAAAACGGGCATACGATATTTGTTGAAAGGCATAATTTTTTGCATCCACGAGGAGCCTTTTTTTTTGCATCTGTGGGGAGCTATTTCATTTCCCACTGGGAAATATCCGTTGCCATTTTCGACCTCGCAGAGATTGGGGCAATTTATCCAGGCTGCCATGGCCGTTGGCTGTTATTCAGAGGTCTTCATTTCCATCACATCTGCCATGGCCGTTGGCTGTTATGCTGTTTAATAACTTACATGGTTTTGTTTCTAGAGGCACGTTAGGGCACGTTGCAAGATTGTTGAAGGTCTCCAACGATACACTTTGTTTTTGAAAAGATCAGTGGGACTTTCTCTCTCCAGGCCATGTGCTTGAGTTCTTGGTTATGTGTCTGGTAAGATGCAGTTTCTAAGCTGACTTTAATCACACCATTACCACATTTTAATGGGGGAGGCTTGCTTGTTTTGTGGTTTCCTTACGATTCGTTTTCTTCGATTTGCAGAGCAGAGAAGGCGATTTATTGTAGTTGCAATCTTTTATGAGTTGAGTTAAAAGAAAATTTGTAAATTTAATTTAGTTCTTAAATGTGCAACCAAACGGAGGAAATGCATATTTTCATATTGAATTCTTGGTGAACCAAACGGGTCCAAATCGAATCCCCAAAACTGAAACCTAGATTTCAAGTTCCAGAATCCCAAATCAAGGATTCCGGATACCAATTCTGAAATCATAATCCATCAACCAAACGGGCCCTTAGATAAATCAAAAGAGTGTATGGAGACTCCATCAAGATCAATGGTATCATTTATAAGAAGTGATGAGAATATAGTCTTAAATTGAGACTTTATAGGTGTCTTTTGAATATGAGTAGGTGTAGACTATATTACAATAGGTGTAGAATTTACTATAGGAGGTGTGGACTACACCACAAGAGGTATCAAAGTTGCAAGACATATCAAAATGTCTTCCTATTTGGATCTACCTGCCCCTATTGGAGGATCTCCTAATAATTCCTCTAATGAAGTTATGCATATCAATTGGACTAACCCCATGCATCATACTAATACTCTTATGTGACTCAAGAAAATATTTTACCAGGATAGAGCTCATAGCACATTAAAAACTCTTACATAGTTGTGCTATCTCATTGGGTGTACAAAGATCATAATGAATGTATAGACAATTAAAATGATGTGATGCATCAATTTGGATTCATCCATGATTGTAGCATATACTTGCCACCATGATTAGATGACAAGTCATCAACTTGAGTTGAGGTGGAGGTAATCTTAGAGTATATCTCCACACAAGGATCCCAACCTATAGAATCTTAGCTATAATTACATATCTCCAATTTTTTTGGAAGAACCAATAGGTTTTGACCTACCAAATCTCTTTTATTAGTGGGTTGTGTAGTAGGTCAAGTGATCTAAAATTATTTGCAAATGGACCCTTTCCTTAGTTTGCATGGTGCAGATAATTTGTATAATCTGCATCATAACCTAAATGAAATTATGCATACAAATATTTACAAAAATAAAAGGGAACCTCATCCTTTTGTGACTACATATGATGTGTCACAAACCATCTAGGATATACGAATGGTGAAACAAGCATCACGCAACACTTTGTCACTCTATATGATTTCATTGCAGGTATGTCTAATTAACCTAGGAACAATGTGGTCTTAACCATCTAGGTCAAAACAACATCATCTATTGTTCTGTATCTCATAGTTCTTTTGACTATGTAAGCTAATCTCTAGTAAAATATCTCAATGGATGCATCATCGTAAGAGTTGTAGGATTCAACTTTCTTAATCATACTCATAAGCTCAGTCCTAATTGAAGATAGTCTCTCCTTATTAGGGAGGATAATGACACTTTTCAATATTCTCTCTAGATTAGATAGAGTGATGTGCAATGTCATGAGAACATCCTCTCTATGGGCCTCCCTACTCTAAGGAGTACCGTCAGATGAAGCACATGATGCTCAACCATTAGAATCCCCTATATTGGGCTCCAAAGCACTTGATACCTTGATATATATGTTGTGTAAAATATATATGATAATAGAATAGATAAATATTGAAAGTATGAACGTGTGAATAGATATAAAATTAACAAAGTAAAATTTTTCAATCTAATGCATGCACATATCTAATGTGTAAAAATAAAATCCTTGAAACTAGATATGTATTCAAATCATCTAAAATTAAACATTATCAAAATTTAGAAATATTAGAAAATTGAATTTACTTGGCTAGTAAATTAAACATTAGAAATAAGTAATAAAATATATCATTTACATGCCCTCCTAAGACAAAGAAAAATCGTAATTTAAAAAAAAAATTATACATGTTTAAATTAAATTTAAATATCCCCTTAAGACATGAAAATTCAAAATAATCAATACAATTACATTCTTAAAATCTAAATAAAAATGTTAGTGATCTCTAAGTGAGGAGAGAGAAAGGGAGATGAGAGAACTAAAGGAGAGAGAGTAACCTAAGTGAATACGAGATAGAGTACTTGGAGAGCTCAAACATAAGTAGAGAGAGAGAGAGAAAGAGAGAGAGAGAGAGAGAGAGAGAGAGAGAGAGAGAGAGAGAGAGAGAGAGAGAGAGAGAGAGAGAGAGAGAGAGAGAGAGAGAGAGCAACCCAAGGGAGAATGAGCCCACAACGAAAGCTTCAAGAGAGTGAGTGAAGAGAGAAAGTGAGGGAGGAGAGAAACTTTTTTTAAGTAGAGAGATAGTGAGGAGAGAGAGAGAGAGAGAGAGAGAGAGAGAGAGAGAGAGAGAGAGAGAGAGAGAGAGAGAGAGATAAAGAGAAATCAAGAGGATGGATAAAGTTAGGAGAGAGAATGGGGAGATAAAAAAACTTGATGAGAGAGAGAGGTGAGTGAGGATAGAGAGAAAATGCAAGAGGAGGGAGAAATTTGTGAGAGAGAATGAGCTTTAAAAAACTTGAGGAGAGAGAGTGAGGAGAGCTCGATGATAGTGAGGAGAGAGAAAAAATGATGAGAGAGAAAGTGGGGTGAGAAAATACTTTACCTAAGAGAAAGTAAAGTGAGTGAGGAATGAGAAATCTTGATGAGAGCAAATATGAGGAGCGAGAGAACTTCATGAGAGAGAAAACTTGCTCGAGAGAGCACAAGGAGATCTAGCTCAAGTGATAAGAAAGAGTGAGGAGAGAAAGACTGTGAGGTTTCAAATATTTTCTAGTGTTTAAGTTTTTCATGCACACAGTTTAACTAAAGGTATAATGTTTTATGTGTTTAAGCATCTAATTTAACTAGGTTTAACTGTTTATTGTATATAAATGTGTATATATAAGTTTACAAATATTATTCTTGAAGTTTAAAATTTCAAGTTGTCCTAACATAATAAAAAATTAATGCTCTTTAAATTAATCACAAAGTAAAAATTAGAATTCTAACTACTTCCTAACCAATTTAATTAACTAAAAATTACATAATGTAAATTTTAACTATTATATTAATCAAATTAAGCAAAAAAAATTTAAAATAAGGAAAAAATAGTAATTTAATCCATTTTTAAAAAAAAGTCCCTACCTCCTCCTCGATCAAATGGCCATCTAGCCCTCTCACCTTATCCTTTAGCCTCTCTGTGCACAAATGTGTGCCTAAAGGATGTGTACTACAATTTATAAGGCCATGGAGTGCTTGGCTGAGTGGGAATTGATCGAGACCCAGTCAATTGAGTACCCCTGGGCACATTGGAGCCAAATGGCATCAACATGAACTTTGTTGAGCCTCCCAAGTTACCTTCAAACATGACATTTGTTTATGATTTGACCCAATTATATTTGGTGGCTCATTTCCCCTTATCTGATGTCTCTATTGTTCTTCTTTTGGGTTCTCTAATGCCGGTTATGTTGGTGATTGGTTTCATCAACTTTTGTCTAGTTTTGTGCATTATCCTATAGAGGTGGTTGACTATGTGTGGGATGAGGTTTTTGATTACATAATGCTTTCTGGTCCTTGCTATAGCAGTTGGAAGACATGTTATATTTTTCTTCTTCTTCTTCTTCTTTGTCCTTCCTTGGATGAAGTAACATCTGAAATAATTGCAAATACATTCATTTTATTCTACAAAAAGATGTGTTCAACAAACATTCATTTTATTCTACAAAAAGATGTGTTCAACAATAAGTGATCTGGAAACCGTACTACAATTTTTCAAATTTTTTTTTAAAAAAAAAATTATTTTAAACCACCCTTAATATGTAAATCAATGAATAAGTGCTAGTTCAAATTACAATATGTGAAGAGCTTATTAAAGTGAGAATTTGCATATTCTAAATGTTCAAAATGCAAGGTTTACCTTTGTATCTAGAGGTGAAAATAAAATAAAAAATTAATAATGATTATGATATTATGAACCAAGTCTATGTATAATCATAAGTTTCTTTAATAAAATTCAAACTATTGCATCTCATGTTAAAGAAATTTTTCACACTCACCTAATCCTTTTCCATAATCATAAGTTTCTTTAACAAAACTCAAACTATTGCATCTCATGTTAAATAAGTTTTTCACACTCACCTAATCCTTTTCCATAATCATAAGTTTCTTTAACAAAACTCAAACTATTGCATCTCAAGTTAAAAAAGCTTTTCACACTCACCTAATCCTTTTCTATATGAATTTATTCAATCATAGATAATTAGATACTACTAAGTATCATGCATTCAAAATACTAACTAATAAAAAGTCAAGTTTGAGTATCTAATATTGTATTTTAGAAATCAATCTTGATATATAATGTTTAATAAATCAATAAATAAATAATCAGAAAAAGAAATAGGGGCCACAACTGTTCATTATCCAATAGGCTTTTTTGCCGGTAATTTTGAAATGGCTGGAAACCTTACCCCGCCATGAAAGTCTCAGTCACAAGTAAAAATTTGATGGAAATCATTTCCGGGCAAGTGTTACCGGTGACCGCCTGAATGTACTCAAATTATCCATTGGTCTTTTCGTCTTGCCAAGTCAACTTGAATCGTCGACACGAACCCGACTATCACCAGTCTTGTGTTAATTGTCTCTCACGCAAGCCCTGACAATGCGAACACGTCACCAAACTTCATGTTGACCTGGAGAAACCCAAAAATGGCTCTGGAATTGTTTTGAAACATGCCCACGAGGAATTTTATTTTGTACAATTTGGTGATTGCGGTGTGGGGATGGAATGGACTTGAGGAAGGAGCGGAGGAAGTAAGCACTATTTTTTTGGGAAATGCCGCACCAAGATATGGTTTTGTGGAAAACCACGATTGCAGACAAGTATTTCTCAAAGAAGGTTTGTCAAGACAAGTTTATAATGTGTTATTTTGTACTTGGTAATGGTAAATTTATTCAAAAAGAATACACTTGAAACATCAGAAGATAACATTAATACATATAATCCTAGAATTCCTCGAATTTTTTTTTATCTTGTGGAAGCATCGGCAACAAAAGAAAGAACAGTGCTTCCAAGTTTCTGTGGGAAATAGGGAATTAATGTATGATGTTAGATTACTCAAAATTCATATGAAATGTATGTATGCTTTTTGGAATCTAGAAGTTTTTTTTTTATATATGATTTTCCCTTCATAGGAGGGAGCACGAAATTTAAGGATATATTTAATACACAACTCCTTAATTTAAAATTAAAATTAATGAACAAAAAAAGATCTTCATTGTTCCTTACAAGTGTGTGTGATGATGTGCACTTCCATTGTTCCTAATAGAAAACAGACAAAAGGATAAAGAGAATTATGGGTAGGTTCGGAAAGGCTTGAAGATACTTGGTTCATTTGAAAGAAAAGTAGTGCTTGAATTTTATGGGTCCACGATAACAATGTCTCATAGGAGTCATCTTACGACTGCAAATTCATTTAAGATTGTTCTTTTCCACTTTGCTATCACTGTTCTGCAATTTTCAAACAAGATGCCTTTAATTTCGTTGCCAACAGAGAGGAAAGAATTTAATTGCATTCATTTTTGTAGACCAGTAATGTTGTGGATAAATTTAAACAATTTTTTTCCTCAATTGACATGCACATAGACGAGAGAAGTCATATATTTTATAGTGGACACCAACACTAGGCAACATACTTTCATGGGTGGGTTTCCCTAACCTTTTGCATGGGCATAGGGGCATATCTTACACAGATATGAACAAAATGGTTGTGGAGATTGTGGTTCTTTCAAATCTTCGAATGGGCCTCAAAAAAGGGTTTGATCTGTTTCACAAAATGTAAAATTGTACACAAAGCATGAGAAATGTGTAACTTGCAAATGATTGACCCCATTCACCTATTGGCTATATCCCTTGCACCCATGCTTGGTGCAGTCACTCTTATACATCACACACTAAATGAAGAATTATTTGAGAAAAAGAAGTCAACTTTTACTATTTAACACTTTTAGTTTAGAAATTAAGCTTAGTGTGTGATGTTTAAGCAATTGCCCTAGGACAAGTGCTAGTTATTTTTGTAAAAGAATTTGATAAATTTATGTGTTAGAACATGAAGAACCCGAGGAGTAGAAGAGAAGACCCAACAACTAAACAGTTACCAGTGTGTAAACACCAAACACAAAGAGTTAAACAAAGATCCAAGACTTTCCAACATTGAAAGCAATTCCATAAGGCCCTGTTTGGTTGCTGGAAGATGAGGGCCAAAACCGGGTTATCAGAGGCAAAACCAGGTTTTGCAAAAAAACTTTGGTGTTTGGTTGGTTAAAATTATAACCTGGTTTTCAATTTCATCTTCCAATTTTGGTCAAAAATTGGAAGAAGTTTCTTCCAACAAAAAGGTGGAATTCGAAATTAAAACCAGGTTTTGAATTTTATGACAGTTTTTTTAATAATATTGTGGGGTCCACAGTATATTCATCTTCCGTGTCAACCAAACAGACCATTGGCTTTCCAAACCACAAAACCAGGTTTTCAAAAACCTGGTTATAAGATAACCTGGTTATGTCAAAAAATCATCTTCCCCAAACAAACGGGGCCTAATAACATCAATCAGAAAAGGAAAAAAATAAAGATAAGCTTTACAGATAAGAATGCAAACAATTCCAATCTTTTAATATTTCGTAATACGTCAAACTAAACCAATTACTAAAACACCCTCACATACCAATCGTTCCAGATACCAATCATCCTTTAATTCATTTCATATGACACTCCTGACAATATAAAACATTTTTTTTCAGTATTGGAGAGAAAACCACGAACTGGATCATTAATTACAAAGGAAAATAATATACAATCTCGATCATTTGTACATTCCCCAATCCTTGTTAACAACTGTTATTCCACCGTCCAAAACAACATTATGTCCGCTAACATACTTGGAATCCTCACTAGCCAAATAAAGTGCCGCCTCTGCAACATCATTTGCCCTAAGGCTTGCTTCTTTCAAGTTGCTTATGCTATCAGCAAACGCATCTATCGCAGCCCTTGTCTCTTCTGAAGCTTCCTTCTCCAAGTGCTCCATGCTCAAATTCGTTGCAAACCCAGAGGGAGAAATACAATTAACCCTAATACCATATTTCCCCAGCTCAGCTGCGCCATTTTTAGTCAACCCTACAATTGCATGCTTTGAGGCCGTGTACGGATATCCCATGCCGCCTACAATCCCTGCAATACTGGCCGTAGATATTATAGACCCCTTTTTATTTGGGATCATAACGCGGGCTGCGTGCTTAATCCCGTGCATCACTCCTTTGGCGTTAACGTTCATCACCCGCTCATAATGCTCCATCTCGTACTCTGCCACGCTGCCTTTCTGGGTATGGCTGATTCCGGCGTTGTTAAACATTATGTCCAGCCGCCCATGTTTTTCAACGGCTAAATCTACCACTGCCCTAACGTCTTGCTCTTTGCTGACGTCGCAGTGGATGAATGTAACCGCTGGAGAAAGGGAGCCGGCGAGTTTCGAAGCGGGTACATCGGAAATGTCAGCGATGATGACTTTGGCTCCATGGTTTGTGAAGAGCCGAACGGTGGCTTCGCCAATGCCTGATGCTCCGCCTGTGATTATTGCTATCTTACCCTGCAATCTGTAACTCAATATGAGAACATTAAACCCAAATAGACTAAAGTCTAGCAAACAAAAGGAAAAACGAAGCAATTAAAACCTTCTGAAAAGAGAGCCAGCGGCTTGTCCTCCACTAGACATCTGGTTTGAGAGATAAAAATTTAAACCCTCCAAAGTCAGCAGGAGAAATCCTTACTCTGTTTGTTTGTGTGGGATTTTGATGGATTCAAGCTGCAGACATGCCGAAATAGATAATAGAAAAAGCCAATCAAGAATGGGAATCATCTCTGAGTTACAAAAAATGTCATCCCGTTTGTCAATGCAAGTGGGTTGCAATGGAACATAACTCCCCGACGGCAGATACTCGGACCAAATACTTTGGGAAAGTTGAAACCAATTTTTGGCTTCGTTAGCGCATGCCATGTGATGTGGGACCTAATTAAAAAATGGAGAAATTTTATAATATCGTTGTATTCTGTTCACTTTCTATTCTTTAATTAATAAATAAATATTACATGTGCATTCTATGTACTGTATAGATAAAGCTATATAGATTGATAAGTAGGAGAGGTAGTGGCTATGGGGTAACTTATATGCACCTGTTGCAAATTAGCCAATGTTAAATGTTAAATAGTGGAAGTGAATATAAAAATAGAATATTAAAAGAAAGTTAATGTAGTACAAAGTAATATTGATAAAGTCTAATGTAGAGGAATAAAAGAAAGAACATAAGGTGGATTTCTATTATTAGATTTAACTTTAATTAATATTTTTAAACAAGTATTATAAGTAAAAATTGAGATTTCATATGAATTGATGCCAATAGAAAATGATGTTTTGTACAATTTAATTTACTAGTATAGATATCTTAAATAAATCTATCTAAAGAAATGCCGATAGATATCAATTGCAAGATAATTATAATTTAATTTACTAATCTAAAATTATTTATGTTTCCTTTATCTCCATTTATTTAGGCTTTTTGCTAACTTAAGTTTTTTATTTTAATTTCTTAAAAAATTGATGATTTATATTTCCAAATATAATAATTTACATGGATATTTTATGTGGTATTTATTAAATTATTTTTAAAAGCATATTCTATTTATAATGAAATTTAAATTTTTGACATGTAGATGGTTGTCAAATTTAACCTAGAAGAATAAAAGTTAATATTAACACGGTCACACCATCTCACTCCCCCATTCTTCCATTGCAGAATTCCTACTGGCATTAATTAAGAAAATTAAACTGATAGATTATTAAATTATACATTACAATTAAAATTTTATATTAATTGATGAAAATAAGAATAATTGTTTATTAGTGTCCACCTTCCTATCAAGATTTCATATCAATTTATGCATATAAAGAGTTTGATTATTAGTGTTTACTTTTTCATTAATTTTTGAATATTAATTTGATGCAAATAAAAATATTTGGTTATTTGAGTTTTACTTCTTAGGAGAGTTGTTGTTTAATTTTAAATTTTATATAAGAATTCAAAACCTAATCAAAACATTAGAATGGATTAATGCTATTATCTACCAAGAACTAATAACACAATGAAGTCAACGAAGTGATAAATAAGTTGATTACATTGTATACATAGGTAACAACATCATCACCAGGAAAGGAATACAGAAGTGGATGATATTATTAATGAAATCAGTCACAATATGCAGGTTATGTTGATGACATGGAAAATATATTGCATGGTTACTCAAGCCTTGAAGAATAGAATTGAGGACCTACAACATATAGTTTTGGGGATTGTTACCAATATTGAGTTTGATGTTAATATTTTTGCTATTTGCCAAATCTAACAAGAAATGATGCAAAAGGCAGTTTTTGGTACCATCTCTAGGAAAAGTAAACTCAAGAAGGAATGAAAGAACAAAGATGCCAAGACCAAGCAAGAGCACAAGACTAGAGACCTCGGAGACTAGATTGAAGACCTCAAATGTCTCACTAATGACGAGGAGGCTATTAAGAAAACCTAATGCATTTTTTTATGCTTTTGATATTTTAAACTCTCGTGTACTCTAGTTAACTCTATTGTTAAACACTTTGTTGTTCTCAATGGAACTATTAATTTTGTTTTTATATGATTTAAATATTGATATCATTAGCAATATGTTAGACTTTTCTTGATATTTTAATTAATGGTGATAGTTTTACTAGTTTTCTTACTGTGAACAATAGTTGTTTTCTATTAGTTTGCTAGAAATTGGTGCATTTAGTTGTAATTATTGGTGTTGTGCTAGCTCTTTGATTCACTCAAATGATCCTTCATTGTGCTAGCTTCTTGGTGTTTATTGTTGTTCTTTAGTTTAGGGCCCTCTCCCTACCTTCCTTATATAAGAAAAACATAATCAACTGTCACTTTTTATAATGGAAAACATTAACAATACAAAAGATGTTAAACTTCAATGACATAAAGGTGATATTTCTGTTAGGGATTTGAAGACGATGTAAATTGATAAAATGTGTAAAATTATATAAAAGATTTATTAGATAAAGTGGAATATTCTCTAGACTCATAAATGAAAATAAAAACCAAGATTTTTTAAGTAACATCAAGTTAAATAAGAGAAAGGATATATCAAGAAGTGAATTCAAAAGCTTTTGAAGAGAGCCAAAACTAGATGGAACAAGAGTCCAAAACTTAAAAATTTAAAAATTTAGCAATTTTTGTGGGAACGCTAAACGAGTAACCAGAGAATATCTCTTTCTCTAGAGAAATGAGGGATGCAGAAGAGGAATGGTTAAGGATACCAACATAAGAAATAACAACCCCATCAACTCCATAATGTAACAAAAGACTTCTAAACTTAAACATAAAAGATCTAGATATCTTTTAGAAGGAAACCTATAATACCCATCAACTAAAAAATGAAAAAGCCTCTCTAAAAAAGAGGGAGAGGGAAGAAACAACCAAAATAAAGCCTCCAATGAGAAGAAAAAGGCTCCATGAGTTCTATAAGAATGAACCAAGCATGTCCCTAGCCAATCTTCAAAAAGGAAAGACCTAGTATAATATGGAGAGTGGGGAGGAGATCCAAAGACAAACCACTACTAGACAAGATCTTCCTAGACAACAAGAGGCCTAGGGAGAGAGAAAACCTTTGTAGAACCCTCCAAACCTTTGTAGGCCTAAACCAAGCTCCCAAAATAAGCTAAGCCTCTACCTCAAGTGAAACTTCCACCCTAGAAGGAATCAGCCACAAAGAGATAAGCATCAAGAAATCCATCAACTACTATAGAGGCAAAAGGTGAGATCAACCCTCAATAGAGATCACAACCACCAAAAGAGAAGTGACTTCCATACAAAACTGACCAAGAATTAAAACTTTGCAATGAAAAGATGCTATTAAAAATAGAGGAATATTGAAAGAGGCCAAATCAAAGAAACTTGGCATTGAACTAGCCACAAGAAGAAACCCCAACAAAAAAAAGGATAAAAAGTCCTTCTCAAAATTGGATCTACCCCATCCATCCTATTGATATCTCTAACTATTTTTTTCTATTAATGTTGAACACTTAGTCATATACTAGGCAGAGTTAGCCAGTCATCACTGCGACTGAGCTACTCTATATAGGCCGAGTCATGTTATAAACTTGTAAATAAACATGTATATTTTGAGATCCATAGGAGCTAAGAAAGTATTTAGTCACAAAGTTATATAGTGAATGTCAAGTATAGTAGAGACTAAGTGACAAGAATAAGAACAAAGAATTCCAAACATGACAAATAGTTTGTGTTGAGCTACACAAAATTGACATTCAAATTAGGAATGATGCAAACTTTGAGGTAAACCATTTTAGGCTGTCATGGAGAAGATATTTAATAATTTTAGAGATCTTTACAAAGGTTGTTACACATTTTATGACATGGATCAAAAATCCCTATGGAAGGTGATCAACCAATCAAATGGAGAGGCAAAAAAGAGAAAGGGTCTAGAAAAATCTTTAGAGAATCTTTAAATAGAGTAGATCAATAACTATTTTGATATTTTGGTGAAGGCAAAAAATGAGAGAATAAAACAATCATGTGATCACAGACCAGATCAAGGTGATAGTGCAACAATTTTAGAGGAGGCAAAAAGAATCAGTTATGAAGAACAAAGGAAGCCACTTTTAAAGCACTGAAGGATAGTAAAGTTATATTAGATAAGGGATCAGATCATATTGAAGAGAGGAGATATGAGGTCTTCTTATCAGAAGAAAATTGATGGTTAGGTACTGAATGAGTCTTAACAGATTGAGTTAGGGATAATCTCTTAAAAGAGTGTTTTTAATAGACCTTTGTAAATCTATTAATCAAGTCCTTTCTTTATTGTAAGTGTAGAATCCCCTCATAAGGTGAGGCCTAGCAGTATCAAACACCTTTAATAGGGAAGACCCCTCACAAGGTAGATCATTAGAAGTAATCAAATTTTAATCCTAATAGACTAAATTTATTCCAGTAGTAAAAATTTATAGTGAGTAATCTCCACCCCAATTTTATCTTCAACTTCGAGGGTTTCTGGATAACCAATCATTATGTTATGTGTGAATGCATTGGAGTTGTGTTAAAAGTTAAAAGTGTTACATATCCTAATTCACTCCCCTTTCAATGTTTTAGTTTTCTAATTAAGACTTTCAACAATTGGTATTAGAAAAAATCTTCTCTTGAAGAAGTTTAACAACCTGGAGATTAGATCTTGGAAATGGAGGGAAAGGTTATTGATAATCATGTGTTAGAAATCCAACTCATACTATAGTAAATTGAAACAACAAGATAGGAATTAATGAAATCCTTGAAAAGGAGAAAAGAGTTAGCCATTCAAATAAAAGAGTATAACTATGAATAAGTTGACACTACAATATAATTTGAAACTATAGCTCCTAGTAGGAATAATGAAGTCATTGTAGATCTATAGGGGAAGAACAATATCCTAAATGTATGAGTTAGAGGACTACAAAGAGAACATGAGATGTAGTCAATAAGGTTGTGTGAAGTAACTGAACAAAAGAATAAAGTTGAGGAAGACAAGGTTGTAGCTAAGGAAGAAAAAAGACATATGAGAACCAAACTTGAAGAGGTCATCTAATGTGCAAAAGCTTACAAATACTCAACTAGACACAATGAATCAATTGATGCTTGCAAATTAGGAGCTAAACATAAAAGATATGGAGATAGAAAATCTAAGATCACAAGATGACCTACTGAGAAATAAACTGAAGACTGAGAAAGAATGTGTGGAAAAATTGAACAAGACTAATCAAGAAATGAAATAATTTAAAGAATTTAGGAGATTACCTAAGTCATCTAGCATCATGTCTGGATCTAGACATGCAAAGAAACATTGATTTACTGAGTAAGGAGAATCATCCAAGAGTAGGGGACTAAGAAAGACAATGATAAAAGGCAACCTTATATGTTATCATCATGGAAAACTTGGTCATACTGCAAACATCTAAAGAAGAAAAAATGGTATGGAAAACCCTAAACCTTTGTTTATTTGTTATTGGTTTTACTACAAGAAGCAAGGACACCAAACACACGAATATAGATCAAGGATGGATAACATACCTTCTAGAGTAAATTTGAAGGTTATTGCTAAAATTGTCAAAAGTATGGATATAGAGCATATGAATATAGATCATAGACAATGCCATATTGCACCAATAAGAGGCTGAATTATACACCTAACAATGTATATTCCAAATGTCACAAGTTTTGATATTGAAGAAAAAATTGAAGGACCCAACTATTAGCATCAAACCATGATCAAATCAATGAATAAAGGTAAAGTGGACATTAAAAAAGCAAAGAAGGAGATGAATCAAAGTTGGAAGAAGAAGGTAGAACATGGAAACCTAGATTAATTATTACTATTTATAATTAATTATTATTATGTCTTCAATTAAAATAGACTCAAACCCAAGACCTCCCATATGAGAGGCTCACAAATTACCATTGAGTTATAGGCTCTTTCTTGATTCCCTTTTAAAATATAATGCATATATAGTATACTTATATTATTTTGTTATCCATCATTATCCCTTTGACATCAATGGCAAAGGTGATTGAAAAGCTATGTACATGACAAAATTTTGGTGCCTTCAACTTTTTCCCTTAGGCTGATTGATTTCCCAAAAGTTTCACATATTCTAAAAAGTTTCATTATATTAGAGCTATGATCTATCACTTTCATGGAGAAGAAAGGAGCAGATGAAAGGTATACTTGAAAGGTGTTTTTATGTGTTCTAAATTCTTTGTTTTCAAGTTGATTTTTTGTCAGGATTGGCTAGGTTTTTATATGTATATTATATTTTTGTTGTTCTCATTTATTCTCTCTATATATTTTTCTAGTGCTATAATATAACTAAAAAATACCAGCTTGTTGGTTAATTAAATTTAGATTCAAGCATGTTAGCCTATTATAGGGGAAACCCTAGGGTCAAAGTTATATTGTGCCCATTTCTTAGCCAAAAGCATGCCAACACCACCTTCCCCTTGTCATATTTTTGTGGAAAACTAATTTTCATCCTTCTAGATAAGATTTATGCCTATCTTAATTTTTAATCTAGTTCCCTCTAACTCTTTGGGAAGGGAAATATCATTGTTACCTTCTAGATTGGAAAATATGAACTCACAATGTGTTTTCTATTGGGAGTACATAACCATTAAAAATTCAAAGATATTGTTCTGAACATCATGAAGAATATATTTTATATTATCCTGAGTATGGTTCTTGAATTTATAGAAATATTGAGGTAGTTTGTGATTTCTTTTGAAAAAGCAATATGGGTTGGTTTCATCATCAAGGGACGAGTTTTCTTCCTTTTACTACCCTTGGGTGTACCTACTTTACCTTACCTAATAGGGATCAATTTCTTTCTTTTCTTTCTATAATCCACACATTTAATCTAGTTGCTACTTCTATCTTATTTTCCATGGTGCTCAATATAAGATACTTATCCCTAACTATAGGCATGATTAGTGTAAGAAGGATCTCTCCTCCAACTTCAAAGAGAGTAGAAAAGAGCCCAATTTTTTTATATCCTCAAGAAATTTTAATTTTGATCATAGAATACCTAATATATTCTTTGGTAAGGGCTTAAGATCCCTAAGGGGTGACACTCATATTATCTCTAATGTAATCTGCATGTATTGATTCATTTATTAGTCAATAGATCTAAGTCACACATTCCACACATATCATCCATTGGAGGAAGATAAAATTTATTTGAAATATTATCCTATCAATTAAATAAAAAATCAATGATCCTCACTTTGTCACCATAAGGAGTACAAAGCACATTAGTCATAGTAACTACACAACATGGTGATGCATGTACCAGTGGGTTATAGTGAATGAACAAAACTAAACAATAGTAGACTATCATATCAAAGATGGATCAATGAACATCATGTTGTCATCATGATAAGATGCCTAGTAGATGGGTATGTGCAAGAAGTTGGGTCTCACTTTTTGGAAAAAAGTTCAAGTGTTTTTCCTATTTTTGAATTTTCTTGTCAATTGATGTAAAAATTTGAGGTATTTAGAGATTGCATATAAAAAAACCTCAGCATTAAAAATTTTAGTGTTTGGAATCTAGTTTTTGAATATGTAATTTATTTGTGTACCCATATGATAGATTTCTTTTTTGGTATGAATATTTAAAAACCACTTTTTCAAAATGCCTATTTCAAGACCATACCACACTTGTGTACGAACACCATAATTTGACACAAATAAATGAATTTTCATAAATCTTTTAAAAGGGAGTTACCTAATACACCTAAGATTGATGACAATATTTTTCCTTAATTTTTTATTGAATAATTGGCTATAAATATAAATTTAAAAACCTCTTATGTATGGACACCATAATTTGATCATAATTTCACTTTTGTCAATAATTATTTTTTTAACCTTAAAAGAATTTTATGTAGATTGATGACATATAAATTAATTTAAGAAAAATTATGAAATAAAAAAGTTATTAAAGTTTTAGTGAACTTCACTATTTTACATTACCACCTTTCATTAAAAAATAATGCAAAAATATTAAATAAAATCATAGCACTATAAAATTTATATTTATGAAATTAGAACAGTGAGAGCTCTAATGGGTTTTTGTTTCATAAAAAAAAATTGATCAAGAAGACCCTCAAAAAATTATGACAAGGCATGAATTTGTCAGTTCAATGCCTTAGTCACATCTTGATAGGTCAAAGCATAGGCTTGGTGCCAAACCAAAATCTGAAATAGGAGGAAAAATCCTCACCCCATGTTGTAAGAAATAGGCACCTATTATTTTAAATTCAAAAAATGGGTACCCATTTTGAAAAAGTCAAATCAACATATAAAATCCCCCTAGAAAACAAAATTTTTCACTTTTCAAAACCGAGTACCCATTTCTAATTTTTTTTTTTTTTTTTTTGATGTTTTAAAAAATGGGTACCCATTTTTTGAAAATAAAAAATGGGTGCCCATTTTTTAAATTTTGGATTCGGTGCCCGAGCCTAAAATGCGTACCAATTTTTGAAAAAGGGGTACCTATTTCTAAAAGAGTGTGATCTCAATCCGCAGACTTTTGCAGAATTGAGACCCAACTACTTGCTTCCACCCATATAAGGTATGCAAAATAACAAACTAAATCCATGTGTCCCAAGTGAGCCTTGCCCTGAAAATCGAATGTGTTAATTCTTAGTCGTTGATCAAAATCAGATCAATGATTGTCACTATGTAATTACCTAGATTTGTGAAGATTTTATGTAAAATGAGTAAGAGACATAATGACACTTGTTTCTCATTGGAACCACTCTATGAAGAAATACTAAAAGAACCATAGTTATTCTTGATCATTCAATCAAAATCAGATCCATGGCTGTCACTATGTCATTGACTAAAGGTGTATGATATTTAGGTCTTGTGATAATGTGAGAAGTTTCAACATGTCCCACCAGTGGAAGATTGACTCAGTATCATGTTTGTGTCACAACAATTGGAAATAGTTAAAATCAATGATTAGTTTTTAAACTCTTATACATTGCATGCACAATCTGATTGTTGTAAACTTTAATGGTGAATTAAACACTCCTCGTCCAAATAATTTTAAAATAAAATGTATAAGTCTCTCCCTCATTTTGCACAATGTATAATCGTTTGAGTGTAGCAAAGAGAGATAAATCTTTTGCATTATTGGATTTGTAAATTGTTGTGATTAGAGAAAAAAATCTTACAATTTTGACCTAAAAATAGTATTAGTAGGATTTTTAACTTTCTCACTAAAATCTTTTCTAACTTAGAATAATCAAAAGTCAAAGATGCCTTCATGAAATGATTACTTAGATAGGAACATAGACTATCAATATAGTAATTTTGAGGATGATTTCCTGGAACAACTGACTGCTTCAACTAATGAAACTATGAAGGGTAAGGAATTGATTCAAAAAAGCCCTAGATTGAAAATAGACGAAGGTTTGTATGATAGTGGTAATTTTCTAAGAGATGTAGAAAAATTAGTTGGTGGCCATGAATTATTCAAGAGATGATTACACAAATAAATCATGATACAACCCAGAGTAATGTCTAGGAATTTGATGTTGAGAAGCTGGTTGTTCCAAACATATTTTTGGATGCTGACTTATTGACCATAGTGGATAAGAGGTATGACCCTATACTATGGATGGTGAAGAACCATTCTAGGGATAAATTTTTTAAGGTTACAACTAAGGAAATTAAAGAAGTTTATATACTGAATCCCAACACCACTCTACATGAGAAGATTGATTTCTATGATTTGTGGGCTACTTATGATGCGCAAAGGGAATATATTCAAGGTGGACCACTACAAGAATATTTTTCTAAGGTGGAACATCTGTCATTAGTAAAAACATTTACACCATAGCATCTATTGAATAAATTATTTAATCCTAGGGCACATGCTTTATATATTTATCTTTGTAAGATTTTTGGCATGGATGAGCAAGAGCATGTCCCAACACCCCTAGTGTTCATGATGGCTAAGATACTATAGTATGAAATGAGCTCCATATTTGATTTTTCTTCCCACTAAGCTAAAGAGATTCATAATGGGTTGATAAACCCTTTGGTTGGTATTCTTTACTCATGTACATGTGTCTTTTCAAAAGTGTTTCTATCTTTGGAAAAGATATGAAATTGGAACGAGAAAGAGATGGTGAAAAGTTACTAGTTCAATTGTGAAGTGCTAATATGACTTGGGAAGTCATTGATGCTAGTTTGTTAGATTTGATCGATATTTTGTATCAAAGATGAGGACATTGTTACTACAAGACAACCCTCAAATCCTCAAACCCCTCTTGGAGTTGATCAGACCTAAGGATCATGCTAATGGTTTGAAGGCCAGTCATAATTGGGGAGATATAATCCCATACTCTATCTCCACTATTTTAAGAATATATGGATTCCTGGAAAAGTGTCATTTCCTACCTTACCAAGCATTGTGTATTTGTAAATGAATAATACAAGAAGTATTTGCATTCTAACTATTTGATTCAGATATTGTCTCTTCTCATATCACTCTCAATTTTGTTGAAACTTAGCGATAATGTCTTTTAAGCTTTAGTTATAATTATTTGTGTTATATTCCTATTCATATTTTGCTAGTAATCTAAAATGGTTACATAAACACTTGATATGAATATGAAAGGTTGAAAGTTGTCTAGAGAAGATTTTTATAAGAATGAGATCTCGATTGAATATTGTTGTCCTTTCTCACAATGTGGTAGGATAGGTCTAGTCATTTGTATCAAATTTTTTTGAGAGAGAGCCCAATAGATAAGGCACTAGTCAATTTTAGAGGCTAATAGATTTTGGGGCAAAAGTTTATACAATAAAAAATTATTCAATAAAATCCTTTTACTTTTCAAACTTACTATATGTTAAATGTACAAGCCCACACCTGATTCAAAGTTTTAGAAGTAATGAGGATTTTACATCTCTCATTTTGTTTTTTTAAATTCTTGAATTAGAAGAAGATAGGGTACATTCATCTATTGAATTAGGATTTATGTTGCAAAATGTGGACTATAAAAGGCCATGAATTCCTAGGTATACTCACCTAAATTTTGTAGAATTCAAAGAGAAGAACATTCAAGCAATCTTGTTGGTCCTTTTGATATGTTTATTGGAAATTTTACTATGGTTTCTTTTGGCTAACTCATAGATTTTCCTTTGCATATTTATCTAGGTAGTTTAAAGCTTGTCAAATGAGGAGCCAACATATAGGATGCTAAAGGAATTACCACATTAAAACTTAAGAAATAAAGGCTTTTAACTTTTGAAACAAGAGGGGTAGCCTCTTAACCATTTAATTTTTGGTATACTCTTTTACTAATTTAATTTTAAAATTAATATATTTTTCTTCTTTCCTCTTAACATTATACTCACTGATTTTTTTATTACTAGATGTTGAGCATTGGGTTATTCTTATGTAAAGGGGGAGTTCTAAATCCTTAATCAAATTACCATTAGAGAAAAAATGGCATTTTCAAACTTCTCGTTATCTTTAACTTTTAGGGAGCCAAAAGTATTAGAGAGATCAAAGTCTACTTCTTGATAGCAATCTCATGAGGATGATCTTCCACAAAGGCCATAGGGATAAAGAGGGGATATTATTCAAGTTCCCATGTCCTTTGGCACCATCTATGGTGCAACATAACAGGTGCATATAAGTTTCCTCGTATCTACTGGCATGTCCTTTTGCATTATAAACATATGGGGCATGCTCCCCAATAGTAACAAAATTTGGGATAGTTTAGATGATGTTGACAAAATAGGTTTATTAAATGCATTTGTGTAATAATAGGACAATTTCTTCTAGTATTGTCATCTTTTCTTCATAGAAAGAACCAAGTAAGATTTCCAAGTTATTTTAATGGTTACCATCTTCTAATTGAATACTCAAGGCATATGGAATGTCTATCTCAAGGTTTAAAGAGGTGAAAACCCTACATTGTATCTTGTAGGGTAGAGTTATAACATTAATGAATGATGATACTACAAAATGATTCAATCGTCTATCAAAGAAATGATCATAAAACAACAAGAACACCTTTGATCACCAAACATTTAGGACAAAAGACCATGGACACCTAGGATAAGAGAGGGTGAGCACCTCATTGCATATGGAGTTGAGAGAACACCTAATCACTATGAAAGTGCAACAACAAATAGACTAAAATTATATTTCAAAGACCTTAGGATTTGGTTTTATTACCATTATAAAAAGAATAAGAAAAATTGTTTTTCTAATCAGTAAATAGCGAAATTAAAATAAATTCATTATTTTTTATATCAAATATTGTTTACCCATTTGTCAAAGTATTTACAAGAAGGAACTTCCAATAAATCCATATCAACAAACAATATAACAACATTCCTAAGTCTTCAATATTCTTCAATAAGGGTTGCAACCATGTCATGTTTAGGATTAATATGAAGCATGTTGATATTGAAAGCAAGGTAATTACCTTGTCTTCCTACACTTTCCTCCCTTAGCTTAGTCCATCTTGATCAAATTTGGTAGAAAATGATATCTTTGATTTATGTGACAAAACACTTCACATGTTTAGGGTTGGGAGCTTAGAAACCTCGAGTATAGAAGAACATAAGGGAGTTATTTATCGACTTACCTCCCTCCAACTTAAATCTTCGAGTACAGAAGAACATAAGGGAGTTATTTATCGACTTACCTCCCTCCAACTTAAATCATACTTATCTCTAATTTTTGCAAGAATGACAACATGGAAGAGATTAAACACTAGTTATATCTCACATCTATTAGAGACCAATCAACGTTTATTTTACTTCTTGTACTAGATTAAGGTTTTTGATCTAGCAATCCTCCTTTCGTTGTGCCCTTCCACTAAAAGTCCAACAACCATTCCACAATCTATAGTTTTTAATTTGCCCACCACCTTTAAAAATTGGTTGAAAAAGTGTTAAACCACGAAACTTCCTCGAACTCTGGAAAACGATTCTTATTATTAGTTTTGCCAATATTTTATAACAGAAAATTGAATATTTCTTGTAAAACTTAATCGAAAGGCATCATAGCATGTAACTAATAAAATAGTAGTAAATGAAACTTCGAAAGGCACAACTAATGTTTAAGTAATGTTTGCACTGTTTGGCATACATTTTGTTTGAGCCTAGGCCAAATCACTTTCCATCAATCCTATTTCTTGAATAAAGCATATAGTAATCGTAATCTCTGAGCAGGCCTAAAATTAATGAGAGCATCTCATAGAGGTTAAAAACCAATTCAAAAACTATTATATTGATAGATCGAGGAATCAATGTTTCCTTGATCGGCCATTTAAGTGCGACCTATAGCACTATAATATTTTTCCCTAAATTTTATATTCTTTTTGACTGGTTGATGGGCTGTACTGTCAGCTTTGTGTCTTTTGTGTCAATTTTTTATCTTTAAAGATGATTCCGCTTCTGAAACTTTCTAGCGTGTTCTGTCCTTTCTGCTTACGGAACAATGTCTACAGGAATGGGAGTTGTTGCAGCGTCTGTTTTCGGAAGGTAATTTCAGCTTTAGCTTTCAATTTGTTGTCGCTAATAATATCCTTGTTAATATTCTTTGCAGTCTTTCCACTGTTTCATCTATCTTGTGATTCTTAGTTTAGTTTCTAAATTTCACTGCTATAATTTTTTTAATATTATAAGAAGTTTAGTAACAGTAATATTGTCATTTAAATGGATTATAGATTGGCTGGGCTGTAACTAGAGGGCTTAATCCAATATTTAGCACAACATTATGGCGTTCAATCGTACATTATAATAAAATCTGATCTCTTTTCATGGCAGCTCTCTCAATATACCTATTTTCGGTAGTATCTAGAGAGCTGTGGTGTTTTAAGATTCATCTGACTTCTAGTAGGATTTTATTTAGAGTTTTCAGTATATTATTTACCAATCAAAGATAGTCTAAGTTAAAAGAAAGAAGCCCTTGCATGAGATTTATTCACTCACCCTATGAGTAGTGAAGCTTGTGCCCTTGATTCTGTGGGTAAGTCTAAGTGGTTTTGTAAAGACCGTTTTTTTTGAAAAAAAATGTGATTTGGTCTCAAACTGTCATGTTATTCTATCAATCTACTCAGTTATATTATGTTATAGAACTAAAGAGTCTTCACACTGGTTGATGTACATTGTGATGCTTGGCTTATGTTTCTTTTGACTTCATTGCTATAGGTTTTTTGGAACATTATAGAAAGGTTTGTAATAATGAAAAGAGTCTAGTAATTTATTTTCATTTGAAACAATCATATATTGGACTAAGTCTGGTTGGAGAGTTTTCTGTGATAGATCTTAAGATCATCATATCTAACATATTGAGTACTAAAATTATGTGATCTGTAGACTCATTTTTGCTTATGAACTCTGCTGTTTTATGTTCTATAGTGTTACTAGCATCAGTATGTATAGTATTTTCTGCATAACATAAACCAATCAAAGATGGTAAGAATGAAATCCCTCGAGATACAGTTTTCAAAAACATGTTTCAGCCTTAGGGATATTCAAATAAAATGATTTATTTTTCGGAGGAGAAAGGTGAGATATATTGTTTGTGTGAAATACAGGCTGCAAGGCAAGGTTGCAATAGTCACAGGCGGGTCAAAAGGCATCGGAGAAGCCACAGTCAAGCTATTTGCAAAACATGGAGCAAAAGTAATAATTGCAGATGTTGCAGACGATGCCGGTATAAGAGTTGCAGAATCCCTTTCTCCACAGGCCAAATTTATCCACTGCGACGTGAGCAAAGAGAAGGACGTCAGTGCAGCCGTGGATTTAGCCATGCAAGAGTACGGCCAGGTGGACATAATGTATAACAACGCAGCCATCGTAAACCCCCACAAAGGCGACATGGCAGATTATGACATGAAGAAATTCGTAGCTGTTATGAATGTGAATGTGAACGGAGTGATGCACGGCATTAAGCATGCGGGTCGTGTTATGATCCCTCGGAAAAGAGGATCTATAATATCAACATCTAGCGTTATGGGGATTTTAGGAGCCAACTGTTACTCTTATACTGCCTCAAAGCATGCAGTTGTTGGGCTCACCAAAAATGGGGCAGCTGAGCTGGGTAAATATGGAATTAGGGTTAATTGTATTTCGCCCTTTGGGGTTGTGACAGATATGCTAATGTCCGTCGCGCAAATGGGAGCTTCAGAAGAGGAGAGAAACAAGGTCAAAGCCGACATGGAGGCCTTGATAAGGGATATTGCCAATTTAAAGGAAGCTACCCTTAAAGCAGAGGATATTGCAGAGGCGGCGTTGTATCTGGCGAGTGAAGATTCAAAGTATGTAAGCGGGCATAATCTAGTGGTGGATGGGGGAGTAACAGTTGTAGACCACCAGGGCTTAAAATTATTGCCAGTCCTCTCTCTTGACAAATAAGGTTTTCAAGCTACAGATTCAAATATAGAGAATTTCAGTTTTTCTTCTCAAGGAGAGTTGTTTATTAGAGTTATAACTTAATTGGTTTTAGAAAGATTATTTTTATTTCATTTTAACATTTAAAGTAAATAGGTTGTCATCTTATCACATTATTTAGCTCTACTTGCAACTCATCATGCTTTATTGTCGAGGCACAACCCATAAACAAATAACGAGACGTTTAAGAATGAGGTGTTTTATTATGAGTTGAAAACTAAACTTTGGCATTACTTATTAAACTAATAGACATATTTAATCTATAAATAAATAAAATTTAATCTAACAATCTAATATATTGAGGAAATAATAAAATTAGTGAATAAACAAATATGTATACTTCAGATTGGTAATGACATGTAGATTGATAAGTAGGAGATATTTTTCATACCAAGTTAAATAGTGATATAATTATTAGGATTTGATTTTATAGTATTTTGAGTCGAAATTATTGATCTATGTTTCAGGAGTGGTGGTCCATACAAGTTATTTCTCACATGAGAATGAATGGAACCCTCACTTTTCATTATGCCAAGGTGATGTTCACATAGAGAACTATCCATGTTTCAACTCAATGACAATCACCTAGATTAAGTAAGTGATGAAAGTCTCATTTATTCTCATGAGAGATTCATTCTTTTGATTCACTTCTCAAGAAACATAGATCAATAGACACAAAATGCTATATATTGGGATCTATCAGCAATATCAAAAAATTATATAGATGTAGACAAGACTAAAATTCATAATCACGTGCTTAACTTTAGACGGAATATAATTCCTTGCCCCAATGTTCCAATTAGTGAACAAAATGACCAAGGGTTTAGAGAATTAAGAAAATAATGTACGAAATGTAGCTGAATCTCAAAGGTTATAAAATAGCTTACTAAACCAAAAACCTTTAATAGGTATATAGGTAATCTTGTCTATTCATATTTCTATATTAAAGAAAAGTACAAATCTAGAATGAAACACTATATAGATTCTTATGTCTGTTGACAATTTGAAAAGAGAATTTAAAAACAAGAACTAATTAAGTGAGAAATTTTATTGATATGTATTCAATTTGTTATATTCATTAAGAAAAAGTTAATCTAATAGAAAAAATATATTAACTACTTATATTGAAAAAATATTCATCATTATAAATAAGAAAAAATATTTTTAATTTAAATTGAGTAGACAAGTACTAGCATCTTACATTAAAAAATTCAATTAAATATTATTTTTAATATTTTATAGCATCATGTATTAGATTTCTTATCTATCATTGCATGCATTCCAAATAACAATTCAAAAGTATGCTTCTCCTTCGAAGCACAGAATAATAAAAATACTCCTCTTTCAAATATAAAACTAAATGCCACCCACAACTTGAGAAATCACATCTATCTTCAATAATTATAATTTAGTTTTTAAATATACACTCCACAAACATCAATTAAATAATTTAGATATACCTATATTTCAAAGGTATATCTAAAGCTTAACAGTTATTTTATTTTAGTTGACTCACTATCGATCCTATTCTCGAAAAAATCACACTTATACAAATCTGTCTTCGGGCCAAAAACCAATATGAACAACTCATGCAGATTTAAAATAACAGAAAACCAAAAAAAAAATTAACAGATCGAGGAATCATTCATGCCTATTATCCATTTTAAATGTGTACCTGGGCATTATAATCCCGACCCCATGTGCGTCACGTTAGTCTTCAGTAGTTAGCGGTCTATTATGTCATCGTCCTTGTCTCCTATTAAACTGGCCCTGCTTCTAAAGCTTTCTTCGCTTATTAGAGACCAATGTCTACAGGAATGGAAGTAGCTCCTGCTGCTGTAATGGGAAGGTAATTTCAGATTTCATGTCCAATTTATTATCCCTTGTGTTGAATTTATGAAACTGTGTTTCTGTTTCTCAGCAATAAGTTGATTGCGAATTAGTATTTGAAAATATCATTGATGATTAAAACAAAGAATACTAGTTATGAGAGATCTAAGAATTCTTGTGAACCAGATTCAACACTATGGGTAATGAAATTTGTGCCTTGGACGCTATGTCTATGTCTATTGGTTTTGCTGAGAGTTCTTATGGTTATATGTTATCATGGATTTGTTGATTTTTTCTTTCCTAGTTATTATTGATCTTGAACTTTGTTGTCTTTAGGCTGGTTTTGATCTTGAACTGGTTCAATGTTTGTTATGATGTTTGATATATTTTTAATATTTGGTTGTTACATTTTTAAAATTTTATAAAATGGTTTGAAATTTGTTCAAATTCAATCATTTTCATAATAAGACAAATAATTTAATTATGTCATTAATATTTAAATTAAATAAACAGAGTAATTAAATCATGTTTGTGTGTTCATTGTCTTTTCAGATATCATTAGGAATATTTAAGATTAGAATTCATAACACTAATCTTCTCTTAGACATGCTTTAAGTCATCTATTATTGAGATTGTTTTTTTTTCTTTCAATTTTAATCTTTCATTATTTTGTGAACTATTTTCTTTTCAAACTATTCATTGTTTTACTAATTTTCTTCACCACTTCTTTTAGATACCTTTTTTAACATATTGTAGCAAATAATTTCCTTCCACAATTTTATTTTTTTAGAACTTATTCAGTACTTCATGAGAATTGATCTTCTTATCTTCCCACACCTTCTCTCTTCCATGTCTTAGATAATATATCATTAATATTACTTTATCCCAAACATTAAAAAAAAAAATACAAACTTATAATCAAATGATAAAAAATGCTAAAGGAAAATATCGATCCTATCTTCCCTAATGTAAGTTGCAATTTTCTTTAAGCTCTTCTTAAATTTTTAACTTTCTTGCAAACTTTAAGCTCTTCAAATCTATAATCTATGCCAGTCATTTTACTTTTAATGCCTTTAATGCTAGTTATTTATCTGTTGTGATTTAAAACTTTTATGGTCTCTCTATTTCAAAAGCAGCTACATAGAAAAAGACACGACTTTGGATCCACTAAAAGAGTTTTACATTTAGTGTTTGTCTATTCATATAGTTATATAAGTAGTCTTGTCTATTCATATTTGTATATTAAAGATAAGTAAAAGTCTAGAATAAAACACTATATAGACTCTTATGTCTATTGACAATTTAAAAAGAGAATTTAAAAATAAGAACTTATAAAAATATGTAATTAAGTGGGAAATTTATTGGTATGTATTGAATTCGTTATGTTCATTAGGAAAAAGTTGTCTTAATAGAAAAATATATTACCTATTTTTATAGAGAAAATATTCACCATTATAAATGAGATTTTTTTTAAAAAATATAAATTGACTAGACAAATACTAGCATCTTACATTGAAGAATTAAATTGAATATCATTTTAATATTTTATACTATCATTTATTAAATTTCTTATCTTATCATTGCACTCAATCCAAAGAACAATTCAAGAGAATGCTTCTCCCTCGAAAACACAGAATAATTCAAAAATATTCTTCTCTTTCATAATAAAACTAAATGCCACGCACAACTTGAGGAATTAATTATCATTTAGTTTTAAAATATACACTCTACAAATCTCAATTAAATAATTTAGATATACTTATATTTCAAAGCTACATTCAAAGGTATATCTAAATCTTAAAAGTTATTTTATTTTAGTTGACTTACGATCGATCCTATTTCTCGAAAAAATCACACTTATACAAAACTCTGTTCGGGCCCGGAACCACCATGAACAACTCATACAGATTTAAAATAACCAAAAACCTTTAAAAGAATTAACATATCGAGGAATCATTCGTGATTCTTTATCCATTTTGATTTTGATCCTCAGTATTATAATCCCGTCCCCATGTGCGTCACGTTAATCTTCTTGTCTCTTAGCTCTAATTGTATAACCTATTCAGCTGGTGCTGCTTCTCAAGCTTTCTTTGCTTATTAGAGACCAATGTCTACAGGAATGGAAGTAGCTCCTGCTGCTATATTGGGAAGGTAATTTCAAATATCATGTCCAATTTATTATCCCTTGTGTTGAATTTATGAATTTGTGTTTCTGTTTTGCTGATTGCGAATTAGTATTTGAAAATATCCTTTAAATGTTATTTATAGATGAAATTGTTTGATGAATAAAAGAAAGAATATTATTTATGGGAGATTTAAGAATTCCTGTGAACTAGATTCAACACTATGGGTAATGAATCTATTGGTTTTGCTGAGAGTTCTTGTGTTTAGATTTCGTTAAAGTTATTTCTTCTCAAGCTATCATGTTATATGTTATCATGGATTTGCTGATTTTTTCTTTTATAGTTATTATTGATCTTGAATTTTGCTGTCTCTAGGTTGGTTTGATCTTTGTTATGACGTTTGATATAGTTTTATTATTGATCTTGAATTTTGCTGTCTCTAGGTTGGTTTGATCTTTGTTATGACGTTTGATATAGTTTTATTATTTGGTTGTTAGATTTTTTAAATTTTGTAAAAGAGTTTGAAGTTTGTTCAAATTCAAATCTTCATAGGTTATTAATAATTTAATTAGGTTATTAATATTTAAACTAAATAGACAAAGTAATTAAATCATGTTTGTGTGTTCATTGTCTTTTCAGACGTGTAATTATATTTAAGATTAGAATTCAGAACACTAATCTTCTATTAGACATGCTTTAAGTTATCCATTATTAAGATTATTTTTTTCTTTCAATTTTAACATTTCATTATTTTGTAAACTATTTTCTTTTCAAATTATTCATTCTTTTAGTAAATTTCTTCACCACTTCTTTTAGAATACCTATTTAACATATTTTAGCAAATAATTTCCTTTCACAAATAGAAAAAATTTACTTATTCAGTACATCATGAGAATTGATCTTGTTATCTTCCTAGACCTTCACTCTTTCATGTGGTAGATAATATAGTAGATAATATATCATTAATGTTGTCTTTTTTCAAACATAAAATTGGAAAAAAAAATACAAACTTATAATCAAATGATAAAAAAATAACAAAAGTAAAATATAGATCATGTCTTCCCTAATATAAGTTGTAATTCTTTTTAAGCTCTTTTAAAATTTCAAGTTTTTCTCAAATTTTTTAACTTGTAAGTTTTAAGCTCTTCAAATCTATAATCCATGCTAGCCATTTTACTTTTACTTACTATTTAGCTTTTGTGAATTAAAACTTTTATGATCTCTCTTTTTAATAAGCACCTACATAGAAAAAGAAAATGACTTTAGTTCTACTAAAAAGACTTTTTATTAACCATTTCAAAATCCAATACTAAATCATTTCTAATATTCCTTAAAATCATTCTTTGCAGCCCTTTAAACAACAGCTACTCAATGTTTTGTGAGATAAATGGTATGTATGTCCACTTGATTTAAACTACCTTTTTCTCTTAAAAAATCCTATAAGCTCCATTACATGTGCAGCTTCCTTCTTACCTGCCAACTCTCCATAACTAACTCTATAATCTTGCTAATCATTAAATATATATCCTGGTTGAGAAGATGTGAATGTTACACCAGCCATGACTACACCTTACATATATATACTGAATTAGATGTAATCAAATATAATTTAAAGACAATATACTTGTTTAAAACTGTTTTCACTTTGGGTGGCATTAGGATAAACATGTGAACAAATCGACTCAACACAGTACATCAAATTTTTTGAGGCCTCCAATTTTTTTTAATACAAAAAAGTCCGAATTCGTTAGAGGTTTGTTGTAAACCCGGCTCTTCCAAAGCTAATCCATTCAAGGCTATTTTTGAGCTTGGGAACATGTCCAAAGGAGAGGTTGGAACTGTTCTCTAGAGATTAATGTTGAAGTTATCTCAAATGAATCTTGTAAATTTATCTAGAATGAAATTGTAGTTTTGTGGAATCCTAATAGTTTATTAACCAACATCTATGGTGATTTTCGACTCATAAAACAGCTCTTGCTGTGTGTATGTAAAGTTTTCTTTACATAAGCGCGTACATTAAACAGAGACTGGAAACCCCCGTGGATTTATATAGTTCTTTTCAATATATATATTAAACAGAAATGTATTTTTTAAACGCAGATTGGATGGCAAGGTTGCAATAATCACAGGCGGATCGGCAGGCATTGGAGAGGCCACCGTTCGGTTGTTTAGAAGTCATGGCGCCAAAGTCATAATTGCAGACATTGCAGACGACGCTGGTATGAAACTTGCTGAATCACTTTCTCCCTTGGCAACATATATTCACTGTGATGTGAGCAAAGAGCAAGATGTTATAGCAGCAGTTGATTTGGCAATGGAAAAGTACGGGAAGTTGGACATAATGTTTAATAACGCAGGAATTGTCGACCACCAAAAACTGAGCGTGGCAGAGTATGATATGCAGAATTTCGAGCGAGTGATGAGTATAAATGTAAGAGGGGTAATGCACGGCATAAAGCATGCAGCCCGTGTTATGATACCCAACAGAAAAGGCAGTATTATCTCTACGGCTAGTATTGCGGGAATAGCTGGAGGATGTACTCCTTTCGCTTACGCTGCCTCCAAACATGCCGTTGTTGGGCTGACTAAGAATGGTGCGGGAGAGCTGGGGAAGAGTGGTATACGAGTGAATTGTATTTCTCCTGCTGCAATTCCCACGGATCTGGTGATGAATTTCATGGGAACGACTCCTTCAGAAGAGGAAAAAGCTAAGGTAGAGGCAGCGATTCACGTGGAAGCCCCATTAAAGGGAGTCTCTCTTAAAGCGGAGGATATTGCAAAGGCTGCTCTGTATTTGGCAAGTGAAGATTCCAAATATGTGAGCGGCCACAACATGGTGGTGGATGGCGGAATAACAGTTGTACTCGACGCAAGTGCAGTGTTTGGAAAGTACTAATGCCGAATCTCCGAGAAAGAAAATGTTATCCTACAATAATAGCTGACTGAGAGTCATATGATTTTAGCTCAAGTTGATTAAGACTCTGGGTGTTACTGAGAAATGTGTCATTGGTCTTTAGATGTTATTAAGGTTCCTCGAAATTCTTTTGTAAGTTTTCGCTTTCCGTTTAATGATAGAAAATAACTCGGGTTGTATGTATTAGTAAGAAATATGCAACTCGTTTCTGGTTATATATCAGAAATTTGTATGAACTTAAAACTTTTCCAAATAATCTTTTCTCCAAAACAAGAAAAAGACATACGCATAGGTCGATTTTGGCTGGAAACGGTAATAATGTGGATTTCTAGTTGGAATCCTCGACCAGCCAACCTCTTTTTAAAATTGAACAACTGGGAATAAAGTCAGTGATTAATGAGATTCTTTTATTTGATTCGAGAGGGAAGATTGATACTAATTGGTTTCAGAATGGTGTTAAACGGATTGTTGTTCAGCTTATTCACACCCTCTCTCCCCTCAGGTTCTACAAACTGGATCAAAAGGATACTATGGCATGGGAGAATTGCAATTTGAAAAATTACATTGTGCATTCGGATTTTGACTTTTTAAGCCCTATATGGAAAGATATGGCATATGAAAGATCTCCCTAAAATCATACTTTTCTGGTGCACAGTCCGTCATAGGAAAATCCTTACCCTGGATAAGCTACAATAGAGAGGTGTCCATCTAGTTAAGAGATATGTTTTGTGTTAACATGAAGGAGAATCTATTTGTCATATTTCGTTATCATGTTATTTTGCTTGGGAAATTAGACAACGCATTCTTGCCCTTTTTAATAATAAATGGTATTTGAGTAATAATATCAAAGAGGTGGTTGATTCTTGGGTTTTCCCTCTTACCATCTTTTTACAAAAGACATCTTGTGGTACTCTCTTTTCTTTCCATTAAATTTTAGCAAAATCTTTTATCTTATTCTTTTGAATTTAAGTTTCTCAAGATTGTCTAGCTCTCCATATTCAATAAAATGGAGTAATATTTTCAAAATTGTGGAAACTTCAAATTTTTGTCTTTTTCTAATCTTGAAAATGATCCTAACCTCCATTTTCAATTAAAAAGAAGAGTATATAAGGAAAGAGTGTTTTAAATATTTATTGTGATATGAAGAGTTCATCCAATCACCTTGATTTTGACAATAATTAGTTGTTGAGAATCATGTCCATATTGAGGCTCATGGAAAACTATCCTTTTGCTAAGGCAAATCTTGCTTTTATTATCACCTTATCCAATATTGGAGAGCTAAAATAGAAAGAGGATAGTGTTGGTGGGTAATAAGTTTTACCAACCAAACATTTGCAATTTTAAAGAATGCATTTAAAACTAATATTTTCTTCCATCCATTGTTGACTTTAGTCCTTTCAAATTTATAACTATTTCATTCTATAAGGTAACAAACCACAACCAATTTCCAATGAATGATTTCATTGGACATTGTAATATAACTCAAGATCTTGGATTTTGCTAAGTCCTCTATTAAGAGGCATATGTAAACAATTTTTATTCAATGATGGAATTGGAGTCAAGCAACAGTGATCTACATACTCCCCCTTGATGATAAGACTCTCAATTTGACCTAAGGCACTGAAACTTCACTCTTGCATCTTATAATGCAAATCTTTCTCATTAGAGTCTTATGGACTTGCATGGTACTTCTAATAGAAGTAAACCATCTCTTTATCAATTTCTCTCTTTTCTCGTCACTAGAGTCTTATAGACTCACATAGAACTTCTAGTGAACTATATCTTTCTTAATTTCTCGCTTTCATGAGAGATCACAATGGCTAGTCTTCTCCTCCTTTCTCTAACAATGAGAAGACTCGTGGCACACCCTTGTGCCAATTAGAACAAGTAGCCATCAACTACTTCACTCACATATCTAAACTTTGATCCATCACTATTACTTTTAACGTGCAAACTTGGAGGTTTCTACAACCTTCTCAACATTTTTGTCACTTTTTGCCAATTGGATCCATCGATCATCCATAATCAATTTGTACACAACCTTTCAAAGATTGTCTACTACAATCTCTATTCCAAAATGATTCTTCGCTATGACTCTTCAACCCACAGATGTAACAAGGGTGAAGATCCCAACATTTGTCCTCTGTATGTCCATCTCCACTACAATGGGAACATGAAATGCATTCCTTACTCAAACATGATTTGTTTGAACCTACAGTACTACCAACATTAGATCTATCATGAGAAACATTAGATCTCTCTCTTTTACCAAATCCAAGACCTTCAAATTTTGACCTCCAAATGGGTTCGATGGGCTCCTTCATGCCTTGCCCATGCTTTCCTAATCCACTTCCCTGAAAACCCATTTAGGGCATAATCTTCAAGCCAACATTATTCTTAAAACAACATGTGTCACTATTCGAATAAATTTCATCCATACTTGTAGATGGTTGCTTACCTTCATTTTTAACTAACAAAAAGTAGGAGAACAAACCAAATCATGTATGCTAAAAGCAACATCACAAACAGATGCCTTTGACTTCAACATTTCTTTTCCTTCTTTCAAAATTTTTAACTTCTTACTCAAATCTTCATTCTCTTTCTTGATTTCATCAATTAACCTTAAATTATTTTTTGATTCAACATTTTCCATTTTAATATTTTCTAATTCTTTTTCAAACTTCTCAATTTGACACAAATATTCATATCTCTAATTTCCAAACTTTTGAAAGTCCTCTAAGAATTATAAATTACACCTTTTTAATTGTCTGAATTCACCATTCAAAATATCTTGTTTACAAATAAGACTTTCATTCTCCTTCTTAACTTCCTTACCTGATTTCCCTATTAATTCAAAGAATTTCTTTACACAAATAAATTACCTAGGAACAACCTTCTCTCTGCTGCAATTATAGTTTCTTCAAACAAAATAACCAATCTCAGCTATGGACCTTCAATTGCCTTCTCACATTGCTTGATCTCAATCTTCTGCGATCTATGGCTTTGATACCAATTGTAGAAACTGAATGCAGCCACACAAAGAAAATACAATAAAATAGAGATTTTTTTAGACAAGTCGAGCTGTGCTAAGCAAAGACTGATTTCTTTTATTCCATGTACACTAATTAATCTCTTTATATTACGACGACTGTATATTATTCAGCCTAATTTTCTCATCTAAACTAATCATCCAATTTACAATCATGGATATCACTCCACTGGAAGCAGCTCATACAAATACAAATTGTTAAGTTCTCAAAATGATCTTCTTGCATGGGTGTGCCATTTAGAAAAGACTCAAACACAACTCTTTCTAATTGATACTTTAACTAGTATAAATGGTGGAGGTAATCTTAGATTTACATTTTCTTTAATCAATTCTTGTTACTGTGCAGTGAACTAGTAATCTACAAATTTAACTATATCGCATCATCCTATATTTACATCATAGAATCGTAGAATGTTAATGCCACATAGCATTGATAATATTGCACAGATTCGAGTACCGATGACTAATCTTTGGATTCATGATAATATAATTTGTCCATAATATTTTTGATTAAAAATAAAACTCCGCCTTCTTCATCCTTGTTGAGAGCAACTATATACCCCTTCTTTATTGTAGGATTTCTGTGTCCCTTATTGCCGATCCAGCAAGATTGAGCAATGTAATGAGGTGCGAAGTCGCCAACAACTGCAGTGGTAATTATCCATTCGCCCAGAGGGAGACGACACCCATGTCGCTTCCAGTTTGCCAGCGGTAGACTGCTTGTCATGGAATAGCTAGCAGGAAACGGAAGTTCAATCACCTTACTTTCGTGACGGCACTCAAGTAGAGCGCATATAATGATTCCGTGCATTGGCTGTGGGCTCATATTTTGTGATTCATAAGGAATTTCATTTACTTCGGCGATGCTAGTCTGGTCAGAGAAGAAGATATCTTTAGTTAAAACCGATTCTGCCTCATTCACAGCTCTCCCAATAGCTGTTGTAATAGACGGCAACCTCTGAATCCACAGAAGCATAACATTTGGTGAGAAGAGAACTTGAAAGATGCAATCGTAAATGTTGGCATCTTTTACGCAAGGAAAAAATTGGCATTAGTAAATGAAGGGCAATGCCGCTATATCCTAACAATAACAAATATTAGAATCAACAAATTTATTACCTGCAAAGAATGGATATTATTCCACATAGGTCTTATACCCAATACGGGACCATGGACTTTTGACACATGCATGTACTTCAACTCTTGCAGCTCTTCAATACCATCTAGATTCTGCAGCTTGGGACAGTCGTCAATGGTAATTCTTTCTAGGCAACGTGAATTTGCAAGATTTGGCATCGTTTCCAGCTTGGAGCAGTCAAGTAAGTAAAGCATTTTAAGACTTTTAAGGTCGCATATCCCTGATACAGATTTTAATTCTGTACAGTATTCTAGACTAAGGTTATGAAGTGTATTAAGCCCGGTTAAATCAAGTTCACATAGATCTTCCATGCCTGAAATCTTGAGAGATTGAAGGCACGAGCAAAACCCTCCGGAAATGGAGACCTTGGACATAAGTTCTACATTTGTTATTTCTATCTTTTCAAGCCTATTCATGGTGGGCTCAGAAAGAAACGGTTTTCTACCACTAGTAAAATACAATTCCCCGTTCAGTGTGAAATGCCTCAAAACCAAAATTCTAAGCTGGGTTAGTTTTCTAAGGGACTGTGACAATGACTTCCCTTCCATCACTGTTGTTGCTGTTTGAAGTAGATCGCCTGAGAAAACTAGATGTTCCAAATGATTTAACATTTCTATAGATTTTAAACCCTCCATTGACGACATTCTATAAAGCACGAGCTTTTTCAAAAGAAACGGGGCCTGAAATTTGTCAATTGATTCGTCTCAGACTCATTTTTAGGCATTAAAGAATCGGGTTTTCAAAGTAAATACTCTCCCATCAATTTTTTAAAATTGAATAGAACTAATGTAGAATAACAGAATACCTGCATATCGCTATGCCATAAACGTTCTAGTCCTCCATTGGAGACTTTTAAACCTTGCAAATGTTGCAGAGTAATCCATGGCGGGAGGCTTTTCAGCAAATTGTTGCGCAGATCAAGCTCGAGCCATAGCAGAACCGTTCCATCATATCCTTGTGAATTTCCTAGAAAATATGTGATACCGAAGGACCAGTCAAAAATAGAATAGAAACTTCTCAAGCTTTCGCCACTGCTTTCAAGGAGAATCTTTTGGAACCCACCGAACTTCTGCACGCATCAAAGTCCAATTTGTCAAGGACGAACCTAAGCAGCATTGCTATCAATTTAGAAATCAAGGATCTAAAAGAAAGGTGAGTAAACAGCGAACCTGCAATTCAAGATCTTTAGTTCTCCACAGCCGACGAGGAGAACTAAAATCATTTGACATTTCCCTTCCGAAATCGCGGAGACTTGAATGCATCTGTAAAGTAAGCCTCTCATCAGATTCCATTGATTCACTACAGTCGTTACCCATTTCTTCTCTTTCCACGTCAACCAGAGACTTATCCTTTAAGATCTGGAGCGCCTTCTCAGCGTTCCATCCAGATCCTTCCCAGATCCTTATGGCCATATCCATGGGATGACCAATAAAGAAACATGTAATATCGATAAAAATCTGTTTTGCCTCCTTGTCCAATGCATCAAAGCTAACTTTAAGTATGTGATTTAGGCTTCTCTTTTCTTGATGGATGTTGTTTAACGCCAACTCCCAACTTCGCTCGTCAAGGCCAAAAACATGCCCTCCCAACAACCCCAGCATGAGGGGTAAACCATCACAAGTTATCACAAATCTTCTCACCAAATCTTCGTATCCACTTTGCGGAGAAGGTATGTGGAATGCATGCCAACAGAATAGCTCTTTTGCAATCTTCAGGTTCATTGGTTTCATTCTGTAACTGCAAACAATTCCGCCTTCCCTCAGGACCATCTCGTCCCTTGCCGTAACAATCACCAGACTAGTAGAATTCATCACATCTTTGTGAAAGAGAGCATTTATCTGGTTCCCATGGTCAACGTCATCTAATACAATAAGAAAGCGCAGTTTACTAGCCCTGGTGAGAAGCGTTGTGAGGTCGCTCGTAACTTCCCCTGTAACCTGATCCTTTAATGGAATATCTTTGAAGTCTCCACGGAATAGGTCATTGACAAGCTTAGATTGTGAACAACCCAATTCAGTTTCTCGCACGTTGAACAGGAAACATGATCCATCAAACTCTGAACGTCTCAGATTAAATAGTTGTTTCGCTAGGGTTGTCTTGCCCGATCCGCCTGTTCCGAAGATGCCTATTATATTGGTTTCGTGCTGCATACAGTAGATTTTGAAGTCTTCCACAACTTCTTCAAGTCCAACAGGATATTTCGCAACCTCCACTGCCTCCTGGCATTTTGCACCACATAGATGCTGTTTCTTTTCCCTTTCCTTTTCCTTTTCCTCGATTTCATCGAACTGCAATGGAACTTTTGAACTTTCTAAACTCTTCTTGCTTTCAATCTCTTTTCGGACAGCCTCCACTATGATTTTACATAGCGCATACCTAAAAATCCCACCCAAAAAATATTTGTTAATAAAATTTTTTTATCTACGATAAAGTGAAACCGTTTTGAAATTTGGACTCAAACAAATTTGAAGGGAAGTTAAGATTATGCTTTATAGCCCTTTTCAAAACAGAGCAGTTATACCTATTGTGCTTATGCTTGTTGAAATCGTAGGAAGTCATCATGATGGAAACAGATTGGAGGGCTTGTTTCCACTCATCCAGTTTGTCCAAGTACATGCCCTTCTCCTTGTACTTGGCAAACGCATCTGCATAGGCTCCTTCTTCAATGTCGTGCAGGTCGGAAGGCGCCACGTCGTAGAATACGGGAATCATTTTAGCTTTTGTGTCTAACATGAGAGCAAGCTCCTCTAAACAACATGCCGATTCTGCATATCCTTTAGAGAAAATAGCAATTTGGACTGAAGCTGAGCGGATAGCAGCCTGGACGGAAGCAGGGAACAAGTCCCTTGGTTCAGTTTCTTGGGAATCAAGAAAAGCTTGAAATCCCAACTCTTTGAGAGAATTGTATAGGCGGAGGGCCAAAGTTTCCTTCACATCTGGGCCGCTGTGGTTAATGAAAACCTCGAATATTCCTGGACGTGAAGATGACTTCATCTTCTTGCTTTTATGATTGGACGACGAAGAGGCAATGAACTGAGACATGAATTGAGACATTAGAATATAAGAATCGCACAGGCCAGGCAAGGAGAGGAACAACTACAATGTGTTTATTTAGACTACAAATACAAAGAGTTGCACAGGCCACGCATAGAGAAGAAAAAGAAGAATATGTTGATTGCAGAACAGGGAAGACAAAATAGGATTGCATTAAATAAATGCCAAAATGCGAAGGGCAGGAAAAAGAACTAGTCTACCAATGCACCAAGTTCCACGTCTCTTACCGCATATCATGGTTCATTATCAATTACGCCATTCCCTACACTGGTCTTTCACTTACGTACACGAATGGCACTACGAGATATTTGCTTACAAATTACGCAATTCCTATAAATTTCTATTTAGGAATTGCCGAGAATGTAGTTTTGCTCCTACAAATATATTAGTATTCACGTCTACGTCAATCCAATATTTTAGTATAATAAAATTAATATATATGCTGAATATTTTTTAATCCAATATTTTATTATAATAAAATTAATATATATGCTGAATATTTTTTAATCGAATATATGTTGAATTGAATTATATTCAAATTGAGGAATTTGATTAAAAACGTAGGAATCTTGACATATTTTATATATTTTATAGAGAGTTATTTAAAGATGTATATCTATTAGTACATAGAAAATAACTATTAATAATGTTAAGATTTGATTGTGACTAAATCCTAATGTTTGTTATATATATAATTATAAGTTGAATGCTTAAAAGTCTAAAAAGCTTAAGTTTAAAAATTAAAGTGTATAATATTGTATCTTTATACAACTCTATTACATAGAACTGATGGTTCATTGAGCATGATCTCAAGCATTGATGCAAATAAAATTGATATAGTTGAATCCAAAAATTCACATTCAATCTTTAATACTTGTTTTAAATATATACATTGGTCAGAAGATGCCAATTAGTGGCATAGTCTAGCATGATATTATCAAGTCCTTGCATAGTCTTAGGGAAAGGATGATTAGTGATCACGTCGAACCAATGTGAGCCCAAATTTTAGACATAGGTTCCTCCTTGATTCCTCTTTCCTAATGGCCTCTAGTTTACATGTTTAGGCCAAACAACTCCATTTTAATCCTTTAATTAGAATTTACAAAAAGAAACATTTGATTTAAATAACTTGCTTGAAAAAGGTGATAGAAATTAAAGCTCCTAAAAAAATAATGTATTGTTAATGATAGTTGCATTAAAAGATGAAATTAAGACAAATTGTAAGAATATTTAGAATAGCTAAGAGGAGGGAGGAGGCAGGGGGGTGGGGAATGAATCAGTTATCCAAGGTCCAAATATACCAATTAAAAAAAATAAAAAAATAAAAAATTCATATCTTACCATTTCATTGCTTGGCCTCTATTGTAAACTATTTGCAACATTAACTTGCTCTCAATTGTAAATTAAAATAATAGACTTGCAGAATGTAAACATAAATCAATAAAGAATCACAACAACATTCATACAAGTTTGAGACTAGGATTTTACATGGAAACCCAATGTTGGAAAAAACACTAGCAAAATGTCACTAATTTTATGTATTATGAAGTGAGCACTGTTAGGAGCCAACCATGTTAAAGGTTAGAATACATAGTGTTAAATAGGATCTTATTGAAGGGTTTAATCACCCTATTAGGAGTGGCCTTGTTAGAGGAGTTTGGAACATTCCATCAGAATATTACCCAACTAAAGGATTTACATGAACTGTTTAGTCCTTATGACTATTAGGTCAACCTTGATTAAAGGATTTCAAATACTATTCAAAATGGTTAGAAAGTATTAATAGGTTTGATCTGTTTAATACAACTCACTTTGCATGTTCATATCTCTATTAAGTTCCTCATCCTGATTCATTGTTTGGTCTCCATTGTCATCTCAATTTTAGATTCGCTTGGCAACTCCTCAAGCATTCACCTAACACCTCTTCTCACCTCAATTAATCCTTTTTCTTAGATTCATCAATCAACAACATTAGTAATAGATCAAACTATATCTAACTCTTTCAAATGCACACAACTTCTTTGTTGTCTTCTCTTCCATGAACACATACTAAAAGTTGACTTGTGCACCTGGTTAAATAGGTAGTTCTAATCTTTTTCCACTTGATCAACACCATAGATCTTAGGTTCATGATTTGATCCATCAGATACAATGTATCTAATTGCCATTTTCTTTATCTCTTCTTTTCTAGAAACTTCTTGAATTTATCTCTTAAAGATCATTTACCTAATTCTCTTCTGGAATTAAATGATCCAACTCACTAATCCTTATCTTCAAATTTTTTTCCATATCCCAAGAAATCAACATTGTTGGCCAAAAAATATGGTTTCTCACAAATAATTAAAATTTTGTTCCTCAGCTAACACTAAGTTCTGACACTCGGTCATCATTGAGTTGCTCAGTCACTATAAAACATCTTTCTTCACATCAACACTATCACTTGGTCAATGAAATATCCCCTTTTTGAATTTATATGATATTTAAAGCCTCTAATCAGATCTTTAAAATCAAACAACCAACATTTCAAAGATCCACCAATTTCTCAATAAAACCCAAATCAGATATGCCCGAAATAGTGCCAAAACCTTCATAGCTTCACATATTATTAATAAATCTGAAAGTGAATATTTTTATAGAAATTTCACTAGAATAATGGCCTACAAAATGATATTTCCATATCTGTATAGAGTTTACACAACAGCTCCCAAATGGAGGACAAAAACAATGCTCATCGGGCTCCTGAAAATAACACAAAATAGCCCAGAAACACCACAAAAACACTAATAATCTATCACAAAAGTTTAACCACAACCCAATACATATATTCAGCTCTATTTTAACATCTAAAAGTTTGAAATATAGCAAAAACCCAAATAGATATGAAATACTCAACCGAAAACAACAAACTCTTTCAAAAAACACACTCGAAAACTCACAAATTTGCACTGTTCAGCACAAAGGAAAAATCTACATGAGCTTGCACATGGAATGGATTTAAAATCCTGTCCTTAGCCTTCCTAGAGACCTGCAAACTCCCATCCTTAGGTCTCCTTCTTCACAAGTTTGTCAGCCTTTGAAGAACAACAAAGCAATAAGCAAAAATCAAGTTCTGGAATGAGCCCAAAATGCCTCCAAATCCCTTTAAAAGAGGGCATAACCCTAACTCACAACCAAGAGGGGTTAATAAAACATATTTTAATAATAATTTTTATTTATTAGTCCATCATTTTCCAAAGATTAGCCCCTTTTGCCGAAACTTCACCCTTTTGAGCCCGCCTGCCTTAGCATAGATTATTTATTATTTTTTTAATTTGAAAAGGGGAAATGATAAGTCTTCGCCTCCCAAATATTGCTTGTCCTCAAGCAATGAAGGTTGGAATTCTCAAGAATATGTGCTCCTTCCCAAGTTGCATCATCCAATGGTAATCCTTTCCATTTGACCAAATGCTCTGTGATGCTCCTATTCCTCAATCTTTTCTCTCTTGTATCCAAAATCTCTTTTGGTATCAAAACTAATTTCCCTTCATCATCAAGAGGTGGTAATTCTGTAGATACTACGGTTTGCTAGCCTAGAACTGTCTTCAGGCAAGATACACAGAAAATATTATGTATTTTACTATTTGGTGGGAGCTCCAATTCATAAGCTACCTCTCCTACCTTCTTGATGATCTTATAAGGCCCATAGAACCTTGGCTTGAGCTTCTCTACCCTACTTCTCTTCAAGGTGCTTTGCTTATATGGCAGAAACCTGATAAATTCTAAATCTCTCACCTCAAAACAAGTTTCAGTCCTTTTCCTATTAGCATACAACTTCTGTTGGTTCTGTGCATGTTGTAGATTATCCTTAAGGGACCTTATTATGCCTTGGCTTTGTTTGATGAAATCACTTGCTGTAGGTACTCTGTTATCTAAAAGTACTAGATCAACAAAGGAAAGGGCATCATAACCATAAAGAGCATAAAAATGAGGCATACCAATAGACATGTGATGAGATGTATTCTAACAATACTCCCCCAGGTACAACCATTTTACCCAAACATGTTGTTGATTTGAAACATAGCTCCTCAAATATCCCTCTATCCATTTATTAACTATCTCTATTTGGCCATCTGTTTGAGGGTGATAGCTAGTACTAGGAGTAAGTTCAGTTCCTGCCAAATGAAAGACCTCCTTCCAAAAAGAGCTGAGGAATCTACTATCCTGGTCACTGACAATGTTTCTAGGCAACCCATGTAATCTAAAATTTTTTTTGAAGAACAATTCAGCCACTTGTGATGCCTTGAAATCAGATGTGATAGAAAAGAAATGTGCATACTTAGTTAATCTATCTACCACCACATATATGCAATCCTTACCTTGAACCTTGGGCAACCCAGTGATGAAGTCCATGAAAATACTTTCCCATTTTTGTTCAGGAATAGGAAGTGGTTACAACAACCCTGCAAGAAAATTTTTCTCACTCTTGCTTTGTTGGCATACCATACATTCCTTAATGTGCTTAAGGACATCCTCCTTTATACCCTTCCATGAAAACCGCTCTCAAATTTTCCTGTATGTCTTAAAGTATCCTTGATGACTAGCCAAATGTGTGTCACGAAAGGCCCTCAATATCCTCTCCTTAGTTTTTGATCCTGACACTAAGAAGATCTTGTTCTTGTAATATATCAATTCATCAACAACCTTGTACCTATTATTATCCACTAACTTATCCAAAATCTTGGAGGCAAAGGAATCTTTAGCATACTCTGAAATTATAGAGACTTTCCAATCAACAGATATAGATGTTAAGGAACACAAAGTTGGCTTTCTTGAGAGAGCATCAGCAACCACATTATCTTTCCTTTCATGTATTGAATAGCAAAATCATAAGCTTGCAATTTTCTTACCCATTTTTGTTGACAATCATTTAAATCCCTTTGGTTCAAGAAGAACCTGAGGCTATTATGGTCTGTCTTTACAATGAATCTCCCACATACCAAATATTGTCTAAACTTATGAAGTGCATGCATGATTGCCAAAATTTCCTTATCATAGATGGAGTAACCTTTCTTTGATTGATTTAATTTTCTACTCTTAAATTCTATTGGATGTCCCCTTTGAGTTAGGATAGCCTCTATACCTTCTCTAGAAGCATCACATTCAACAACAAAAGGTAAAGAGAAATTTGGAATTGCAAGCACAGGGCATGAACTCATTACCTCCTTAAGCTTATCAAATGTTTTTTGTGCCTCTTCTATCCAAACAAAAGTTCCTTTCTTTTTCAAATTAGTCAAGGGGGTAGCAAGCTAAGAAAATCCCTTGGCAAATCTCCTATAATAGTTACACAACTCAAAGAAACCTCTCAACTGTGTAAGATTAGTGGGTGGAGGCCAATCCAAAATTGCCTGGGATTTTTGTTGATTTAGAGGGTGTGGGTTTCTGATTTCTTGGCTCCTCTGAACTACTCCCTTTCTCATTAGTAGATGCACCTCCTTGCAGTTTTTTTGTCAATATTTGCAAAGCCTCTCTAGTTTCTGCCAAACTATCCACTGTTTGCTTCTGAGTATTCTGGATGTCTTGGAAGAATTTCTTTGCCATCTCATCTAGATCAGCCATACTTTTTCCTTCCTTGCATTTTGTACTTTTACTTTTAACTAGAGGTTTGATGAAAATTTCTTTATTCTTTTCTCGCTGTGAATATCTCTTAAATTCTCTTTCACTTAGTTGCATGCAAACTTCTACAAACCCTCAGGCTGGCAAGATCATAGCTCTGATACCTTTGAAATATCCCATTTCTAAATTTATATGATATTTAAAGCCTCTAGTCAGATTTTTAAAATCAAATAACCAATATTTCAGAGATCCACCAATTTCTCAATAAAACCCAAATCGGGTATGCCCGAAATAGTGCCAAAAATTTCACAACTTCACATATTATTAATAAATCTGAAAGTGAAAATTTTTACAAAAATTTCACCATCATAATGGCCTAAAAAATGAAATTTCCATATCTATATAGAGTTTACACAATAGCTCCCAAATGGAGGAAAAAAATAATGCTCATTAGGCTCTCAAAAAATAATACAAAATAGCCCGGGAACACCACAAAAATACTAATAATCTATCACAGAAGTTTAACCATGACCCAATACATATATTGAGCTCTATTTTAACATATAAAAGTTTGAAATACAAAAAAAACCCAAAAAGATATGAAATACTCAACCGAAAACACAAAACTCTTACAAAAAACACACCTGAAAACCCACAAATTTGCACTGTTCAGCACAAGGGAAAAATCTGCATGAGCTTGCACATGGAATGGATTTAAACTCCCATCATTAGCCTTCTTAGAAACCTACAAACTCCCATCCTTGGGTCTCCTTCTCCATAGGTTTGTCAGCCTCTGAAGAATAACAAAGCAATAAGCAAAAATCAAGTTCTGGAATGAGCCCAAAATACCTCCAAATCCCTTTAAAAGAGGGCATAACCCTAACTCACGACCAAGAGGGGTTAATAAAATATATTTTAATAATAATTTTTATTTATTAGTCCATTGGTTTCCAAATATTAGCCCCTTTTGTCGAAACTTCACCCTTTTGAGCCCGCCTGCCTTAGCAAAGATTATTACTATTTTTTAAAATTTGAAAAGGGGACATGATAGTCAATATAGATGCTTGGTCTACACTAAGTTTTTCTATTCACTTACTATGGTTCAGTTAACACTAGAGTCATTTAGCATGTACATTGGAATTCTTTGTTTTTTCCCTCTATTTCTTAGGCAAGCTTACATAAGTGCTCCATATTTTCTTGCACTGTCAAGACTTGAACATTATTGTTTTCTTCTCTATCAATATGATTTAAACAATCACTTTTTCTTGTCCAAGTCTACCTTATCAAATTTCCATTTGTAGTTTCCTCTTCGTAATTCAATCTTTCCACTAGATTCTTTTGTCATGAACAACTTATCAAATCATCTTCATCAATCAAATAGACATGACATTTAGAGTATTTAGCAAACTATCTTATCAATCAATTTGACATCATTGATAGCACAACAACTATTCCAATTATAGATTCCAACAATGGAAGAATACCTAGTTGTCTAATCAATTACTAAAATTTGGATTAAAGTTTTATTCGGTAAAATTGATACACACTCAAGATGTTGACTCTACATTTGTAATCATTACAAAAGGGCTATCTTTAAATACTACATGTAATACAAAAATAATAGGGCACTATAAATATTTATCTATGTATATGTGTAAGAAATTAAGATGTGTATATTGATTATGCTTATTTTTCTTATTATGCTAGGGAAAGTTAAAGAGGCACCTTCAAGCATAAATTTTCAACAGGCCCAAATTAGATCAGCTCTATCCAAAGGAAATGTAATGGATGCAGATGCTTTATTCAAGTCCTTTTTCAGGATGTCTACTTAAGGGATCTCTTTCTGTAGGATGTTATTTAGATTTATTATTGTGTTAATGATTAATTTCATTATCTATTTATTCAATACAAATAGATTGATCAATTGAATTATAATTAATGAGAAACACATTGATATCTAAAAACTTCAAGACATAAATTAAGAACCATGAAATGAAAAATGGAAATGAAATTCACCTTGAGGATAAATATAAATTATTACTTAATATTCGAAAATCATGCAGTAGAGAGTAACAAGAATAAAAAAGAGATTAGAATCTAGGACCTCAAAATTGATATATGTAGAATTGGATAATTTTGAGGTCTTTGGATAGGGATGACCTAGAGTATATAGATGACCTAGACCAACGATGAGGTTAAACTTGACCTTCTCTACACAAATTTCTTATATTTGAAGCTCTCCTTGTAATTTAAAACTATAGTTCCAATATTTGAATCCATTACTCTTAAAATATGTAAATACACAACTATACATAAGAAAAATAATATTGTGTTTGGGGAGGGATGGGGGAGTGGCTTGCTTTAGTCAAGCTTCAATTGAGAAATAAACCTTTACATGAGAGAGTATTTATAAACAAGATAAAGGCACAAATTCATCTCACTTTTCAAATCCCTAGGGATGAATTCATATCCATAATCCTCAATTATGCTTGTATATAGATGTAGAAAGATAGTGTAGGATGTCTCTTAAAATATGATCAATCTATAAGTACCCAATCATAAATCCATGAATGCAAGTATTCTCTTGAATAATTAAAGTGTTGAACACTTGAATGCTATTGAAGGATTTCTTAAATTGATGATGACTTGAATGTTTCTTGCTCTTTAAATTGATAGCATGAAAGTGCACCATAGCTTGCATTGAATAATTAATTTTCATAGATAGTAGTTGATGGAAAAATTATGTGAGTATGCCTCCTATTATAAAAATTTGTAAATAAAAATCAAAGTTTCCAATTGGATAGGGTAGATAAAATTTAGAAAACTTAAAATTAACTTGGCATCTGAGACAAAGCATCTTGAGTGAGGAATGCCCTTGTCCCTTACTAGGGTATTGGGTATGAGTTCATCCCTTACCTAGAGTTAAGGGGCGACCTCAACATTGACCCAAGGATTTCTAACCCTTGAGTCATGTGCTGCAATCTAAGGGATTCAAAAGTAACAATTAAAAATTGGTTGAAACTCAAGGAAAGGTAGTGTTTCAAACATAGATTTACCAATGGACCAAGGAGATTACTAAAAGGAGGATTAAGTAGAAGTACAAAGTTGTGTCACCTTTCAAGCTGACTTATTAGAATGACTAAATTTAAGTATTTCTATCTAAAAATCAAATTTATTCAATCTGATGATCTACAGAAATTCATTCTAGCTATGTTATATACATTCTCACAACTTTCCAATCAGAAATGTCTATTAAATGCATATTTTATATTACTTTTTGTCCAAGTACTGAAGAAATAAAATTATTTCAGAAAATTGATGTTTCAATAACTCTTACTCTTTTTAATGATATTTTTTTTAGCAACCTATAAACACCAATTTATAGAGCTCAAAGTTAAGAATATTCTCATATAGAGTCTATAGTGTTTTACTTATGTATAATATATTATAATTTAAAATTGCTACAAGTACATATTTTAACACTTGAGAAGATGTTGAATTTGAGAAAGATAAAAATGGTTAATCTTATCACAAAAAATTAAAAAGCATATGACGTTCTATAGGAGAGAGTCCTCTTCAAATATATATAATTTTTTGTTTAGTTAGAATTTGAATACCAAGTGACTTGAAATTTGAATTGTTATAAATGAGAAATTATAGGTCAATAGCCAATTGTTATTTTTTATTGATCTAGCTACATATGTCATCTATAACACAAATTGAGATAAAAAAGAAAAAAGGTTTATTTCTATATAGTCTTATGGTGGGAACTAGTCCCCTTATTTTCAACATTTTTCAGAAACTAAGAAATCATCCTTAAAAAGTAGGAAAATATGTCAATTATTTTTCCAAATAATTATTAAAAAAAAAATCCTAAACTTCATAAATTTCTACATATTTTATTAGTTTACTGCATTTCCAAATTCTGAATAATAATAACACTTTTATGTCATTGATTTTAATAGTTATGCTTTTGTTAGCCTTTTCCTTTATAAAAGAGTAACACATGTTTGTGCTTATACCCACTTATAACAAAATGTATTTTTTATGGTAGGATCAGTTATCCAAAATGCAAACTATAAATTATATTCTTCTCATTAGAGATTATTTTAGTTTACTATAGGGAGCTTGTGATTACTTTATTCTTGATGTATTAAACAGAAAAATGGACAAATACCATGAATTTCTACTTAGTGATTGTAAGAAATAGTTTAGTGATGCTATTGTTAACAAAAAGTATGACAAGATGGTGATGAAGAAAGCATATAAGTATAACATGAATGTTTTGGCATTTCATATACATACATTAGATATCAGACCTACTTTCCCTCATATTCCCCTATTTTATTCTACAAGTCAAGAATGTTGCCAAACTTTAAGATCATTTATAGAGGATTTAATTAGGTATATATTCCATATGAAGGTCATATGGATTTCCATGATGTGGTAAATAATTATTTGAATAAATTGTTGACAAAAGCTTTATGAGTGCCTTGTTATTTATCTAAAATAATAAGGTATGTGAAAATATAAGGAGTTTAGGTGGATTACCTGGTTGGTATGTAAAACATGAAACTTTGGATAAATTTGATAAAGAAAAATTAGAGAAAATAGTTATACACATGATTGTGAATTTTAAATATGTTGGTGCAAATAATTATACACTATTTACACTTACTTAAGTTTACTTAAGTTAATGCATCTTTTTATTATTTATTTATTATCCACCTAGGAGTATGCGTACTCTTGTGAGTTGTCATGTTGACAACATAGGAGTTTGCACCTCTTCTATCCACATGGTGTCTACAACAGAGGAGTTAGCACACTAATTAAGCACATGGTGTCTACAACCTTCAAATCTTATCCACTCATCTAGAATGTTGGGTAAGGTGTGTGCTTAGTTTTCAATGCTTATCTTATCTCCTAGTTCTCTCTAGATACATTCTAGGTGTTTCTTGAGAGACCTTTATATACAAGCACTCTTAGTGTGTTTGCATATCATATCACATATTGAATAGAGCAATGTATTTGGACATACTCTAAGTAATAGATCATATCCATTTTTGGTCTATAGTTGTGCTTGTGTTGTGTTCTACGATCTTGGCTGACATGCTATTAGAGCTATACCAAATTATTACATGGTATCATAGCTCTTGGAGAATTCCTCTTCACAAAACCGTTTGAGACCATCATCTGGCTTCATCACCCTAGCCCGACTCTAGAGTATTGTAGAAATCGGGAGTGTCCAACATCAGATCTGACCTCACCATTACGTCTCAAATGCTAATTCAATGAAAATTGTCTATAAAGTTGCCTATCTTAGGCCAAAGTCAATTGTGAGGCAATTATTTTTGCAAACCGGCATCCATAGGACCGATTTTTATTTTTGGTATGATCATTTCAGATCAATATTTTTTTCATTTGCATCTCTACTATTTTTTTCACATCTGCATTATTTTTCAAACAATTTTGGCCATCAGGCCATAGGAGAGATTTTTTGCAGGTCAAGATTGATGCTTGTTGTTGCAAATCAGATATTTGCATCAGATTCAGAAGGTCAAAAAACCTCCAAATCAGATTTTGTTTCATCCAAATTGGACATCTGAGGCAAAATCTAGAGCCATTTGATTTTTGGAGGCGCAGGCATGATTTAGGAAAAATAACATCAGCAACAATTTTTAAATAGTGATATCTTCGTCATATGGACTCCTTTTTGCGAGAATTTTCTTTTGCTTTGGGGTAGAATTTTGTGATCTACACATTGGTGTAGGTGGTTTGAGATCTTTGTTCCTAAACTTTTTTGCAAGTTGCAAATCCCAATTTTTGCCACTTCAAATGCTTGGTATGGGCACATCTGGACACATAATCAGGTTCCCTTTTTTTTGAAAGTGCATTTTTTTTGTTTACTATGATATCTACAATTATATTATAAGTTTTGTGGATAGAAATACTACTTTTAGAAATAGGCCCTAAATTGACAAGTGGTTATCAAGTGCCTAAATCATACAATAGGAGGGTGGGGGAGGTTTCTTTGATTCTCTTTGATATTTTGGGGGTTCATTGATTGATTTCATGGAGTCTTGTCAGATTTGTCAGTCTGGTATTAGACCACAGTTGTCAACAAGGAACTATCACAAATGGAGTACCTTGATAGTTGCTCATCTAAAAGAACATCCAAAATTGCTTCCTTATCTCTATACATTTCCACCATATTTTAATTAGGCATATTTTGTCAACCTTCATCGCTTTTTGTATAATAGTATGAGTAAGGAATCTTTTGCTCCTCTTAGATTGGCATATTTTCTTTATGATATTTGGATGTCTATTTGGGAAGCATATGGAGATCCATGTGATCCTCCATCTCTAGAGGACATTCTACATCTAGTCACTCTAGCTATAGTTTCTTCAACTCTAGATGAGATCACACCTCCAGCTCTTGTTGCTCCTGTTGATCCTATTCCAGCTACAAATGCTTTGAATTTAGTGTAGCAAGACCATTTATGTCTTCATACTCTACCTTCATGTAATGAATTCCTTCCCGCCCTTGTAGGCCTATTCATGAAGTCTCACATTGAAGATGTGGGAGACATTATTGATGAAATTCATCTTCTTTTTGAGGTGGATACTTCATCCTTTGCCGCAGTGATAGATTCATGTACTTTAGCACTACAAGGTACTCATGGTCTTCCAGGTGATGACTTCTTGCTAGATATTTTCGCTCTATTCTTGGAGTCACATATAGTGGATATGGGAGACTTTCATGATAATCTATTACTTCTCTTTGCCAAGGTAGATTCTTCTATAGTTATTATCCATTCTCTACACGATCAATCCTTCCAAGTTGGCATGTTTGTGGATTTATCTTTACAACATATATAGCAGGTCTCTTTATTAGTTGAGAAGACTATTGGTTTCCTGAAGCAAGTTCCACAACACTCCTTTTTCGATGTGTACTTCTCTTCAACAGTTTTGGAGGAAGCCTTCATCAGTATCAACACAGGGACATTTGAATAGGTTTTAGTGCAACTGGTCATCATAGAGATTCCTTCTCCATATAGGGGATGTATCTCCTTTGTACACTTGCATTTGTTTCTTCCAAAGGGGAGGAACATCATTTAGAGGTCGTGGATCAGCTTCTACATTGGAGTGTTTCTCACTAATTGACACACAACTTTTACGGGGGGAGGGGGACTACCTCATCTCCTTCTTCTCCTTTTTGGGGGGAACTTTTTCCTCTTAGGAGGTTTTGTCCTTCTCCTTCTTTCTTATGTATATACTAGATGTATGTCATAATGGGGTCGAGGGGTGGGGGGGGGTTCTTGATTACTCCATCCATCCATGCATCCATTTTTATCTCTCTTTTTGGGGAAGGGATTTTCCCATGAGGTTTTCCCTCTTTCCTTGCTTTATGAGAGATTTGCATATCATTTTGTACATGGGTACCTAACATGGCCTCATAGCTAGGACCCATTATGCATTTCATCCTAGTAGTTGTAAGCTTAAGGGCATTCCACTAAGTTTCACTTAAGGAGGGTGTTGGTGTAAATAATTATTCACTATTTACACTTACTTAAGTTTACTTAGGTCAATGCATCTTTTTATTATTTATTTATTATCCACCTAGAAGTATGCATACTCTTGTGAGTTGTCATGTTGACAACATAGGAGTTCACACCTCTTTTATGCACATGGTGTCTACAACATAGAAGTTAGTACACTAATTAAGCACATGGTGTCTACAACCTCTTAATCTTATCCACTCATCTAGAATGTTGGATAAGGTGTGTGCTTAGTTCTCAATGCTTATCTTATCTCCTGGTTCTTTCTATAGACATTCTAGGTACTTCCTAAGAGGCCTTTATATACAGGCACTTCTAGTGTGTTTTCATATCATATCACATACTGAATAGAGAAATGTATTCAGACATACTCTGCCGAAACTATGAAGGCAAAAACACACAATTTTTTTTTTTTTTTTAATAATTAAATTGCTCAAGTATGATAAGTTTGCGATCATAATTTAAGTATAGGTTCTCTACGTTATGTCTCAAATTTAAAACTCTAGAGGATGAATACATTGTTAGGATTTTGAAAATTTCATTATTAGATTTATATCGATAAAGTTATGATCTTACATTTCTTATACAAAATTATATTACAATTTATTTAAATAATAATGTGGATGACTTCTAATTAGTTTAATTTATAAAAAAATCTAAGCAATTAACATCTACCTTTAAACTTATTTTAAATAGACAATAACCTTAAATTTCAAACCAATTAATACTCAAAAATTCTAACTAACTTCAATACTAAAGCTAACTATATTTAAAAATTTAATTAAAAGAAATCAATCTAAATGAACAATTATATCTATAATATCTAAAATTGAATGAGTTGAAATCAAACTATCTTTAATTATTTAAACTTTACTTACCTAAACTAAATCTATTAATTACATTTCAAGATTGGAAGCCTTCCAAAAACAAATATCAATTTAACTAGAATTGCTCCTAAAATCACATACTATCAAAATTTTTAGTAATGCTAACTTACATCTATACTTTTAAATTAGGACTAATTGAATTCTTATTATAACCATTAACTTAACTAATACTAATAATATACAAACAACTAATCTAAACTACTATTAAATAAAACTAAATATTAAACATAAACATGACACAAACTAAATGTTGGAATAATGATACATTTGTTATTAGTTACAACACTTATTTGATTCTAAATGCTTACCGAGTTCATCACTCAGTTTACAGTTCATACCGAGCATTCGTTGGTTACCAAGTATGTTCAGCAACAGTTACCGAGTCAGGAAGGTAAACGAAGGATTTAATGTTTACCGAGTCAGGAAGGTAAACGAAGGATTTAGTATTTACTGAGTTAGGAAGGTAAATGAAGGTTTCAGTGATTACCAAGACAGAAAGGTAAAAGAAGTATTCAGTGCTTACCAAGTGAATCGAAGGAGTTAGTTTCTACTAAGTGACACAACATTTACCGAGTCACCAGTGGTTACCAAGTTCCAAGCTACTCAGAGTGATTAGTATGGACCGAGCCCCTACCTCTACCGAGTGCATGATGATGCTGTGTAATGTAGTGGATGCCGAGTGTCAGAAGGTCACCGAGTGAGTTTGAGGAACCTGAGTTTTCTACTATCTGGCCGACTCAGTAATGTTTTGTCCACTTGTGTTTGGCCGACCTTGTTGCTATAAATATTGGAATGCTATATATGTAATTTATTGTGCCATTTGCAATATAAAAATGATGAAGAGAAGTAACAGTGCAGTAAGAGCGAATTGAAAGAGAATCAGCAGCGGAGTATTCAACAAGGTTATCAAGGAGCAGTAAAGATATATCCATCACATCAAGTGATTAGTACATAAGATCTAATCAGCAAACCAGTTGCAAGAAGATCCGCTACTTCATCCTAATAGGTGAATCAGTTTTGTAAATCCTTTAACAAGGTAGACTTAACAGTCTTTTGTAAATCTCCTAATAGAGTGCATACTTCATTGTATGTTTGTAAATCCTCTAACAAGGTGGATCTAGCAGTCCTACTTGCTCCTAACAGGGCAGATCACCAGAAGTGATCATTGTAAGCCTTAACTAGCCAACTTTATACTACAGTATTGAAGTTTCATGGGCATCATCCCCACCCCAGTTTTACTTTCAAATTGAAAGGTTTCTGGGTCACCAAATTAGTGTGTTAATCTTTTCATGCATACAGTAAAGTAGATTAATGAATGGTGAATTTGTTATTATGTTGAATTGGTTTAAATTTTAAAGTTTACTGATTCACCCCTCCCCTCTCAGTAACCTTGTTAGTCCTGAATATTTCCAACAATTGGTATCAGACCTTTGTGGTTCTCAGGATAGAGCTTGACAGCTTGAGCAAAGATCAAGGACAATGGAGATATTCAAACTTGACAAAACTATTGAGAATGAGAAGCTAGATTTGGAGATGGCCATGGTTCAACTCAAAGAAGCAAAGGAACATCTTTCTCAATCCCTAAAAAGAAGAAAGGAACTTGCAAGACAAATAAATGACCATTTTTATGTTGAAGAAAGGATTGAAGATTTGTTACCATCAAGTAATTCAGAAGAAGCTGACAAAGAAATCAAAGAACTTTTAGAAAAGAACGGATCTATGCAAGAAGAGGTAAGAAAGCTTAAAAGAGAGCAAGAAATACAGTCAATTAGGCTATGTGAAGTTTTGGAACAAAGAAACAAAGCACAAGAAGAATTGGGAGATAGAAGTCATGAAACTCAAAATCAATCCCTTGAACATGAAGATCTAGCAGATCAACTATCCAATGCAATTGAAGAAATCAGGATTGTCAGAGCACAAAATGAAAGTCTACAGAATGACTTAAGAACTGAGAGACAAACCAATGAAACCTTGGAAAATGATCTAAAAATTGAAAAACAAGTCAATGAAAGGATGATGAAATTTCAAGCAGACATGAATCAATTGAATCAGCAAAATGAGAAGAATTTCTATTAGCAAAAAGGTAAAGCTGGTCTTGGATACAAGGAAGAAGGTGAATCTTCTAAACAAGGTACTCAAAGGAATCAAAGACCCACTTGTAATCATTGTGGCAAGATAGGTCATACATCTAACAAATGTTGGAGTAATGGTAAAGGTAAATTCAATGGCAAATGTTTCAATTGCAATCAGCATGGTCACAAAGCCAATGAATGCAAGGAGAAACCAAAGTTTGAAGGCAAGTGTCACAAATGCAAGAAACAAGGACATAAGGCATCTGAATGTAGATCAAAATCACTCAATCCAGAAGAACAAATTGTCAAAGCAATATTTGGTTGGGATTACAATACTTGGTGTAGATGTCACTATTGTGGAGAATATGGACACATAGGAACAAACTGTAGAAGGCATCACCTAAGGAAGAAAGATACAACCATAAGATGCTATACTTGTATTGAACTTGGTCATATAGCCAAGAATCGCATGAATATAGGAAAGGTTGAAGATGAAAAGAAAACTAGAGCTGATAATATTCGAAAGAAAATGAAAAAACAGTGGATTCCTAAGTCTACCAAGCAAGAAAATTCAAATGATGGAAATGTCACTCTAGAAATGGGTGACTCCACCATATCTAATTAAGACTTATCAAGAAGGATAAGGGACTGCATCTTCAAGCCATATCCTAGGTAGTTCCAGAAAGAAGAAGTGGAAATGAAAAATCAGTATTGCAGATACAAGTCATAATTCACAGTGTTGCATCTACCGAGTAAGGTTGGTTTTCAGACTTTACTGAGATTGGTCGGGAAGATAAGAAAGGTTTTCTGTGTTCACCGAGCTGCAAGGTTTACCGAGTAAGTTGGTGACTATTTATAAAACCCTAATTATCATCTACCTACGTACTCGAGCATTAATGACAAGATTTCGATCAAAAAGGTAGAATTTGATCTCATTTTTCACCGCAAATTCAGAGTTCACAGAGAAAATATATTTTCAAGTGCATACAAGCGAGTTCAAGTGATTTGAAGCGATTTTCCAGCAAAGAAATTGTGTTACAAAATCATTCTCTCACCGAGTAGCAATGGCATCCGCAAGCACCTCTGGCAGCAAGGCGAAGAGAGGTTCTAAAATTCTTGTGAAGGGAGTCGAATGGAAGGCGCCCAATTTCAAAATTGTTCCTGCCATCGCTGAATCACTCGACCCGCATGGAGCTCAATCGCAGAGTCCTCCAAAGGTACTTCTAATCAATGATATTCGTACTCATTTCAAGTGTACTATGCAAGAAATAGGGACACTAGATATGGATAGTACCCTAGCCGAGTTATGCATGGATGGAACCCTAAAACCTAAGTTCAAACATTTGGAAACCAAAGGCTTAACCCATATCCCGCATCTGCCAAGGAGTTTCCAAGTGAAATGGGTGAGGTATATCTTAAGCCGTGTGCATAATGGACAATTGTGGTTAGAACAACCCATCCTCATAACAAAGAAGATGATCCACAAGATCACGGGCTTACCAATGTTGACCAAAGCCAAAACCACCAAAACCCTAGGTCGAGATGACCTCCAAAAATTAACCCAAGCTTAATGGGATGGCAGAGGTTTAAAGCTCAACAATGTTTCAGATATAGAACTAAAATTTGGTATTTGTGTTATTGCATACAAACTGTATAGTTCTAGCAGGCTGAATAGTGTACCCTGTGAGGCTGTAGATTTGGCATATAAGATTGTAAAGAAAAATATGGAGTTTGACCTAGCTAATGTGCTATTAAAACAATTGAATAAAAACATGGATAGCATAAGGACTGCAAAGACAAACCCTTGTAAATTTGGCTCTTTGCTAGTTTGTTTATTTTTCTATGTACATAAATTCTTTCCATCTAAGGGTGCAGTTGTATGGAGGAAAGATACTCCAATTTTGTATCGAATAAACGAATTCATAGCAGAAATGGGTATGAATTTTGATAAGGTAATGGATAATTATTTTGAAGATTTCAAGGAAAGGATGAACAACAGGTTCAGGATACCTCCAAAACTTGTTGAAGAGTATAAGGATGATGTCTGTTTCATGGTTGACTGTGACAGAGTCTACATCTAGGCAGTCAAACCTCGAGTGGCATGGGTAAACCATTGCCCTATGAGCTAAATATTGATGATGCTAGAGATATCATTGAGGCACTGGTAAATGAACCAGTGGATCCCAAGTTTCCTGCATTTGGAACCTATGAAGAGGCAAAGGTTAGAATAGAGCTTGAAATCAAGCTTCCTCAAGAAATCTCTAAAGGCAGGAGAAAGATAGAAAAGCTAAAAGCTGATACTGGACCTCTCATGATAACAGAAGGGAGAGGAGAAGATGAAGAAAAGGAAGAAGAAGAAGAAGAGCCTCGACGAAAGAAAGGTAAGGTGACTATCACCAAACCTACAAAGCAAACCATTGCAATATTCTCCAGGAGAACAAGACAGGGGAAGAAGGAACCTGTACTTGTTAAGCCTCCACTCACATTTGAGGCAAGATTGAAGCAATTAAAAGCAGGTGCTAGCTTCACAAACTTCAAAGCATTAAAGTTCGAAACCAGAACAAAATAGGAGAAATTGCAGATTGAGGATCTGGTACTGAACAAAATGGGTAAATCAAAATACTCCCCAGACTAGATAGCCTCTCAGATCTCCAAAGAGCTATTGGAAAGATTGCATTCAAGATGGGAAGCTGCAACCAAGACTCTCAAAGACATTTATGAGTAGACCTTGAGGAATCTCCTGCCAAGTCTCTCTAATGCTGAAGTGAAGAAATCACTGAAAGATCACGAAGGTAATATGATGATTAGATTCCACACTTGTTTGATACTTGTCAAAGACATTGAACATGTAGTAAATGATGCAACAAACATGTGGAAAAATATTTATCATCTACACAAACCCAGTGAGGATACTGTTGAAATCACGGACAATGACAGCAGTGATGATAATGATGATGATGATGAGGGATGACATTGAAGACATACCAGAAGACCTGCAATCATTAATGTTAGAAATTGAGGAAGAAGCTAAAAGAGAAATGGAGGAAGAAGCAACCTCTACTGGTGAGATTGCGAGCTCAATAGCCTCATCAATTAATCAATCTCCACCTGTCTCCTCTCAGCTCTAGGTTTCTGCAATGCAAGTGCCAAGCACTTCATCTACCGAGCTAGCAGTCACTTCTTCAGTTATCGAGCTTCCAAGCACATCATCAGCCACCGAGTCATCCACTGCAGCAGTCACTTCATCAAGTGTATCTCTTCCACCTACAGCTTGTACATTTTGATAGCCAGTCCAGCATCATCAACTATTATTTCAATTTCAAAGGGCAAAGGTGCAGTCACTGCAGAAAAACCAAAGAGATACATGTTTTCCAGTAAGGCAGTAGATGAAGAAATAGATCTGGATAAGGACATTGTCATTCCTAAGATAGATCTAGATACTACATCAGTTGATGAAATAAGAATGATCAGTCAGCTATTAGAGCAAAAGGCACAGCCAATGCAGCTAAGGAAAGAAAGGGACAGAGAATTCAATATAATTGAGAGTGCTAAAAACATAATAACTGAGGCTATAGGTGTTGATATGGATTCATCTCAACACATTTTGTTACAACTAGAAGAAGTGGTGAATAAATTCAACGAGGATATCTCAGGACAAGAAAAATTAATAGAGAAAGAAGAAAAGAAATTTGAATATAAGGTGCTTGAGCACATTGCTCAGCACTTAGCAATAAAACAGGTTGAATTAACCTCAATTTTGTCTGACATTGAAAATTCTTTTAATAATGTAACCTCACTTTTTGCAAAACTTTGTGATGTTACCAAGTATACAAAGGAAGTAAAAGAAAAGTTGAATAAAATTGATGCAGATATGAAGGTCAGTGCCCAAATGCTGCAATCTGACCACAGTGCAAGTTCATCCCATCATCTGAGAATCAAATTTTTGTCAGAGAAATAGGCAGAATTGCTGAGAGAGGAAGCAAGGATCAGGTCTACTCTGATTGACATCTAGAATATGATCCTTCCTGTCATGAACACAATGCAGAAGCACATTGCATATTCAAAAACATTGATCCATGACAATAATTTCTCTGTTGCAGACCATGTGATTGAACTTTCTGCAGAAGTTCAAGTAGCTCTCTCCACATGTAAAATCCTGCAAGACAATTGGGATAAAACTCTGCAACTAATTCTTCAGGTACATTATGACTTTATCACACATTTTGGTGTCTCCATGTAAATACATTCTTTATTCTTTGGCATTATTGTCAAAAAGGGGGAGAAAGCAATATATAGAGGAAAATCAAAAAATCAGACACAAAAGGGGAGAAGGTAATAAAGTAATATAGAATAAAGTCATATAACTCATGTAAAAACCTTGTGTATATTGTATGGGGGAGTTATATGTAAGGTAGCCCATGTATATTCAGCACACAGCACAGCAGAATCAAATCAGTTTTGTCAGATCTTGTATATAAATTTTGGCTCATAAGTGTTTTTGTCACTAATGCCAAAGGGGGAGATTGTTGGAATAATGATACATTTTTCATTACTTACAACACTTATTTGATTCTAAATGCTTATGGAGTTCATCACTCAATTTACAGTTCATACCGAGCATTCGTTGGTTACAAAGTATGTTCAGCACTGTTTACCGAGTCAGGAAGGTAAATGAAGGATTTAGTGTTTACCGAGTTAGAAAGGTAAATGAAGGATTTAGTATTTACCGAGTCAGGAAGGTAAATGAAGGTTTAAGTGATTACCAAGACAGAAAGGTAAAAGAAGTGTTCAGTGCTTACCAAGTGAATCGAAGGAGTTAGTTTCTACCGAGTGACACAATGTTTACCGAGTCACCAGTGGTTACCAAGTTCCAAGCTACTCAGAGTGATTAGTATGGACTGAGCCCCTACCTCTACTGAGTTCATGACAATGCCATGTAATGTAGTGGATGCCGAGTGTCAGAAGGTCACCGAGTGAGTTTGAGGAACCTGAGTTTTCTACTATCTGGCCGACTCAATAATGTTTTGTCCACTTGTGTTTGGCCGACCTTGTTGCTGTAAATATTGGAATGGTATATATGTAATGTATTGTGCCATTTGCAATATAAAAATGATGAAGAGAAGTAACAGTGAAGTAAGAGCGAATTGAAAGAGAATCAGCAGCGGAGTATTCAACAAGGTTATCAAGGAGCAGCAAAGATATATCCATCACATCAAATGATCAGTACATAAGATCTAATCAGCAAACTAGTTGAGAGTAGATCCACTGCTTCATCTTAATAGGTGAATCAGTTTTGTAAATCCTTTAACAGGGTAGACTTAGCAGTCTTTTGTAAATCTCCTAACAGAGTGCATACTTCATTGTATATTTGTAAATTGTCTAACAAGGTGGATCTAGCAGTCCTACTTGCTCCTAATAGGGCAGATCACCAGAAGTGATCATTGTAAGCCTTAACTGGCCAACTTTATACTGTAGTATTGAAGTTTCGTGGGCATCATCCCCACCCTAGTTTTACTTTCAAATTGAAAGCTTTTTGGGTCACCAAATCAGTGTGTTAATCTTTTCATGCATACAGTAAAGTAGATGAATGAATGGTGAATTTGTTATTATGCTGAATTGGTTTAAATTTTAAAGTTTACTGATTCACCCCTCCCCTCTCAATAACCTTGTTAGTCCTGAATATTTCCAATACTAAAAATTAAATAAACAAACAAAATAATCTAACCTAACTAACATCAAACTTATAACTAGAATAATTAACAACTAACAATACAAAAAAAATAAACTAACAATTATTAAAAAGGGTTATTATATCTTGAATGATACAAATTTATGGTTTCTAGATATTTTTACTTTTGGTTGTGATTTTCTTAAATAATTAAAGATTCACCATAGTTTTACAAAAATAATTTTTCGCCCATAAAATAATGTTGGATTTGATAAATTATATATATTCTTCCAAAAGGTGGTTTCTTAAAGTAATCCCTAGTATCATATCTCTTTGATTGATGAAGATGATTTGAGAAGTTGTTCATAACAAAAAAAATCTGTAGGATAGGTTGAGTTATGAAAAGGAAATTGCAAATGGACACTTGATTAGTTGGACTTTGACAAGATAAATTGATTGATTAATCACCTTGCAAGAGAAGTCAATAATGCTCAAGTCTTGAAAGTGTGAACAAAGATAAATCAATTGAATATACATGATTGAGTAATAGAGTAGAAGACTAAATAATTTTGAAATATGTGCCAAGAAAAATTAGTGTTGACTGAGCATCAGTATCAATCAAGTGAGAGTATATATGTTGAGAAAGAAGTTTAATAGCGACCAAGTATGACTATGTGTGAAACATAGTGTTGGAAAAGGAAAACAAAAATCAACTATTTGCAATGAATCATAATTTCGTTCCAACTAAAGTAATTTCTTGGGATATAGAAAGTGTGTTGATGATAAGGATCGATGAGTTGAATTATTTAATTCCAGGAGAGGAATAGGTAAATGACCTAAGTGATGGATTCTAAGACAAGTTTATAGAAGGGAAGAGAAAAAACAAAATGGTGATTAGATTCAATGTATTTGATGGATCTAATCATAAAACTAAAGATCTACGGTGGTTCTTAAGAGGTAAAATATCATAATTACCTATTTAAGGAGGTACAAAGGTGAGCCAATAGTGTGTGTTTGTATGTGTTACTATATGAAGATAGTTGTAAAGTGGAAGTGGTGACTGATGTTGACTAGTGAATCTAAGTAGAAGGTTGAAATGATTGAGAAGAAGTAATGGGTGATTTATTGAAGGGTTTCCATGAAAATCAAAATTGAGATGATAGTGGATTCAGATAGTGAATCAATACATAAGAGTTGAACGAAAGATCTCTATCTAGAAAGAGAGTTGTACTTAATAGATCAAAACCTACTATTACTTTGTAACCATTATGAACAATATTTAAAATCCTTTAATGAAGGTTCAACTAATAGTCATAGACACCTAATACTAATATGTAATCTTTTAATAAGGTGATATTCGAATGGAATTTTCTAAAGTCCTCTAACAATTCAATCTGTAATAGGCTAATTAAATCCTTTAACAAGGTTACATTTAGTAGTGTGTTTTGTAACTGTTAACAGAGTTGGCTCCTAACGGAACTCACTTTAGAAGAGTGAAAATTGGTCATGTGTTGCTGGTAGTTTTTCTCAATTTGGGTTTCCATGTCAAATCCTAGTGTTATTATTATTATGCTTTACTCATTAATGTTTACATTCTAAAGGTCTCTTATTTTAGAATAGTTGACGACTAGCTAATGTTACTAAAAGTTTATAGTATAGACTAAGCAATGAAATTATAAGCGCTGAAGTTGTTGTTTAAGTAATTATTTGTTCAATTGGTATATCTAGACCTTGGATAATTAACTCATCCCCCTATTATTTATTTTAAATATTCTAATAATCAGTATTAGAGTATTGGTTCTTGTAGAGAGAAGTTTGAAGGTACTTAATGCTAAAAATCATTGTGTACAGAAGGGAGGTACCAATATTAAACAAGGAAAACTATCTTGCATAGAAAATGTTGATGAGGCTTTATATAGCTAGTATTGGTGATGTTCCATTGGATTTTTTATGTAACATAACAATAGTCCCTCTAACTTCTCAACAACTGAAAGAGAACAAAGAACACAACTAGTTAATGTTTGAGATCGCTTCAGCCCTAAGTTATGCTAGGTTTGATGACATAAAGGAATGCAAGAATTCAAAATAAATGTGGGATAAACTAAAGACCATCTATGGAGGAGATGATAATGTCATAAGAGCTAAATCAAAAAAATTGAGAGGAAAATTTGATGAAATAGAATGATAGAAGGTGAGAACGTAGTACAATATTATACAAGAATCAAAGAGGTTGTCAATGCTATTAGAGGAGAAAATGGAAAGATTGAGGATGACACAATAATAAGAAGCATATTGAGAACTCTAATTCCTTTCTATGCAATTAGGGTTTTTGCAATATAAGAACTCAGATGTACACTAGGTAATTACCTAGCTCTAGAAGAATTATTTAGTAGGTTTACTACTTTTGAGATGTCTAATTTCAATAATTGCATTATTGTTACTATAAAATCTTATTTTAAATCACAACTAGTTCTTAACACAGAAGGAAAAGGAAAATATGTGAAAAGTGAGAGTGATACTTCAAGTGATGAATTTGATGAATTTGAAGCACTAATAGTTAGGAAATTTGGATGAGGGAAAGGAAAATACAGAGGAAAACTTCTTATACTCTATGTTTGATACAACGGAGTTGGTCATATTGCTACGAGGTATCCTAACAAATAAGACAATGATGAAAGGAAGGAAAGAAAGTACAAAGGAAGAAGAGATGAGTGAGACTTCAAGAAGAATACTAGGAATACAAGGAAAAAGTGAAGAAATCTTGTTATATTGCCAAAAGAGGAAACTAATAATGAATCTCAAAGTAATGGTGAAGAGGTACTCTATGTTGCTATGAAAGAAGATTCTACTGAATATGAGAAAATTGCTTTAATTTATTATGTGAATAAAAGTGATATATGGATAATTTATAGTGGTTTATCTAATCACATGGCTAGTGATAGAAGTAAATTTGAGGACATAGGACCATACAGGGGTAGCTTTGCTAAATTTTGTAACAATGTTCTATATCTTTTGAAGGGTAAAGGATCAATACAACTACGTGATAAGATCAAATGTGACAATGTTATTGGTTTGAAGGACTTAACTATAACTTGTTGATTATTTTCATAGTTAAACAAATCAAGTTACAGAGTTGAATGCCATCATAACAAGGCCAAAAGATTTTCTATTGATGGTAAACTAATTGGAAGTGGTGATCAAACAATAGGTAAGTTGTTATATCTAGATTTATTTGATGAGACATGTCTATTTTCAAAACATGAAGATATTTGGTTGTGGTGCGAGAGGTTATGTCATGTAAATTTTGACAAATTGGTTAGCGTCAATAAAATGAAAAGAGTAAGGGCCCATTTTGTAGTAGAAATATGAATGGAATTGGCATATGCAAATTTTTAAAATTTTAAATTCTCTATTTGTGCTCACTAAACCAGAATTGCAAATAGGAATAAGTATTCCAATTTTGGCCAAAAAATGAGTATTTGCAATTCCACCTTAATAGCTAGAATTAGAATTCATAATCCTATTCTAATTTTATTTTATTTTAGAAAATATAAATATTTTGGTTTGTGAATTCCCCATCAAATTCTAACTAAACTAAACAAGAATAGGAATATGTATTCCTATTTTCTATTCTAGAATAACTATTCTTGAATAACAATTCCAATTCCCATATTTCTATTCCCATGGTCAAATAGACCCTAAGGGCCTATTTGGAAACTGAAATAGGAATATGGGAAAAGGAATACTTATTTCAGTTTTTTATTCTAGGAATACAAAATTGGAATACATATTCTTCTTCTCTATTTGGTTCACCTAAAATTTAATAGGGAATATGTATAATCTATGTTTGGTTGTGGAAAAGCGGAAATGGAATAATATTATTTTTCATTGTTATTTAATATTTTTTTCATTATACATTTGAATTGGTTTACTTTTTTAAAAAAGAAATTCAATTTTTAAATTATGGATTTTTTTTTAAAAATAGACACAATCAATTGAAATAGCAATGAAAGTAGTATAATTTATTCATCATTTAATAGAATTAGTCACCATAATACGACTAGAAAAAAATTCCAAACTAAAAAATAGTTAAGTTGTTATTAAATATGTCCACCATTTCTATTCAAAATCATAAAATAAATTACAATGTTCAATAGTTGCTTTGACTTTTAATTGCATTTACACATATGGTCCCAAAGACTAGTAAAATTGAAATAATTATAATTCTCAGCACACCTCGAAGAAACATGTTTCAACTCACTCAGATCCAACACAACTTGCAATCAGTACTTTCATGTGTTACAAATTTAGCTACGATAGATGTGGGTTGGACATCATCGACCCACTGAAAGAAATTACAATCACTATCCCCATGGAATATGAAATCTAAATTAGTAGGGTCCACAACAATTAGTTGATACAAAAAATGTAAATACACAAAAAAAATTAGTAATAACCTTTCTTCCATTTGGACAACAAAAATATTTACATTCTAGATTATTTATTGTGTCTGAGGTCTTCAGTACTACATGACCAGCACCACACTCACACATTGGCAAATTTAAATCTATCAACCCTATATAAAATATGAAAAAATACATATAAATAGAAACATTAAATTAACAAGATATATTATTTTACATACATTCATTATAGAAGAATCCATTTATCCTATGTCCACTAATTAATTGTATTAATTTTAACCTCAAAACTAAGTTGCATAAATCATTCTTCCTCATCAAACTTGATTGAAATGGAAAATTCAATAGAATTCTAAAGGAGATCTAGTAAGAAAATAATCTCTCTAGTTAAAATTTAAAATGAAAATACATACAAGATTTGGTCAACTACTTGCTCAGTGAAAGTGAGAGTATAGATAGCTCTATGATGACACTGAAAGCTAAAGCTAAAAAAAAAAAAAAAAACACCACAACCCTGTAAAATAGATAAATAAATATTTGAGAGTTTCTTAGGTGGGTACAAACCACTCTTAACCTGTTTATGGATATCATTGAAATAAATAAAATATCTAATATTCTATAGTAGAAACAAAAATGTGCTATTTACAAACCACTCCTGTACCATTTATGTGGATATCATTAGTTAACATCCTTTTCTTTTGTTTCTGCAACATAACTTGATCTTTTTAAAAGAAATTGATATGCTACAAACTAATGAGGTGTCTAATAACAACTTGTTACAAAGGAACCAAATAGTAACAAGAACACATAAATAAATCTAATTTTGTAAGAGTAACCCATATATGGCACTAATTAGAACCAAGACTTTACTTTCTAAGCGAGAAAACAAAAATGAAATGCATGTTTACACTTCAAAAAAAATACTCCTAGAAAACAAAAATGAAATGCATTTTCACATTTCAAAAACAATACTCTAGTTGTAATATACCTAAACAAAGTTAGGATTACAACCTTCACAAATCAACTCTTGCACAAGAAAATTGTTGCAATATAACATATATTACAAGAAAAACTTCCCTAATATTAAGCCTAAATGTTGTATACAAAATATATTAAACAAACAACACACCCGTGAACTAAGGATATGGATTAGCATTAAATCCAACCATATAAATGTTCATTATAGTACATAAGGTTGCCTACTAATGTGCTTTTGTTGTCTATGACTTACAAAAAAAATCATTTCCATTCTCCTCATATGCTCCTTGATTGTCACAATATCTACAAAATGGGTTGTTTGAAAAAGCCTTACACAATTTTAAGAAAATGATGCTATTAGGTGTAAAGCCAGACTCTAGAACCTTTTCTAGTATACCCCCAACCTATGTGAAATTGGGAGCATTTGAACTAGCTATGAGTCTCCATCAAGACATAATTGAAAGAGGATTTTTGTTTGATGTCGCTATTACCAGTGCCTTGATATATATGTATGAAAAGTGTAGAAAGATTGAGAAACCAATAGAAATATTTGAAAAAATGCCTCAAGGGATGTTTTCTCATGGAATACAATGATAGCATGATATTTACAAAATGGGTTCATTAAAAGACTATCAAAACCTTTAGTCAAATGATTTTGATAGATATAATGCCAAACTTGACTACTTTTCCTAACATCCTAATAGTTCATGCCAAAATTGAAGCACATTATTTGGGTATGAACCTCCATCAAAGCACAATCAAGTGTGGACTTCTATAAGAAATTGTAACTACAAATGCCCTAGTAAACATTTATGCAATATGTGAAAGAATACTTAAAGCACATGAAGTGTTTAATAGAATGCCTCAAAAAGATGCCATCTCTTGGCACACGATGGTGGTGGGATATGCAGACAATGGATATTTTGAAAAGGCCTAGGAAATATTCAAGAAAATATTGTTGGTAGATGTAAAGTCAAACTGCAAAGTATGAATATACATTAGCATCTTACCTTTGTCAGCATCTTACTTGCTTGCTCAATAATAAGAGCTTAAGAAAAGTATGAATATACATCAATTCATAATAAAAATTTGATTTTCTTTAGATGCTGCTATTACCAATGCCTTGATAGATGTGTATGCAAAATGTGGAAACATTAACATGGTACATGAATTATTTGACAAAATGCCTCAAAAGGATGTCATCTAATGGAATGCCATAGTTATAGGATATGCACAAAATGGATTTTGTAGTTAGGATATGCCACCTATATGCTCCTTGACCGTTAGAATACTTAATGCATATTTCTTTGGATATAGAATGGTCCTAAGTTATGATCTTTTGTGTTTAAATCAAACAAAGTATCCATCAGCCCATAGTCTGTAGCCTTTCTTACTTAGTGTAAGCTACGATACTAAAAGCTCTTTTAAGGTACATGCTTTCCTTCCAGCTCTTTGGCCTCCTTGATGTTGGTGTAGAAGGATTGTTTCTAGTGGATGTACTATATTAATTTGACTAAAGGTAATCTTCATCTAAATCATCAACAACATTTAGAGGTGCATTAATTTCCTCATCATCACATAGATCAATAGCCTCATCAAAGAGGTTACCATCTTCAAAATCTTGCACCATTACAACTACATTTCATTCTAGCATGTCATTTCTCACATTGATCACTAGATCATTAAGATAGGTGAATGGCTACCTCCTATACTCTTTTGCAATCCTAAATTTATTTCCCTACATGTTGGAAAAATTAAATAATTAGATATTTTTTTGAAATTAGAATGAGACATGACTTTGAAGAGAATGTGACCTTTAGAAGTTCATCCCATATGTTGTCCTTAACATCCATGCACTACATTGTCTCATTCCAAGCAAGCCCAGTTGTATTTTGCAACTCTTTCATTACTCTATACACTAACTTCCATGTTTTGAACTTATTTTTAAAGTTATCTCTTCCAAGATTCAACTTTAACTCTTCATTGAATCTCCTCTCTATTTCTGTTCATGCTTCTTCCCTAAAACCTCCTTTACCTTTCCTTCCTAGAGTAACTTGCCCGAGGAGCAAGTCTAGAAGTTTCCACTCCATATATCTAGTCTACACCACTTTTGCAATTCAAGAAGAACTAGCAATGGTGCAAGCAATGGGGGTAGCAAAAGGGGTAAAAATGGGGGGCATATGAATATCCTCATCTATGTTAGTGAATAGATTTGTGAAAGACATTTTCACCTTTGAAATAACCAGTTGTTATATTGCTGCAAAACTTACAATAAGTAATGAATTGTTAGTAATAAACTTGCAAAATAGTTTTAAATCACTTAATCAATAGTTTAAAGCATAACAATAATTTTGATTTGAAATTCATAAATCATAATTTTAAATCACTCAAACAACAATTAAAAAGCATAACAGTAATTCTAATTCACAATTCCTAAATCATGTTTTAAAGTCACTTAATAAGTAGTTTAAAGCATAACAATAATGATGATTCACAATTCCTAAATCATAGTTTTAAATCACTTAATCAATAGTTTAAAGCATAACAATAATTATGATTCACAAATCCTATATCATGGTTTTAAATCACTTAATCAACAATTTAAAGCATAACAATAATTTTGAATTGTAATTCCTAAATCATAGTGTTAAATCACTTAATCAATAGTTTAAAGCATAACAATAATTTTGATTTATAATTCATGGATTAGCAGTCTATATGAAGTGTAAATTTGAGTATTATAGCTATTTAGAAGTGAGGAAAAAAGTGTAAATGTGAGTAAAAAGAACAAATAATGTTAAGATCTATAGTCCTCCCACATCCTTCCTTTTATTTCATCTTGAAGATTTCCCCAGTCATCTCTATCTCATTGAGTTATCCCATAAATTTCAAGAATTGGCACATTTATCCCATCATGATCATCATCCTCTTCAATTTCCATATTGGGTGTAATGCCATCCTCTATCATAATGAAATTGTGTGGTATGCAACAGGCTAACATGATCTTTGTTTGACTCACAATATTGTAGGATGTTGTATGCCTCAAGATAGGAAAATGTTGATTCAAAATACCAAATGTGTGCTCAATTACATTTCTAGGAGAGGAGTGTCAATGGTTAAATAGCTTATGCACACTATTGATTGGGTTTGCTCTAGGAAACTCTTTTAGGTGGTATTGTGTACACCAATATGGGGCAAGAAATCTAGGAACATTTGGATAGCTAACATCAACTCAATAGAACTTTCCTATACAAAGGAAAAATAATATTATAGGTTTAAAATTGCATAAAAATTATGGTTGAAAACAATGATGATATAATCATTAAAAATATGATTTAATATACCTAGGGGAACTAGTAGTAGATCTACTCTTGAAAGAGCCAAAGCAAGAAAATGACTATCTACAACTAACCCTTCCCAACTAGCAAGAAAATATTGAAACTTGTAGTAAAAAAATAGACACCCATTAGATTTTGTGATAGGTTTCCTTTTCTATCACAATATTTTTCTTGGTTTTACATCTCAATAGTATCTAGTATATGGGTTTCATCAATTGCTCCAACATAGTCCTAGTGTAAGAAATATTATTGTCATATATGTAGCAATAGACTCAAGCAAAAAATACATGACAATAAGAGATTTACCTTGAAGTATGAATCAAAATAGTCCTTCTCTACAATTTCTAGAAGAGCATTTGGAGAAGGGAGTAAAAAGTAACTAGTATGGAGTGATATGTATGGGAGTAGTGACTCGCTATCTCTCCTAAGTGACCAAAGTTATGGCCAATCTTATGATTCCTTAGATTGTGGCCAAGAGTATGTAGGAACAAAACTAGTTGTTCTTCCAATTTCACATTTATTGTATCTTTAATGCTCCCTTTCTCCCTTAGAATATTGAAAATTTTAAAGAATGCTCCTCTACTCATACATATTTGGTCGTGGCAATCCCTCTCATTGGAATATATAATACATTTATTAAAAGGATAGGTAACCCTTCTTTGCTTGCCCCTATGTCTTCTAGCATCTTTTGATGCCACTGCTATGAATACTACTTGGACTACAAGAAAAATGGAAAGTATACACAAGAGTGTGATCTTCCTAAGAATGCTTCTATAAAATTGTATATCATTAGTAGGATCCACCAAATGACCTATAACATTTTTATAGAGTTATTAGTTGATATTCCCTTATAATTTGTATGTGGTATTAAAAACATTACTATAGAGTTATTACAAGGAAAATAACAAATAAACTATCAATAATGTCAATTAGTTTTAGAATTAATTATGTTAGCCAAATAGTGTGAATATACCATTACAAATACCATTGTTAGCCATAATTTCTTTGATCTATAAAGAGTTGAAGAATATGTGATTATGTTGGACATACTATGGTGCTATTTGTTAATCCAAAAGGTACTAAGGAATGCTTTTTTGTTGGAAAACTTCAGAAATAGCACTGACAAATTAGACATCACATTTATTTACAATGTTAAATGTTGTACTTCCATTTTTTGTTCATTTGAAGGACCAGGGAAAGCATTACAATATTTATGTGATTTGTTTTTCTATTAAATATTCCTTAATAACTTTATTAAATATTAATAAATCACTCTGTTTGAGATAATTTCCATAGAAAAAGACATTGATGGAGGTCATAGACTATCATAGAAGCTCTTGCAAAGCATATTTGTCATAGAGATGGTTATGCATAAGCCAAATTGCTCCTGACAAGATTTAAATTAATTGCTAGCAATTGAATAAGGAGTTTTTTGAAAATTCATATTTTCTTGTGAGTATAGGTATGTAATCGTAGAATTCTCTTTAGTAAATATAGTACATTGGACAATTAATGTTTGGTCATGTGCACATGGTAGTAAAATAATTAACATTTTCTTTATAAAGGGTAATGCACCAAAGAGCCCTTGTTTTAAATTCATGTACAGATTGTTAATGCATGTAATATGTTGGAAATGTACTAATAATAGGATTTTAACATGATGTTTTAATATGCAGATGCACAACAATAAAATCCTAAGAGAAATATAAAATAGGTTCATCAGATTACAATTGAAGGTGATCATTAATAGCTCAATTTGGAAGAACTTGAATGTATAGCTTTCCAATTAGAATCTAGCAAAAAATGGGCATTTTTAGTCCATTGTTGTCAAAGTTGCATAAGAGCATGTGGCTACAATTTGTTTGAATTACAATTAATAGTTTAAACTTGGACCCTTAAAAATTTCAACACGCATTCATCTCATATATTCACTAAAAATATATAAAGCATATACATCTAAATCATGTAAACACAAATAAGTAATCACACACATATGACACTAGATATGATTACCCAAAAATACTCCAAGTGAGAAGGTAAAACTGGGGTGGGGATGACACCCAAAAATCTTCAGTATACTGTAGTAATAAAGTGTATACAATGAAGGTTACAATATATTGACCATGAAATAGATCTACCTTGTGAAAGGTCTACCTTGTTAAAGGCTTACAAAGGCTATTAGGTTTTACCTTGTTAGAGGATCTCAACACCCTATTAGAACTGTGCTCGATTAAAGGACTTTAAATTAAAACTAAGCAAGCACCATGTTAAAGGATTTCATAAAACTTGTTAGGACTACTTTATTAAGATATTTGACTAAAATCACTTGTTAGAATGTCTCAACATAGATCTTGTGGTTGACACTTGCTTGCTTGATAAACAATCACCTCTAAACAATGTTTTCTTGATCCTTCTTGATTAGATGTCCCTTTGCTATATCCTTTTCTCTATCCTCTATTCTACTCTAACTAACTCTACAATTTAGTTTCACTTCATAACTTCTAAGCCACCATGAATGTACTATTTGCACATGCAAACTATCTCTTTTACTCCTTCAATACTCATATAAAAATTTAGGGTTTGTCTTTCGTAAGAACACTTGGGTGACTTAGGGTTAGGTATGAATCTAAAACTAAGACTCATCCGTTTTTCCACTTAATCCTTCCTATTTTCTGATTGCTTGCATGTAATTGCATAGGGAATCTATCTAGAGATTTTTCCTTATCTCCAAAATATCAAAATTTAATTCTTAGGTCAGCTAAAGAATGGTTTGCATAGTTGTTTGTCCCTTTACAAACAAATATGTCAAAATTGTCTTACTCAGCATTCAAAGTCTCTAATACTCGGCATACATTAATCTTTTTGCTATGACTCAGGACCTATATCACTCAACATCCATTGTTTACTCAATTTCTATGTCACTTAGCATATACTATCTACTTGGCACTTGAGTGACTCGGCACATGAGTGACTCAACACTCACTATGACTCGACATGGTCTATTATTATAATATGTTGTGCTCAACATGTAATACTAGTTTGGCACAAACTAAGCAAATGGCTTGAGTGTGTTGACACTCATATGTCAAAACCAATCTGAGATCAAAGATCTCCCCCTTTGACATGAGTGTCAAAGGCACTTGAGTATATATTATCATCCTTTTGTCTTACAAGCATAACATATCTCCACTTGGCTTATATACAAAACTTCAAAACATCAAAATTTTGTAATAACTTGTATACCTCAAAATTTGATAACTCGCCTTGACTTGATAAGTTTTTTTTGTAACCAAAATTTTGTATCCTTCTGAGTAAATGTGTCTCTATTGATATATGACTAGATGGAGTATCAGATATTGGTAAGGTTACCAAAGCTTGGATGGTAGCTTGCTCCTTCAGTTATGGTATCATTTCACTCTCTTTAGGATTTCCTTGTAACTTTTCCCTTGCAACATCAGTCATAGACTTTTGTAGCTCATCGACACTAATCAAAACATGATTATCACAAAGTTTAGCTTATAGTGTAGAATTTTCTAATATCTTCTTCAAATCATCTTCAATGATGGGATCGATGTGATGAGCTGATAGATTAGAGACATCTTTGAAAGTTATGGTTGTAGTGGTTTCAATTGTGACATGTGGAGGATTGACATTTGGCAATTGTGTGTCTTGCACAAGTTCTCTGTTCTTCTAACTCCTCTAGCTTAGATGTTGCCTTATCATTTACTTCCATTTCTATTCCTCCTTCAACAATATTATCTTTTTCATCTTCTTCTTTATCATCCTTGAACTCAATAGGTTCAAGTTCTCCTTTCTTTACTGTGGTTAACCCATAGCTAGTGTAGTCTCCCTAATTTGTCTTTCCATGTTTAGACAATAGTGCCATTTTTTCTCAACTATGTCATATAGACTCTTAGGCATAGAGTTGGAAAATTCTAGTGGAGTTGTCTTGAATTTTTCCATCATGGCATATATGGCCTCCTCCACTTGGTTTTTCTCCACTTAAAAAAATTTATCAAAATCAACATGACTAAATCCTAATAGGTTTGCATTATAACTAACATTTTTCAATAAATTTTCAAGATCTAAAAGATGATTGTGACTCACCACCTTAAATTGGCTAATGTCATCTAATTCTATTTTCTCCTCATCATAATATAGTTGTGCAGTATACTTCCTTCTTGGTATCGTCTTCTCTTGACCTCCTTGCTCTACTTATTTGGTCTTTTACTTGGCCTTTTGTGTAGTTACATGTGTGATGGCTCTTGTTGTAGGTGTAGTGGGCTTGGGTTGACTTGGTTTGGAAATTTTCTTGGTCCTTACCACAAGCTGTGCCTTGGCCATCCTGTTCTTTGGCTCAATAGGAGTAGGTGCTTCCTCAACTTCTTCTCCCTTGACACCTTCAGTCTCCTCCTTTTCTTGTTCTTCTCCCATAACTTGTGTCAATGCTAGAGGTTCTTGTGTTTTGACTTCTTCTTCCTCTTCTTCTTCCTCTTTAACACCCTCTCTGAACTTAGCTTTCAAATTCTTTACTATCTTTTCTTTTTTCTTCAAAGCTAAAGTAGTCTTCAATTCCATGGTAATATTGGATTTTACCATCTCATAATTTCCAAATATTTTTACAATTTTATCTATCTCTTCTACTAGTAGAGTTGTTATAGTTGTAGAGGCTTCATCCACATTTATTTCATAGCCTAGGGGTCTCAGCCATCTTACCCTTGGTGTGGTAGCTTGTACAAATGTATAATCAAGATCCACAAGAAAAAATGCATCATCATAGTGTTTTTCAACTAAAGATACTTGTATTCTTAGTCTTTTGTTCATTTACTTTTTGAAGTCTTCAAAACAACTTGTCATCACTGATTCAATATTATCTCCTAAGAATTCAATATATTCACCAATCTATATAGCGACTGATCTAATTTTTTTCCATCCCATAGTACCAAATGAGCAGAATGTGTTTTGCATATAAAAGAATATGAAAATCAATATAGAGCCAAATTTGCATTGTGTGCTCTTAGTTTTCCTAATTTCTTTGAGGTATTCCATCAGTTGTTGCAACTATAGCTCTGCTAGATCATAAGTATGATCTTTCTTAACAATCTTGTTTACAACATCTATAGCTATACAGGGAACCCTATTCAATCTATTGGATTGATAGAACTTGTGTGATATAACCCTTACAAAAAAGTTTATTAGAGGATTAATGATTGTGTCTATTGTCATCCCTCTCTTTTTCTAGATAGCTCCAATATTCTTTTCAATCACTTTCTTCTAATTAATTCTTAGTGTCTTAGGCCGATCTAGGGTTGGGTAAATAATAACCTTATTTATTATTCTCTTAGCTATTTTAATAGCTCCATTGTCTAGCCATAATGAACCATCATGAATTCAGCTAAGAACTATTCTAATCCATTATGTCTTGAATAAATTTAAAAAATCTAGGGTTCATGTTAATCCCTTCCTCTCAAAAACTTTGAACTCTTCTTTCAAAATACCATTATCACAAAGTTTTCAGTATGCTTTCTTGATTTCAATATCCCCAATGCTTCCTATCTTATAGTTGTAGCATTTTCTCACAGCTTGTATCATTCTCACATTTAGTGGAATCATCAACAATGCAGCAAAAGGGTCTTGCTTATAAGCAATGTTAGGAATAGATTTGAAAATGGGCTACTTGACTTCATTACTTACTAACTAAATGTTCAAAACTTCCTTTCCCTCTACATTCTTTGAGCTTGATGCCATAATGTGAAACTAGGGTTTAAAAAAATTAAAACTATGTAGCTTGGCTCTTGATAAATACCTTATGAAATATGATGAATGGGTGTGAGATTGCCACTAGAATATTCTACAACTCCTTGGAATGGATTTCCAGATCACCCTTTGCTCTAGTTTCTCTCTCTTGAATTTGAAATGATGTGAAATGGGATAAAAATTGATCAAATATCTTTTGAAAACCTTGTAATTAATGTTGAGTGCTTAAACAACTGTAAGCTTGGTATCAACCAATTTCAATTTCACTCGGCATCCATTAACATTTCCATCACTTGGAAGCTACTATGATCTCGAAATTAATTACCTACTTTGATAGCTCAACATCTTCTAACATTCCACTCAGCACATATAGGAAACTTTTTATTCAACATGAAAAACTCAAAGACTTATCTTGAATTCGTAACAACATCTTGCGTCTTTATTCATGCTAATGTAGTCTTTTCAATAGTAGATTCCCTTTGGAATAGGTGTATGATATAACTTTTAGATATCAGTTCCACATACCTTTTTATTGTCTAGTTTGATTAGGTGTGATCACCTAACCCATTGGGTGAAGTGATTTCTTCTCCATTTGATGTGCTACAATTATCTTTCTTTATTCATGTCTTATTCATCTATTCTTTGATGTGTTCAACGTTTTCATTGCCTTTGCCTATATCAAATTCACAACTTGGTTCCTTTGACTTTGTTGGACAATACCTACTAATATGATTAGTCTTAAAACAACTGAAACATGTGGTTTGACTCAAAAACCTTTGGTAGTTACCATTGAAGTGTGTCATAATACAATTTTTAAGAACATGTCCATATTCTTGACAATAATGATAGCTATATCTTGTATTATAATTCTAGTTATAAGAGTTTCTATTGTTCCTTACCTTTTCTTTCCTATTTGATGGCCACATGGGTTTAGATCTACATTCAAAAGCTCTATGCATGGTCTTCGTTCTGCATTCATGTGCTTGATGACCTTACTTGTTGCACTTATGACAATGAATCATGTTCTTGGGCTTAACATTCTAATTTGTAGTCTTGATCCTACACACATTAGTATTATGGGTTAGGAGTTCTTACCTTTGCTGTTCCTCTCTTTAACACTTTTGGATGACTCTCCTTCTTTAGTGCGTACATAACAATCTAGATGTGTCATTATTGGATCTAGGGGATCGCAAGAATTGCTCAAAGTATTTGATGGTTTAATTGGGCTTGTTGAAACTTTAAAAATACTCCCTTTCTCTCTTTAGATCACTCTATAATTGTTCATTCTACAACTTCAATATAGTTATCTCAATTTCCTTGACATTTAACTCATAGTTGGCATTCATCATTTGACTTAGATTATTCAATTGCATATTGGAAATCTTGGTTAGTTTTGTTGACTTCTCTTCTAGTCTGTTGGCCAGAATTCTTTTTTCTTCCTCAATCATAGCTTTGTCTTCCATAGCTTTCTTCCTTTGTTTAGTTACCTCACATAGCAATTTGGCTTGTGATTCTTCCTCTAACTTTAGATTTCTGATTTCCTCAATTCAGGCTCTATTCTTTTCCATCAAATATACAATTGCTGCATCAAATTCATTAGAGTCACTATTGGAAAATAGCTTAGTAGTGACAATCGGTTTGTATTGTGTGTCATTTTTTGCAATAGCAATTTTGTTTTCTCTTCAAGGACTTCTTTAGTTCTTCTCCTACTTTATCCAATTGATGTAGAATGATTTCTATCTTAACTCCCCAATTCTCAATAATCTTTCCCAATTCGTAGACTTACATTTCAAGATCTTTCCTCAAAGTTGCAAAGCTTCCTTTTCCAAGAACAAATCTTTGATACCAATTGTTAGAATTACAATAGGAAAGGTATACTTCTAGTTGGGGGGGGGGGGGGGGGGGTTAATTAGTAGTTTAAATTTGGACCAATAAAACTTTCAGAACACATTTATCTCATATATTCAATAAAAATCATATAAAGCACATACATCTAAATTATGTAAACACAAACAAGTAATCAGACACATATGACATGAGATATGATTACCCAGAAACCCTCCAAGTGAGAAGGTAAAACTAGGGTGGGGATGAAACCCATAAATCTTCACCACTATAGCAATAAAGTGTATCCAATGAACGCTACAATGTTTTGACCATGAAACATGATCTACCCTATGAAAGGTCTACCTTTTTAACAACTTACAAAGACTATTAGGTTTTAACTTGTTAGAGGATTTCAACACCCTGTTAGAAGTGCGCCCTGTTAAAGGAATTTCACTTACAACTAAGTAAGCACCTTGTTAAAGGACTTCATACAATTTGGTAGGACTAATCTATTAAGAGATTTGACTAAAATCACTTGTTAGAATGTCTCAACATAGATCCTATAGTTAACACTTGCTTGTCTGATAATAGATCACCTCTAAACAATGTTTTCTTTATCCTTCTTGATCAAATTTCCTTTTGCTATATCCTTTTCTCTATCCTCTATTCTACTGTAACTAATTCTACAATTTAGTTTTGCTTCATAATTTTTAAGCCACCATGAATGCTCTATTTGAACATGCAAACTATCTTTCTTTCTCCTTCAGGAATCATAGAAAATTTAGGGTTTGTCCTCCTTAAGAAGACTTTGGTGACATAGGGTTAGGTATGAATCTACAGCTGAGATTTATCCATTTTGTGACTTAATCTTTGCTAGTTTTCGATTCATTCGATGTAATTGCATAGAGAATCTGACTAGAGGTTCATCCTTATCTCTAAAATATCAAAATTAAATTCTTATGTTAGCTCAAGAATGATTTACATAGTTGTTTGTACCTTTACAAACAAATATGTCAAAACTATCATACTCAGCATTTGAATTCTATGATGCTCGACATACACTAATCCTTTTCTTATGACTCAACACTTGTATCACTTGACATCCATTGTTTACTTAGTTCCTATGGCACTCAACATATACTATTTTCTTGGCAGTTGAGTGACTTGACACATGACTAACTTAGCACTCACTATGACTTGGCATGGTCTATTATTTATATGTTTTCCTTAGCACATACTACTAGTTTGACATGAACTAAGTAAATGGCTTAAGTGTGTTGACACTCATATTGTTTGATACAATTGATTAATTGTGTATTGTATTTTATGTTCTACAAATGTCATATCAGTTGATAGTTAGTGCATGCTGAGCTCACTTCGTCAGTGAAGATAGTTTTCCCAGTGTACCGAGTGTTCCTGAGTTTACTCTATGTAAAAGGAAGTTTCTACCAAGCTCACTTAAGCATCAAAGGAAGTTAAGTTGAAATGAGTGTTAATTGAGCTCACTTAGTTAATGAAGGGAAAGTTGAATAGAGTTAGGGTTAACCAAGTTCACTCGATTACCAAAGGAATTTTGCAAGTTCATAGTGTTAACTGAGCTTCTATTAGTTAACATAGGAAATCATTTCAGAATCAGTTTCTACCAAGCTAGGTTGGCTGCCAATTTTTTAAATTTTTTTGGCATGTAAAGATCAATTTACCTATTGATTCTAACCAACTGAGGTGATGAATATTGGTTATTCTAATTTTTATTTGAGTTGACTTGACAATATGAAAGGTATATGTAAAAGGTCAAGTTGTGATTTCAAGATGTGTGTGAGATGCAAGTTGAATAAGTTAAAAGTGATAAGAAAAGGAAGAAATTTTGAAGGATAAGGAGACATCTCTGTCATGCAAAAAAGTATCATTTGATTAGGAAGGATCAAGTATGAACTAGGGCAGAGATCTATAATCAGAAATTTAGTTGCATCACAATCAGGTCATTTCATTGTTACTCTCTAAACATTGTAGTAGTGATCTAAAATCTCTTAAAAGAGTTGGTTTAATAGTCATTCGTAAGTCCTCTAAAAGGGTGGAAATTCCATTGAATTTCTTCAATACCTTTCACAAGGCCACTCCTAATAGGGTGATTAAATCCTTTAACAGGGTCACACCTAACAGTGTGTTTTGTAACCTTTAATAGGGTTGGCTTTTAAGAGGGCTCACTTCAAAAGAGTGAAAAATAGTAACTAGTTACATTGGTGGTTTTTCCCAAATTGGGTTCGATGTTAAATCCTGGTGTCTCACATGTTCATGTTATTTCTTTCATGCTTGCAAATAATTACTGATAACATTTTATGATTCACTTAAGCAATTCACACTGCATTTATTGAGTTATAGTAATTTTTGTGTGCTTACCAAGTAATGATAGTAATCTATTTTATCAGTTTAAGTTTTACAGTTGACATCTAAGGGATGTGGAACATATTTTAGTGGTAATTGATTCACCCCCTCTCTCAGTTGATCCTCTTATATTTCTAATGATTGGTATAAGATCTTTTGGTCCTTGTAAAGAAGGTTTTAAGGATCTAAGCTAAAGGTCAGGATGTGTTACAAGAGAGAGATTCCAAAGCTGAACAGAGATAAGTTTGCACCATCACAAGGACTTATGAGGCTTCATCTAGCTACCATTAGTAATACATGATGAAAATATCTTGATGAAGAATATAAAACTCCCACTGGAACATTATCAGTTCATGATATTGTTGAGAAGAAGAACTATAACGTCATGATGATTGACATTGCATCTGCTCTTAGTTGTGCTGAATTTGATGAAGTCAAAGACTGTAAAATTACTTTTGATATGTGGAACAAGATGAAAGAAATCAATAGAGATGATGACAATGTAAGAAGAGCTAAAGAAGAAAGCCTTAGATGAAAATTTGATCAAATGAGGATGAGAGAAGATAAAAATATTGCAAAATATGTGGAAAGAATCAAGGCCAGTGTTAGTTCAATCAGAGCATCTGGAGGCGAAATCAAAGAAGAAACTGTTGTAAGTAAAGTACTCAAAAATTTGCTTCCTATCTATGCAATTAAAGTATCTGGTATTCAAGAAAAGAAATGTCTTCCAAATCACAAGTTAAGTTTAGATGCCTTAGTAGGAAGATTGACAGCTTTTGAACTAGACAACTTTGACAATTATGTTCCTACTTCCAAGATCATTGAATCTAGATTTCAAGTTAAACTCTCACTCAAAGAAAAAGACAAGAAAATAAAAGATAATCAATCAGAAAGTGAAGAAGAAGCTAAAGAAAGTTTAGATAGTGATCTTCAAATTAGAGAAGCTTTACTTGCAAAGAAATATTCTAGGAGTAGAGGAAAGTACAAAGGTAAAATCCCTCTAATAAGTTTTTCTTATGAAGAGATTGGTCATATTCCTACTAGGTGTCCAAACAAAGAAGGCAAGGAAGAAAATAAAAGCCTCAAGTACAAAGGCAAGAAGGAATTCAAAGGTCATGAATCCTACAAAGACAAAGGTAAGAAAACTTGTTTTATGGCTAAAGATTCTGATAAAAATGAAGATGAAATAGTGTATATTGCTGCAAAAGATGAATTTGATGATGGAGATAAGATGGCACTTGTCTCTCATGATAGAAAAAATGAAACATGGATCATAGATAGTGGATGTTCTCACCATATGATTGGAGAAAAAAGTAAGTTTGAACATTTTGAACACAATGATGCAGGTAGTGTAAGGTTTGGAAACAATGAACCTTGTTGCATAAAATGGAAAGGTAGAATCTCATTAACTAATGAACTTGTATGTAACAATGACTATTGGGTTAAGGGACTAAAACATAATTTGATAAGTGTGGCACAACTAAGCAACATTGGATACAAGTTAGAATTCATGAATGGCAAGGCAAGAGTATTGGATAACTAAGGAAATTTGATTGGATTGGGTAGGAAAAAAAAAGGTAACCTATTTTATCCTTATCTTGGTGATTTTTCATGTTTTATTGCTCAAGTAGAAGAAAGTTGGCTATGGAACATAAGAATATGTCATGTAAACTTTGACAATATGGTCAAGATTACCAAACTCAGAAGAGTAAGAGGTCTTCCTAATTTGAAGAAACCTGATGTTGGATTATGCAAGAATTGCCAAATTGGTAAAATGGCAAATACTAGTTTTAAAAGAAAAAACAATTAGCTAGAAGATGTCTTGGAAATTGTGCATACTGATTTATGTGGACCCATTGGAATAGAGACTTATAGAGAAAAGTTTTTGATTCTTTTTGTTGATGATTATTCTTGAATGATGATTGTTATGTATCTTAGAGAAAAATCAAAAGCTTTTGAGAAATTCAAATGCTATCCTGCTAGAGTAGAAAAGGAAACTCAAAAAAAATTGAGATGCTTAAGATTGGATAGAGGTGGTGAATTCATCTCAAATGAATTCAAAAAAAATTTCATTGAAAGAGGAATAAAAAGAAAAATATTAGTCCCTGGTATTCCTAAGTAGAATGGAATAGCTGAAAGATAATATAGATCCATCATGGATTGTGCAAGGACTCTAATGATTGAGAAGAATGTTGCTATCAAGTACTAGAAGGAAGTTATCAGCATTTCAGTTCATACTTTGAACCGAGTTTAGTTGAAGAACTCAAACAAAACCCCCTATGAACTATGGTATGGCTACAAACCTAATGCAAGTTACTTGAAAGTATTTGGCAATAAATGTTATATCTTGAAAGAATCTAGAAAAGATAAATTTGATATAAAAGGTGATCAAAATATATTTATAGGATCTATTCCTAGTAGAGTAAAGCATACAAATGTCTAAATTTATCCACTCACAAAATCATAGAAAGTGCACATGTGAGAATTGATGAGTTTGCAGAAAAGACTAAAGAAGAAAGCAAAAAGGAACTAGAAGATTATAGAAGATTTGTCTACTATGAACTTGATATATTGCCAAACACATAAAATAAAAAGGAGACTTCATCTCCCAAGCTCTCCAAATATCCTTCAGCTATTGAGTTGTAGGAAGTTCAAGCCAAGTCATAGGGACTTGAGTCACATTCATAGACTACCAAGTTAGTGCATACTAATTTTGAAGAACTCGAGCCATAGATAGAAGGACTCAAGCTAGAAGTTGAAATTCAAATTAAAGATAGTACAATTCATTCAAAAGTCAAAGAACCTATATTGGCTAAATATGTCAAAAGGCATCATGCATTTGATCATATTATAGGAGACAAATTAGATGGAACAATGACAAGAAGAAAACTAAAAGGTACATGTTTACTTGCTAAATTTGAACTTAGACGTGTTAAAGATGCATTGAAAAATGAAAGTTGGAGTGAGGCTATGAGTGAAGAAATGGAACAAATAGAAAAGAGTAAAACTTGGACTCTTGTGCCTAGGCCCAAAGATCAAAATGTAATTGGTACAAAATGGGTATTCAAAAATAAGCTGAATAAAGATGGAAAAGTGTCAAGAAACAAAGCAAGGTTGGTACGTAAAGGCTATTCTCAAGAAGAAGGTATTGATTACAGTGAAGCTTTTGCCCTTGTTGCAAGATTAGAGGGTGTTAGAACTTTACTTTCTTATTCAGCTCACAAAGGATTCAAAGTATATCAGATGGATGTTAAATCTATGTTCTTAAATGGAATTCTTGATGAGGAAGTCTACATTGAATAGCTAGAAGGTTTTGTTGATACAGACAAAAGGGACATGGTCTGCAAATAACACAAAGCTCTATATGGTCTTAAACAAGCTCCTAGAGCTTGGTATGAAAGACTACATAACTATTTGATACAGATTGGTTTTCAAAGAACAAATGATAACAACAACCTATACATCAAGGAAGGACCATATATGAAAATTGTGTTGGTAGAAATATTTTGGATGATACTCTATTTACAAGAAATGATGACTTATGCAAAGCATGTTTAGAGCAAATGAATAAAGAATTTGAGATGTCCATGTTTGGTGAAATAAAATTCTCTATTGGGTTGGAGATATAATAGAATAGAAATGGTATCTATATCACTCAATCTAAGTATACCAAAGAGGTACTCAAGAAATTTGGAATGGAAGATTCAAAACTAGTTGGAACCCCCATGTTTACAGGACTTAAGCTTATGAAAGATGATGACTCCAAAGAAGTAGATCAGATCTTATACAGATCAATGATTGGAAAACTATAGTATGTAGTATACACAAGGCCTGACCTTGCCTTAGTAGTTGGGATAGTGGCAAGATTTTGAGCTAAACCCAAATAAAACCACATGATGGAAATAAATAGAATCTTAAGATATCTAAAAGGTACTAAAGACTATGGCCTATGGTACAAACTTGGAGGCAATCTTGACTTAAAAGTATTTACTGATGTTGATTGGGTAGGAAGTCTTGATGACAGAAAGAGCACTAGTGGTGGAGCATTCTTTCTTGGTAAAAGGTTGGTATCTTGGACAAGCAAGAAGCAAAACTACACATGTCAATCTACAACAAAAGTAGAATATGTAGCAGTAGTAGTGAATTGCTCTAACATTGCTTGGTTCAAATAGTTATTGGATGAAATGAAGGTTGAAATCAAAGAGCCAATAGTGATGTATTGTGATAACACTAATGAAATCAACATACCAAAGAATCTAGTGATGTATTCCAAAACAAAGCACATTGCTATCAAATATCACTTTATAAGAGAACTAGTTCAGGACAAAGATATTATATTGGAATATGTGCATACAAAAGAACAAATTGTAGATATATTCACCAAGCCATTAACTAAGGATGCATTTTTTTATCTAAAAGGTAAGCTAGGGGTCATTCCCCTATCTAAAGCTCACTAAATAAAGTTTAGTGATGCATCAACATGAACCATTTTGAAGATCAATCAGTTGATGCAATATTAACAAGGACATATTGCAAATAAATCTATACTCAAGGTACATTGATACTAATTAGAATTGTCTTTGGCATGTGTTGTCAAAGAGGGAGCAGTTTACTATCATATCTTTCTAAAATTTTACAGAAGGAGAAGTTAAGAAGTTCATTCATAGAGGGAGTCTTGTTCTCATAATTTCATTGTGCTATGACATGTTGTGTTGCCATTAATGCCAAAGAGAGAGATTGTGGGACATAATTGACTAATTGTGTGTTGTCTTTGATGTTCAAAAAATGTCATGTTAGTTGATAGTGAGTGCATGTCAAGCTCACTTGGTCAGTGAAGACAATTTTCCTAGTCTATTGAGCATTCCTAAGTTTACTCTATGCAGTAGGCAGCTTCTATCTAGCTCATAAGAGTGTCAAAGGAAGTTAAGCAAAAATGAGTGTTACCTAAGCTCACTCGATTAACAAAGGGAATGTTGAATAGAGTTAGTGTTAACCAAGTTCACTTAGTTACCAAAGGAATTTTGTAAGTTCATAGTGTTAACTAATCTTCTATCATTTAACATAGGAAATCACTTTAGAATCAATTTCTACTAAGCTAAGTCGAATACCAAAGGATTTTCTTGTTTTGGCATGTAAAGCTCAATTTACCTATTGATTCTAGCTGATTGAGGTGATGAATATTGGTTATTCTAATTTGTATTTTATCCAACTTGATAATCTGAAAGGTATAAGTAAAAGATCAAGTTGTGATTTCAAGATGTGTGTGAGATGCAAGTTGAATAAGTTGAAAGAGATAAGAAAAGGAAGTGAACTTGAAGGATACGAAGATATCCTTATGGTACAAAAAAGTATCATTCAATCAAGAAGGATCAAGTATGAACTATAACAAAGATCTGTAATTAGTAATTCAGTTATATCACAATTAGGTCATTTCATTGTTATTGTCTAACCATTGTAGCAATTATCTAAAATCTCTTAATAGAGTTGGTTTAATAGCCATTCGTAATTCCTCTAACAAGGTGGAAATTCCATTGAATTGTTTCAAGACCTTTCACAAGGCCACTCCTAATAGGGTGATTAAATCCTTTAATAAGGTTACACCTAACAATGTTTTTTTTAACCTTTAACAGGGTTGGCTCCTAATAGGGCTCACTTCAGAAGAGTGAAAAATAGTAACTAGTTACATAGGTGGTTTCTCCCAAATTGGGTTTTCACATTAAATCTTGGTGTCTCATGTGTTCATGTTATTTCTTTCATGCTTTCAAGTAATTATAGATAACATCTTATGATTCACTAAAGTAATTCACACTCTGCATTTACTGAGTTACAACAATTTCTGTGCTTACCAAGTAATAGCAGTAATATGTTTTATCAATTTGAATTTTATAGTTGACATCTAAGGGATCTGGAATATATTTTAGTGGTAATTGATTCACCCCCTCTCTTAGTTACTCCTCTTATATTTCTAACACATATGTCAAAACCAATCTAAGATCAACATAATTTAGAAAGAATTTAGCTAGCTACATTAGAGTACCAGGACTAAAGATTTAGCACACACAATATGAGCAATACTAATTTTTAGTTAGGTAAGTTATATTCTAACATAGAAATCATAACTGCTGATGCAGGATAGGAAACACTTGGAAGGCAAGTTTTGGCTTGAATGACTATGGATGACCTTTAGGATAAACACAAACTTTGTGCTAAGTTAGAAAGGACAATCTTAATGGACATCTCCTAGTTTTGTCTATTAATGGTAGTACCACTACTCATACCAAAGGGGACCTACCTTTTCCATATATAAAGTATATACTAATGGATTTTATTCCTTAATAGCTACAAATAGAGATTCTTGGAAAATGCATGTAAGATGAATAATTTCTTTGAGTATTCAAGATTTGGTATTAGTAGGGGTATCACATCCACCTGACATGTACTATTTTTGCAATCAACATTAGGGCACACTAGGGCACGAGACTAGACTATTTTTCTCTATAGAATAGGATGACTCTTACTAACTAAAAGAAAATAATCATATTCTTGTATCAATATCATAAAAAACCTATTCAATTTGAAAGCTCATTATGATTCACTAAAGACTACATGTATAATGGCCAGCACAAATGCTTATGGTCACGTTGATACTTTTTATAAATATTTCACAATAAAGAATATGATCAAAGACACAAAATTTTTTTCAGGTTGATACTTTTTCTTATGATAACATTGCATTATCTATCAAAGCTTTCCTAGTGCTTAGCACCAAACACTTAGATGCAAACCTAAGTTGCAAGAGTCATTCATAGGTGATAAGAAAACAAGCACATGATTAGGATTAGGGTTGGAGATTAGTTTTCTTGTGTTGACATAGCCACAAAATCAAATATTTCTAACCCCAAACAAAACTCAACTCTTATCTACCACAACATAAACTTCCATAACTAAACCAACAACCCCAAATTTCCACACACTAAACCAACAATCACAAACTTCCACACACAAAAGAAATCACAAATCTTTCACACACAATCACAACTCGATGATCAAACCACAGGCAAGCAAACAAAAAATAAGATTAAAAACCTAAGAAGTGAAATGTAATAGGAGGACAAAGCCAATTTAATGTTCACTTATCTGCTCTAAAATGCCTTCTCAGAAGGTAGTATGAAAACCAAAGTACGTCAAGAGAGCCTTTCCAATCATTTTAGAACCCTTAAAAAAATAGAATGAAACATGCAAATATGAGAACACTATCTAAAAAAAAATGGAGGATAAAAACCATACCAAAATAATACGAATATTACATAGATCACAACCATACCTAAAAAAAATGGAGAACCACAATACCAACTTTGCCTGATACGAATGACCATAATATTCATAGACATGAGTAGTAAAGGAAAATTTGGCACAATATTCACAGACGTGAGCAGAAATTTTTTTTTGATGAACCATAGACCTAAAATTTTATATTTTAAACAAAGTAAATATGGAATAGGAATAAGTGTTCCTATTCCACCTATCTAGGTTGAATTGCATATGTCAAGTTTATGGGAAAAATTGGAATACTTATTCCAATTGTATTCCTGTTCACAATTGACCTTTGTTGCACCCATAAGGGGAATAAGGATTTATAAATGCCTATTCTGTCAGTATTCCCATTTCCAAACAAGCCCTAAGGGTCTGTTTGGTTGCATGAATAAGAATATGAGAATATGAATACATATTCTAGAATTGTTATTCTAGAATAAAAAATAAGAATATGTATTCTTATTCTTTTTTTAATTAGTCAAAATTTGATGGGGAATTCATGGATCCAAAAAAAATTACTTTCTAAAATAAATAAAATTGGAATATGAATATGTATTCCAATTACACATATTTGGCTAGAAATGCAAATGCTCATTTTTGGGCCAAAATTGGAATATGTATTCCTATGACAATTCCAATTTGGTGCACCCAAATAGTGAATTTGAAATTTTAAGAATTTACATATGCCTTTTCCACTCATATTTCTTTTTCCAAATGAACCCTAAAATATTTTCCAAAACTTAAGAAGCTTAACAATGCAATGTGTAAATAATGTCATTTGGTAAAGATGAAAAGGTCTTGTTTCAAGAGAAAAAAATACACATCAAATTATATTTTGGACTTGGTTCATATTAAATTATGTGGAACTACTGGTGTTCAAAGTTATCTTGGGGATAAATATTTCGCTCTATTTGTTGATGATTACTCTAGAATGATGACTGTGATATTTTAAAAGAAAAATATGATGATTTTCATTTATTTAAGTGATATTTGGCCAGAATTGATAAAGAGATAGGGAAGAATATGAAGTGTTTGAGATTTGATGAAGGTGGTGAATTCATTTCCAATGAGTTCAACATATTCTGCAATGACAGAGGAATCAAAAGATAGATGTTTACACCTAGGAACCCTCCTCAAAATGGAATAGATGAAAGAAGGAATAGATCAATTATGAATTGTGCTAGAACGTTGATGATATAGGAAAATGTCTCACATAAATATTAGAGAGAAGCTATAAGTACATCTATTTATTCATTAAAAAGAGTGCAAGTCAAGAAAGGTACAAATACTACACCTTTTGAATCATGGTATGGATATGTACCTAATGTGAAATATTTCTAAGTTTTGGAAGAAAATATTACATACTTAAAGAAAATAGTAGTGGAAAGCTTGATGGTAAAAGTGTTGAAGGTATATTCATAGGATATTAAGAGAAAATCTTATAGGTGTTGGAACTCTAACACTACCAAACTTGTGAAAAGTGTGAGTGTGAAAGTTGATGAATCTATAGAGAAAAAGGAAGTTGAATGTAAGACAAAACATGAGGACTATAGTTCATTCATAAATGTGAAAGATAGTGCTCCAAGCACTCCACCTAAACAAGAAAACAAAGTTGTAGATCCTTAGTAGACTAGGAATGTTGAGTTGTAATACCCTGTTGTCGAGCATAAGATTGTGGATAGCAAAAAACATGGGAATGATAATGAGTCATAGAAAGATGAAGATGAACATTCAAAAGACAATATCAAGCATGTAGAACATGAATGAGAACTTGAATAGGAGAAAGATAATTAGCTTGAAATTATTTTTCAAGATGAACTTGCTAAATAACAAAGAAGAAAAGAGCTTATGTTAGGAAAAATATGTGAGAAGACATCATGCACCTAAAGAAATTATTAGAGATAAAGAGCCTAGTATTATGATAAGAAAAAGACTCAAAAGTGATACATGCTTACTTTGTGAGTTGAACCAAAATTTGTGAAAGATGTTTTGGAGAATGAAGATTACATAAAAGAAATGAATGGAGAAATTGAATAGAATGAAAACAATAAAATATGGACCCTAGTACCTAGGTTGGTGTAGGAGCACCTATATCTCCACTCTCTCAGGAATCCACTTCTACAAGCTCTTCATGAGATTCACTCAAGGGAATTCATGCCTAAGAGTCTAATATAACTTTTAGAAGTTTTTTTCTCATCTGTATAAGCCTACTTGTAAGGCCTAGTCACCATTGGTATTATATAAACCATTGGTTTTTAACTATGGTCATTGGGAACATATTAGTCTTAATATAAGTTAGGTGTTTTCTTAGGTTTCTAAATACGTTTTAGGTGCCTAGGACAACAGATGAAGGTCCTACCATGACCTAAAATATCACATTTTTCATAAATTAGAAAATGTTGCACATTACAACAAAAGCTTCTTAACAATGTTTGCAAAAAGCTTTCATCTTTTGCATAATAACCTCCCAATAGTCACAACCTTCGAAAATCAGTTGGATTAATTAGAAAAGGTCTTCATATAGCCCTTTCAAATTGGTGGAAAACATATGTTGTAATTTTTCAATTGAAGTCAATAAAAAGTCCCTATTTTCGTTGTAATTGGACTGCAATAGGTGTGTGTATAGATTGGTATGAATTGGTGAAAGAAAAAGTTTGATTGAATCAAAATTTAGGATGATCTAGGAAGGAAACATAATTGGTTTGAAGTGTTGAAGAGGTTTGAGTCAAAAGTTATCATATAATTTCTCTTGGGTGCACCAAAGCCCTCCATTCATTGGTAGTTTTTGGCAAAAATACCCTAACTTTATTTTCCACTGTGGGGTTTACTTTCGACTTAGGAAAATCAAATTTAGTAGAGTGTAATATAGGGTGGTTCTAAAAGGATGGGAAATGGTATTTAAATTTTCTATTTCTGTAACCTAGCCCTAGGCCAAACATTTCTATGTGTTTGGTTCATATCAATAGAGATTGAAGTGATAGAAGCATTTCGGGGATGGATAAATCAAGTTTGATGGTGGATTATAGTATCATATAGATCATTCCAAGTATCTCAATTGGTGAATAATCCTTGACATTTGATTGGTGAGGACTTCCTTCAAATACCTAGCCAATTAGGCCCAAATAGGGTTGTTGGTCCACTTAGGGTTTGGTATTCATCCTATTGGTTGGAAGTTTGAAACCTTGTAGTCTAAAAATAATTCAAAAAGGGTTTCATAATATCCACTTTTTTTTATAGATCCTTCGGAGAAGTTTCTAAGTAAGATCAAATTTCTCATTTGTAGGGCTAATAGGCTACTAGGCCTAAAAGCTAGAATTACTTTCTAAGCTTTTGGGCATAGGCTAGATTGTTGTATCCCACCACTTTAAGACTAGTGGATGTTTTGAAACCTTTCCATTCCCCTTTTAAACACCTAGGTTCCCATTTCAAGAAATTAGCAAAAATTTGGTGGTGTTTTCCTAAATGACTTAGTAGTACTTTAAAGGAGTGCCTAGTTGATGTTTTATAAGTAGGATTTGACAAAGGTGTAAAGCCCTTTGTCAAGCCCATTTTGGATATAGAAGAAGACATAAGGCCACACCACATCAATGTTTCCTAATCAAGGGAGAGCTTTGCATCACAAACCTAAAGAAAATAAATTTTGCTGGAAGAAAGTGGGTATTTAGAAAAAAGCTAAATGAAAAAGGTGAAGTCACATGGAACAAGGCAAGGCTAGTATGCAAAGGATATACATAAGAGGAAGGTGTTGACTATGGGGGAAAATTTTCCCCTATATCAAGACTAGGAGTTAGAATAGTGCTTGCATATTCTTCTTATAAAGAATTTAAGGTATATCAAATGGATGTCATATATGCATTTCTAAATGGGATACTTGAAGAAGAAGTATACATAGAACATCTTGAAGGATTTATGGATCATAGTAAGAAGAATATGGTCTGTAAGATGTAAAAGGATATATATTGTTTAATATAAGCTCCTAGAGCATGGTATGAAAGACTCCATAACTATTTGGTGAAGATTGGATTTGTGAGAACAAATGATAATAACAATAAGTATTTGAAAACTGGCAAGAATAATGAGGTATTGTTATCTAAATTTTTTCTTGATGATATCATATTTGGAGACAAGGAAGCCGTTGGTGTGATTTTTCATAATATAGAAATTTTTTGATATTTGGGTGAAAAATCAGTTAAGTCTTTGTTTCTAGCAGATTAGGGTTTTATTTTTTGAAGTCTTCAAAATTGTTTGATTACCCTAGTTAAGCCATGTTCTGCGGGTTGTGTCTTCCTTTTAATTTCTTAGGGTTTGGCTCTCAAATTATCAATGAAGAGGCCCTAAGTGTGTAAAAGAAAACCATTATGCCTTTGTTTTATGTTGCCCTAATTTTCAAATTTTCAAGAAAGGTATTTTCTTCAAGTATTTTGGCAGGGCTTTTTATCCTAATGTTTGTTTACATCAAAATGCCTTTGGTAAACCTTTCATATGACTTTAATTGTGATATTCTATTTGAAAGGATGCCAAGTTGAAGTGTTTCTCAAACACTGTTGATCTTTCAGAGATCAAGGGTTGGCGCATCCCCGCATTATAGAGTTGGAGGTCTTTAAGTAATGTAGGGAAGCACATTTGCGACACATAGCCCCTGATGGTTTATGTGATCTAGTATGCTGCAAAAGCTCTTATGTCAGATTTGTCAAAAAATTTTGTAGATTTGTCAGTACTTTTGCACACGTCTTATTTTTCTGGCGATATCATTGGTGGATTCTCCAACAGAGCTATGAAGTTAATTGCCAAGAAGCGTTCACCATTGATCTATCAGAGATCAAGAGCCAGTGCGTCCCTGCACTATAAAGATGTAGGTTTTTAAGTAATGCAGGGAAGTGCATTTGTGACAAGTGGCAAACTGGGTTCGGGTATTTGTAATTCAATGTGCTACACTGCAAACAATTGATGACTTGTACTACCAGGTGTGCACTGAAGGATTTTTGGTTGCTTAATGAAAGTGAAATCTTATCAACTATAGATCTTTGAAAGATCTATGGTTAGTGCATCCCCACATTATGAAGTTGAAGGTCTTTAAGCAATGCGGGGATGCGCCCTGCAGACACATGTCCATGGTGATGTCAATTTTTGGTTTAGATGCCCGGTAGGGTAGAATCAGCATCACCGTTGATCTTGTCTTGATCAACGGTTGGCGCATCCCTGCATTATAAAGATGAAGGTTTTTAAGTAATGTGGGGAAGCACATTTGTGACATGTGGACTAGATGATGTCAAACACTTTCTTGCTCAGAAGAAAATATGAGACCTCCTGGCATGGAATGTTGTCAGACAGTGTGAGCTCATATGGCAGTTTCTTATTGGTTAGTTTAGCTAGCTGGTTGTCAATAAAAAATGGATTATTCTGATCATTGATCTTGTCTTGATTGACGGTTGCCACATCCCCGCATTATAAAGCTGTAGGTTTTTAAGTAATGCGGGGAAGCACAATGGTGACACGTACTATTTTTCTAAAAAATCCGTAAAGCTTGATTTTAATCAGAACCTTCCAATCTGATAAAATCTACGGAGGGGATTCAAATTTGAGTGTAAATTGCGGGCAACAGTTATTGAGAGTAAATGTGATTTAGACCTTATGCATGCAATTTTAATTCATAAAGAGAACCCACAATTTCACCATTAAGGAATCACCAAAACGCAGAAGGAACATTAGGGCATTCAAGATTTCAGAGCTAGGGCACAAAATTTCTTGATTAATACTCTAGTAAAATTGCAGAAGATATCATATAGTGCAGAAGTGTGAATTCTGGTGGGTAACTGCTCTGTCACTTTCTAAGTAATTTTGAAGCATCTACTGTGTGAATTTCCTAAAATTCATTCAAAAAGCCTCCCCAAAAAGAGTTTACTGGACAAAAGGATTATTTAAAAAGTTCTGTGCATGATGATTTTCTTGAACAATTCCCCTTATCAGTGCATGAAATGACTAACGGGAGGGAACTCATTTCGAAAAACCCTAGATTAGTTGTGGCAGAAGGCTTTTATGACAAAGCTAATTGGATAAGAGATGCACAAGTTTCCATGGGAGGTTTGGAGTTGTTTAAGAAATGGTTTTCAGAGTGAAAACTGGACCCTCCTATGAGCAATGTTTGAGAATTTGATATCGAAAAATTAATAGTCCCTAATGTTTTCTTTGATAGTGATTTGTTAATGGACCTGGCAAAGAAGTATGATCCTATCATGAGATGGGTAAAAAATCATTCTGGGGTCAACCTTTTTAGGGTTTTCCCTGAGCTGGTTAGTGAGGTTTTCAACCTAAACCCTAACAACGCTGCGCATGAAATCATCGATATGGATGATTTGCAAGCTAGATATGATGCACAATGAATGTAATTAAGAACAAGGCCACTACAAGAGCATGCTGCTAAGGTTGGTAATTTTCCTGTGATCACAGCCAGTACTCCAAAGCCATTGTTGAGAAGACATTTCAATTTGAGAGCTCGAGCACTGTATTTTTCTCTTTGCAAGATCTTGGGGATAGATGAAGGTGATCAAAGTCTAGGCTCTGTGGTCCTTATAATTACTCAAACCCTCCAATTTGGAATGAGTACCATTCTGGATTTTGCCACTTTTTTAGTAGAAGAGATTCACAATGGTCTGGTTGGAATAGCAAAGGGGAAAGTAAAAAAACCATTCTGTTGGTATTCATTGATGATGCATGTATGCTTATACAAACAATATACTTTCTTCTCCAAGGGTATGGAGTTGGAAACAAAAAAGGATGGAGAGAGGAATCTAGTGCAGTTGTGGAGTGTGGATATGACTTTAGAGGCCATAGATGCTAGTTATGTAAGATTTGATAGGTATTTTGCATCAAAGATTAGACTGCTTTTAAGAGGAGATAGCCCTAGAATCCCACAAGCATTATTAGAATTGGTCAGACCCAAGGAACATGCTAAAGGGCTACTTGTCAGTCATAACTGGGGGGATATAATTCCCTACAATTTTTCAATAGTGATAAGAGTTAATGGTTTCTTGGGAAAACCTCATATGCTACCATTTAATGTGCCTTAGGAAATAGGGATTGCTGAGCTCTTATGGCAGATAGGTACTATAGATGAGAGGGAATTGGTCAAGAAGGGCACTTTCTTTCCAATGGTTACTGTAGTACATGATTTTGTCTTTGTTAAAAAGGGGTGGAAGCACTTAAATTTGTTTTTGAATAGATATAACATGGTAGAATCTCATGCCAGATTGATTGACCCTGAAGGATTCTATGACCTATTAAAAGAAAGGGTGAGAGCTTCCCATATGGTACATCAGGTTTATTATCTAGAAGATATAATCAGAAATATCTTCACATTGCAAGAGCAAGAATCAAGGAAAGAAAAATGGATAGTTTTTAGTAAAAACCTAGAATTCATTAATGCTTTTGACCCCCAATATGACCCATTGAAAGATAAGAAATAATCGGGAGCTAAAATACAACCATTAATGAATAATTTTTCCATAATAATTCAAACCATGAATGAAACGAAAGCTATGTTCATTGAGGCACACCCAGGCAAGGCAGCAAAAATACAAAGAAGAATAAGTAGTAGAAATGTGGTAACTCCTGGCGAATATACATTGCAAAAAAGTTTAGGTTATATCATGATTCAAAATGTGCAACAGGCACCCTCTCATAAGAAACCAAGGTCAAGAAGTCCATCTGTAGCTAGCTCTCCAAAAAGACAAAAATTAGAGCAGGGGTCTTCTTCTACTCAAAAAGAACAATACTCCCCAAGCTAGTATCCAATCCAGATATATGATGAGGCATCTCTAAGCGATCAACTTAGAAAAATGGGAGGAGAAGGGGATGTGATTGTCACTTCTACAGACCTGGATGTTGGAGAGCCACAAGAACCTCCTACACCTTCCTTGGACCTGACCATTGCTGATTATCAAGGTAAGGAAATTGACCCAATTGTTGCCCAGGCTTCTAAAAGATTTATTAATGATGAAAATTTTATAAGATCTTGGGCCTTTGCTCAATGTTTATGGAGATTAAATATAAAGAATTTTGAGAAAGCCTGTGAGAAGATAAAGGTTGAGCAACCGAATAAACCTGACCCAGTTATTAAGGAAGAGGTAAAATCAAAATTTTTGAGTGATTTTGCCTAGTTTACTTCTGAAGCCGGGAGGCAAATAGTTAGACAATCAAGATTCCTCCTTCTACCAGAATGGGATATAGCAAATGCTATTATTTTTGATTCAGTAAGAAAGCAGAAGGATGTTTAACTAACAACTATTGAAGAAGTACTACAGGCTCATAGAGGAGTAAAATTTAGTGATGACCACCAAGCCCTTGTCATATGGTCTATAGATAAGAGAGAAGGTACCAGGATGCATGAGTTTCCTGCTATAGAACATACTGGTACATTGACAGTATACAGGGTTGGTGAGGTAAGTAGTAAACAAGTAATGGGAATGGCCTCAGAACTGTTGAAACTGGGTGGTGTTGTATCTAGCCATGAAGAAGATAAGTTTACCCAACTCAATGCTAGATTTGAAGAAGTTTTAAAAGCATATGAGGAAAGGGGTATACAGATACAGTCACTGGAAACCAAAATGTTTCAAATGGAGAGGATACTTGGGAAAAGAAAGCTAGGAGAATCTAGTGCACCTAGAATTACATACCCCTCACAGTCATTGGTTGGAGCAAACCCTATTATTGAAATACTTGACACCCCTGAAAGACCCCAATTCTATACTGCAGAGGACTTTGAAGAAGAAAAAACCAAATTATATGAGTTGCAGATAGAATTAAGAAATCAATATGAAGGAAAATTAAAGTGGGGTGTGATGTATTTGAGGGATAAAATACAATGGTCAACTTTCTTTGATCAGTTGACAAGAATTGCAACCCTCATGGATGAGTTGAATAGAGATAAGGATAAATTGACTCCTCTTGCACAGAAGTGGAGGGAGAGGAATAATGATATTACAATCATCTGTATATCTGCAGTCCAAATGCCTTATCACCAAGTTGAGAAAATTTTTGATTTTTTAAATCAGTTGGAAAATTTTGATGATAAAAGAGATTCTTTATAGAAAAGATTAACACTATTTTCCCCGATATATTGCTGAAAAATTCACTCTATTTCCTTGTGCTTTAGAATCTGTTGATAAAATAAAGGAAAAGGAAAAGTGGAAAAGTGAGTTGGATTAGTTATTTAATGAAAGAATAATAAACATTATGAGTGAAACTAGCCACTGGTTCTGGGAAAAGACAAATGAAGAGTTAGTAAAAATACAGTTATTCTATACTATTATGAGTAAAGAATTTGATGATTTAGAAGAAAGTGCAAATTCTTTAATAATGATACAAAGAGAAGCTCTAAGTTTTGATTGGCCAGATGATGATTCTTATAATAAATGGAAAAATCAATTTCTAGAACAAATGTCAGAAGATGATGAGGAGGAAAATGTAAAAGTAAAAATTACCCTCGTAGTTAGTAATGAGGACATGGAAAATCCCCAGGTTAAAATAAATTTTTAGGTAACTGAAGATGATACATCACTTTCAAACCTCATGGCTACTTACTCCGAGGATGAAGAATAATTGAAGAATCAGATCTTATCTTCCTGTTTCAACAACTGAGAAGCATAACAGAAAGGGACTCACCAAGGATTGTTCAATGTAATAGATTTTTTGTTATTTGCTTTTGTCTTTTATAACAAACATTTGTCAGTATCTTTTTGAAGACACATGTCACTTTCTTTAGCCTGAAGCTTGTTGCATCTCACACTATTTAAGTGAGATTCTGAGGCTAAAGAATGGTCTGAATTCTATTTTTCTAAGTACTATGCTTAGTTTGTTTTTGGTCCAAATTTTGAAAGCAAGTTTATAATGTATTTTTTTGTCAATTCTCTAAGAATACATGAATATAGAATGAGCTGTGTTTCTCTCTGAAGGCCATTCTAAATCTATTGTAAAGGATATTATCATTTTCAAAGAAAATGAATATAAATTGTGAACTGTCCCCATATCAGTTCTTTCTGAATTTTGTCTCCTTTTAAATACTTAGCTACCTTGATGTTGTATGAGTAAAAGCTTGTGCAATTGAATGCAATCTAGTTAGGTTGTATATCCATTTATCATTGCTGTTAATTCAATAGATTAAATAAAAGCTTTGATGAATGTGATGAGATTCCTTTAGTATTGAAAAGGATTTTGAATGATAAATTCTGATAAGAATTGCTGATAGAATTTGTTGTAAGGCAACAAATTAGATCTAAGAATTTTCTATAGACTCTGAACCCCAATGGATTAGGCACTGATCAAATTGATTCAGGTGAAGGAGAAATATCTCATAAATGGTCATACAAATGCATCATCAAATCAAATTTTACTTTTATTTCCTATAGATCTTCAAAGTTGGCCAACACTTGTCTGCATGGAATGTTTTAGCTTTAGTTAGCCACTATTGTTGAGAACATCTACAGATCTATAGAAGAATTCTTGGTCATATCTATTTTATGGGATGTGTTTATCAAGTTAGTAAGAATTATGTATATGTTTGAGGATTTTGAAATGAGAATTAGAATGAAACTAAGAATAATCCTCATACAAGTTTTCCAATTTTAAATCATCCATGGGTATACCCACACTGGTTTTGCAGAGCCAAAAGAGCAGAAAACCATCCGTGGTTTTGTTGAATTTGGGTCCAAGTACTTTGCATATGCAATTGTTAATAAGAATTGGTTGGTCTTTAGATTGTGTATGTATTGTTATCTTAGTATTAAGCATTTTGTTGCTTAGTAGTTTTTGTGCATTTTAAAACACCAATAGAAGCATTGTTCAAATCTTTTTCTAATGAAATGAAGAAGGAATTTTAAATGTCAATGTTTAGCAAGATCAAATTATTTGTTGGTTTACAAGTATATCAAATGAAGCAAGATATCTTCATTACTCAATCCAAATATATCAAGGAGATACTAAAAATGTTTGGAATGGAAGATTCAAAACTAATGACTACATGTATGGTTACTAGACACAAACTATCAAAGAATGACGATTCTATTGATGTGAACTAGACACAGTATAGATCAATATTTAGTAATCTACCATATGTTGTTCATAGAAGACCACATATTGTAGTAGTAGTTGGGGTAGTTGCAATATTTTCAACAAGTCTTAAGGAAAATAACATGATGGAATTGAAAAGATACTGAGATATCTTACAGGAATATAAGGCTATGGGTTGTATTACAATAAGAATGATTTATTTGAAGCAAAGGCATTCACTGACTCTAATTGCATAGGAAATGTACATGACAAGAAGAGCTCAAGTGGTGGTACATTCTTTCTAGGAAAGAGACTCATTTCATGGACAAGCAAGAAGCAAGAATACATTTCCCAATCAATAGCTAAAGCCAAATATGTGGCAGAAGCTTAGTAAATGTTTCAAATATCATATGGATCAAATGATTGTTGAAAGGTGTAAAGGAAGATATTACTCATCCCATGGTTATCTATTGTGATAAAAAAGGTTCTATTTATTGGATACAATTGGTTAATTATGTGTTGTCTTTGGTGTTACAAAGATGTCATATCATTATCAGTCAGTATATGCCTAGTTCACTCAGGTAGTGAAGACAGTTCTCAATGTCTACTAAGCATTCGTGCATTTTCCTAGTTTAAAAGGCAGTGTCTACTGAGTTCACTTGGGCATCAAATGAAAAGTTTCAAAAGTGAGTGTTAACCAAACTCACTTAAGAAATGAAGGAAAGTTGGATGGAACCAGTGCTAACTGAGCTCACTTAGTTGCCAAAGGATTTTTCATAAGTTTGTAGTGTTAACCAAGCTTCTGTTGGTTAAGGAAGGAAATTATTTTTGAGTTAGTTTCTATTGAGTAGGGTTGGCTAATGAATGATTTTATTATTTTGTTGCATTAAGATTACTTAATTAATCTATTGATTCTAGCCAACTAAAGTGATGAAACTTGATTATTCTAAGTTGTATTAGAGCCAAGTTGACAAAGTGGAAGATATAAGTATAAGGTCAAGTTGTGACTTCAAAGTGTGCAAGTGAAAATTATGATGATGTGCTTGAAAATTTAATGATAAGGAGAGGAAGTAAATTTGAAGGATAAAAAAAATCCTTGTGATGCAACAAAGCCATATTCAATCAGGAAGGATCAAGTACAAGCTAGAACAGAGATTTAAAATCAACAATTTAGTTGCATTCATATCAAGTCATCTCATTGTTACTTTCTAACCATTATAGTAGTGATCTAAATCTCCTAATAGAGTTGGCTTAACAGCTCTTTGCAAATCCTCTAACAAGGTGGAAATTCCATTGAATTGTTCTCAAGACCTCTAACAAGGCCACTCCTAACATGGTGATTAAATCCTTTAATAGGGTCACACCTAATAGTGTGTTTTGTAACCTTTAATAGGGTTGGCTCCTAATAGGACTTGCTTCAAAAGAGTGAAATCAATAACTAGTTGCTATTGGTGGTTTTTCCTAAATCGGCTTTCCACATTAAATCCTATTGGGCACTCATTAGACATGATGCCAATGACAAGAATCCATTGCATGATATCCTCTCTTGAAAAGCTAATCCCTTTTGAGGGTAAACTCCAAGGTTCCATATTTGTCTTGCGATGCACCATAATTTTCTTAGTAGAAGATAAATGTGAGTGTTCATGAGGAGGCCTTTGCTAGTTCCAAAAAACTCTTTTATCTTAGAATTGAAGTAAAATTTGTTCACTGTCTGAAAATATCACACCAAAAGAACAATATTTTTCTATTTTTCTATTTTTCGATGAATGCAACTCTAACAATGTAGCTACTATGAGGTCCTATTCTAATAGGGGGGTTAGTAAAAGAAATAATGAAACTAAAAGAAATATAACATGAAATCAAATGACTTGAAATTGAAATTCCTAAATGGACATAAGCTATAGAACACAACATGCTACAAGTTAAAATTTCAACTAAATTGGCAGGAAACTAATGAAAAATAGGAGAAATGCTTCCTAAAATCCACTGATGCAATCGTCGGTGAGAATATTTAACAAATCAAATGATGTTTCATTCTTAATCAAATTGCAAGGCCATAGAAAGTGCACTCATATGAGACAAAAAGCTATGTAGACACAATCGGGTGATCTCTTCTCAAGCTTGTTACATCAGCAGAATTCATATATCTATAGCAAACACCAAAACTAAAAATCACACAACCAAAAAAAATGCAATAAACCTTTAGCTCAATCACAATCTCATGAATAAAATCCACAAAATAATGACACATTTAGGAAAGAATAACTACACTTCGAATGCTAGCACCAAAAGAATAGTTTTATTGCATAATAATGATGGCCCTTCTTACATTTTGCAATGGGGTATTTATAAGAAATCATCTCCTCAATTTGTGTTGAGAGTGAGAGATATCTTGATGCAATAAAATGCTTTTAAAACATTTAAACAAACTAAATATATACAAACTAATAATATAACTGGTGCTTAGAGGGATTCCATCCATATTTTATTCATTAATTGGATGCATGAGTCCTTTACATGTCAAAACAAAGAAAGCATGAGAGAGAAAGTAGGAGGAAGCCATCAGTCAAAGTGGAAGTGCATGGAGGCATCAAAAATGGAAATTGACCCTTCACTAGGCATGTGTCGGAGTTAACTTGCCATCAGAATGCACTCTCGATGCATGGAAAATGCTATTTTTTGAACTAGTAGTCAACTAATGGTGCACCTTTGAATTGCGAAGCTATAGACGTGTGGATCTGTGGACCTCGACTAGGTCAATATCTCAAAATTTTAGTAATTGTCAAAATTGAAATTTTGGCATTTGGGTTTTGTTCATCTTTATCCCAAAGCTATGCTTGGATGTTTGCCCTTGAATTTCTTTATAATCTCAGTAATATTAGTAGCATCTAGAAGATCCAAAGCCTCATACTTGTCTTTGACCTTTTGTTTGTAGGTGTCCACTTCAATTTGAGTTTCTACAAAATCTTTGAGTTTGGTGTCCAAATTTGATAGTGCTTCCTCTGTCCTAAAGGCTTATCTGATGTCTTCATCACTGGCTACTTCCTCTAAAGTCTTTTTGAAATTTTCTACAACTACTTCAACTGGCAATAGTTTCTCTCATTCTTCATCGTAAAAAATGTCCAAGCATGCATCACTGTACAACTTTTCTGCTTCCAAAATTCGCTCTTGGGCTTGGTCCTTGAGCCTATGTATCTCATCATGCAATGTTTCCATCACTTCATTTCCATCTATAATCTTTTCCATCCAATCATCTATCATGTCTAACTCCTCTCTGGTATATACATCAATCAGAATGTGGTACCTTTTCCCTTTTATGGCTTGTAGAGTTTGTAAATCCTTACTCCATGCTCGTACTTCATCCATGATACTGAAGTCCTACCTCAAAATTTCCACGATCTTATCAACATTCTCTTGTGTAGCATGCAATAGCCTCAAACTTCCTGTGATTATAGTAACACCCTTATCCTCAAGTTTGTCTCGTGAATCTTGATAATCTCTGAAAAATAGACTGAGCCATACACCTTCCCCTTCTCTAAGAATGGTATTCAAAGTCTCCTTAGGGCATTCAAAATCAAGAGGACCAATAAATTTTCCTCACTCACTAATAACCAGTTGTTTACAAGTTCCAAGGTGTAACCCCAAAATCATGATTACACGATGAGTAATCTGAGATAAAAGATATAGAACTTATACATATAGACTTGGGAGAGTTCTTGAGAGTAAATGCACTCACCAAAGGGGCACTACTTGTGGCACCAAAGTGGTATGCCGCTCACACGCATGTCATAAAAATGGGGGGGGGGGGGGGTTGCGGTGAATGAATTTACCTCTCCCTTCTTGCTCTTGAGAAAAATGAGCAAGGAGATAAGGGGAGGGAGGGTTTTATAACCCTGTCTCTCTTTTGCAAAGCATGTTGTGCTTCAATGCACGTGCACATGAGATGATTTTTTATTTGTTTTTAATTTAATTTTTTTGAGTTTTCTAATTTTTTTGTGTTTTTCCAATTTTTTGATTTTATTATTATTATTATTATTCAAAAATTCTAACTTCTAATCAAATTTTCTTCTCCCGACCCTCGAACTATGAGTTCGAGTATCGAAAAAAGTAGGGTGTCCCCATTCCTAGTGAGGAATCGGGGCCTATGTTGTGAACACCACAAAAAATACTAGTGCCAAATTTGTTCATGCTATTTTATTTTATGTGTTTTCAACTAAGTTAAAGTAATGGTAATCACAAATAACATCTAATGATCTATGTGTTAATCATTCACCGAGCTAATCTAGTTATTATTGAGTTGCAACATTCTGTTTACTAAGCTTCAGTAGTATTCTATTATCTATTTTCATTTTGTACTGACATCTAAGAGATCTAGAATTTATTTTTGTAGTAACCAATTCACCCATCCCCTCTTAGTTACTCCTCTTATATTTCCAAAAATTAGTATTAGAGCTTTTGGTGCTTGCAGAGAAGGTTTCAAGGACCTAAGCTAAAGATCAAGATGTCTTGCAAATGAGAGATTTCCAAGCTAAATAAAGACAATTTTGCAGCATCACAAGGACATATGAGGCTATGACTAGCTAGAATTAGTGATTTAGGTTGCAAGTATATTGATGTTGAATATTTGACTCCCACTGGAACATTTTTAGTTGAAGACATTTTTGAAAAGAAGAATCAAAATATCATGATGATTGATATTACATCTAATCTAAGTTATGTTGAATTTGATGAGGTAAAAGATTGCAAAACTGCTTTAGAAATGTGGAACAAACTGAAAGATATCTATGTTGGAGATGACAATGTAAGAAGAGCCAAAGTAGAAAAACTTAGAGGACAATTTGATCAAATGAGAATGAGAGAAGATGAAAAAATTGGAAAATATGTGGAAAGGATCAAGGCCAATGTAAGTGTAATGAGAGCATCTAGAGGAGACATAAAGGAGGAAACTATTGTAAGTAAAGTGATCATAACTCTTATTCCTATTTATGCAATTAAAGTATCTACTATTCAAGAAATGAGATGTGATCCAAATAATGAAATAGGCTTAGATACTCTAGTTGGAAGATTGATAGCCTTTGCATTAGACAATTATGATAACTATGTTCCTGCTTCAAAGAATATTGATTCTACATTTAAAGCTAAACTCTCACACAAAGAAAATGGTGAAAAGTCAAAATCTAGTCAATCAGGAAGTGGAGAACATGAATCATTAGAAGAAAGTTCAAACAGTGATCTTGAAGTTTTTGAAGCCTTGCTTGCAAGGAAGTATTCCAAAGGAAGAGAAAAGTACAAAGGTAAAGTTCCTCTAATCTAATTTTCTTGTGAAGAAATTGGTCATATTACTGCTAGGTGTCCAAATATGGAAATCAAGGATGAAAAGAAAAGAAATAAGCATAAAGGCAAGGAGGACTCCAAGAACTACAAGAGCTTCAAGGATAAAGGTAAGAAATCTTGTTTTCTTGCTAAAGATTCTAATAACATGAAGATGAAATGGTATATATTGTTGTGAAGGATGAGTCTGATGATGGAGGAGATCATATGGTGTTTATCTCTCATTTTAGCAAAAATGATATATGGATTATTGATAATGGCTGCTCACATCATATGATTAGAGACAAAACAAAATTTGAGCATATGGAATTTTATGATGGAGGTAGTGTAAGATTTGGAAACAATGAATCTTGTAACATAAAAGAAAAAGAATGTATCTTGTTGACTATAGAACTTGTATGTGACAATGCTTATTAGGTTGAAGGACTAAAGCATATTCTATTGAGTGTGGCTCAACTGAATAACATTGGATTCAAGGTAGAATTCATGAATGCATAGGCCAAACTATTAGATAGGAAAGGAAATTTGATTGGATCTGGCAAGCAAACAAAAGGTAATTTATTTTATCTTGATCTCAGTGATTGTTCATGTTTTATTGCTCAAGTAGAGGAAAGTTGGTTATGGTAGAAAAGTTAATGTCATGTAAAATTTGATAATATGATCAAAATAAGAAAACATAGAAGAGTAATATGTATTCCTAGTTTGAAGAAACATGACATGGGTCTATGCTAGAATTGCCAAATTGGTAAGATGAGAAAGACTAGCTTCAAAAGTAAAGACTATCAGTCAGAAGAAGTCTTGGGAATTGTTCATATAGATTTATGTGGACCTATTGGAATAAAGAGTTATGGTGGAGATTTTTTTTTCATTCTCTTTGTTGATGACTACTCAAGAACGATGACAATGATGTACCTAAAAAAATATTTAGAAGCCTTTCAAAAATTCAAGTGGTATCTAGCAAGAGTAGAAAAAGAAACTGGTAAGAAGTTGAAATGCCTAAGATCAAATAGAGGTGGTGAATTCATCTCCCATGAATTCAATAATTTCTACATTGAAAGAGGAATAAAAAGACAAGTATTAGACCTTAGTACACCACAATAGAATGGTATAGTAGAAACAAGAAATAGATCTATCATGGACTGTGCAAGAACACTAATAATTGAAAAGAATGTTGCTCTCAAATAATGGAAGGAAGCTATTAGTACTATAGTTCAGACCTTGAATAGAGTTGGCTTGAAGAAATATTCAAACAAGACACCTTATCAGCTATGGTATGGCTACAAACCAAATGCAAGTTACTTGAAAGTATTTGGTAGAAATGTTATATATTGAAAGAATCTAGAAAAGGAAATTTTTTTGTAAAAGGTGATTAAGGCATCTTTCTAAGATACTCTTGCAGAAGTAAAGCATATAGATGTTTGAATTTGTCTACACACAAAATTATAGAAAGTGCATATGTCAAAATTGATGAATTTGCATAAAAGGGTGAAGAAGAATATAAAAAAGAACCTAAAAAGTATAGAAGATTTGTTTACTATGAACCTAATACTTTGCCAAATTGATCTGAGAGAAAAGAAGCTTTATCTCTTGAGTCCCTAGAAACTCTAATGGTTAGTGAGTTTCAAATAGTGCAACCCATGCTAGAAGGACCTGAGTCACAATCAGGGGCTACTAAGCTAGTTCAAATTGAGCCTAATGGGCTCAAGTCATAGCCTAATGGACTTGAGTCATATCCAAAAGGACCCAATCTTGAAACTAAAATTCAAGAAGAAGATGGTGAAACTCATTCAAAGACCAAGGAGCCTATGTTAGAAAGATATGTCAGAAGGCATCATATACCTGATCAAATCATTGGAGACAAATCATATGGAACAATGACAAGAACCAAATTAAAAGGTACATGTTTACTTCCTAAATTTGTGCCTAGAAGTGTTAAGGATGCTCTGGAAAATGAAATTTGGATTGAAGCAATGAATGAAGAGATAGAATAGATAAAGAAGAACAAAACTTGGACTCTTGTTCCTAGACGCAAGGATAAAAATGTAATTGAAAAAAAAAGGGTATTTAGAAATAAGCTGAATGAAGATGGAAAACTTTCAAGAAACAAAGAAAGAATGGTGTGCAAAGGTTACTCTTAAGAAGAAGGTATTGACTATGGTGAACCTTTTGCTCCTATAGAAAGACTAGAAGATGTCAAAACTTTACTGGCATATGCAAAACGTAGAGGATTTAAAGTATATCAAATGGATGCCAAATCTACATTCTTGAATGGGATTCTTGATGAGGAAGTCTACATTGAACAACCAAAAGGCTTTGTAGATCCTAGCAATAGAGACATGGTTTGAAAACTATGCAAAGAATTATATGGTCTCAAGCAAGCTCCTAGAGCTTGGTATGAAAGACTGCATAATTACTTGGTACAAATTGGTTTTCAAAGGACCAATGATAATAGTAGTCTATATATCATGGAAGGACTAGATAAGAAGATTGTGTTCGCAAAAATATTTTTTGATAATATGCTATTTACAAGAAATGATGACTTATGCAAATCATTCTCACATGAAATGAGTAAAGAATTTGAGATGTCCATGTTTGGCAAAATAAAATTCTTTCTTGGATTACAAATACAATAGAACAAGAATGGTATTTTCATCACTTAGTCTAAGTATATCAAGGAGATACTAAAGAAATTTGGAATAGAAGATTCAAGACTAGTTGAAATATCTATGTCTGCTAGACATAAGATCTCCAAAAATGATGATTCCAAAGAAGTGGACAAGACCAAATATAGATCAATGATTGGAAAATTTTAGTATGCAGCTCACAAAAGGCCTAATATTGCTCTAGTAGTTGGAATAGTGGCAAGATTCTCAGCAAATCCTACAAAAAATCATATAATGGCAATCAAGAGAATCATGAGATATTAGAAAGGTACTAATGACTATGGTTTATGCTACAAACTTGGAGGCAATTAGGACTTGAAATTATTTACTAATGTTGATTGGGCAGGAAGTCTTGATGATAGAAAAAGAACTAGAGGTGGAGCATTCTTTCTTTGTAAAAGACTAGTATCTTGGACAAATGAGAAGAAAAATTGTACATCTCAATCCACAACTAAGGTAGAATATGTAGTAGCAACAAACAATTGTTCTAACATTGTTTGGTTCAAACAACTATTGGAAGGAATGAAGGTATATCTATGAAAGATCTAGTTGTCATATATTGTGATAATAATAGTGCAATCAATATATCAAAAATTCTAGTAATGCACTCCAAAACAAAGCATATTGCTATAAAATATCACTTCTTAAGAGAGTTAGTGCAAGATAAAGAAGTCAGATTGGAATATGTAAACACAAAGGAACAAATTTTAGACATATTCACCAAGCCATTACCTAAGGATGCATTTATGTACCTAAGAGGTAAGCTAGGGGTCATTCCCTTATTTGAAATTAACTAAATGAAGTTTAGTGAATGCATCAACTAGAACCTGTTAAAGATTAATCAGTTGGTGTAGAATTGGCAAGGGCATATTGTAGATGAATCAGTACTTAAGATACATTGGTATTTATAGAGTTATTATTTTTTGCATGTGTTTTCAAAGAGGGAGAAGTTTACTATCATATCTCTAAGAAATTTTTGGAATGAGAATAAAGTTAGATATCAGAAAGGGAGAAGCTTTTTAAAAGGAAGTTTGTTGAAAGAGGGAGAATATTCTAAATGAACTTGGTAGTAGTTGTTGTAGACATAATCTAGTGAAAGGAAGAGGTCATACTGACTGAGGGAGTTTTCAAGTCTAAAATCAAATATTTCATTGTGCTATGACATGTTGTGTTCCAATCAATGCAAAAGGGGGAGATTGTTGGATATAGTTGGTTAATTGTGTGTTGTCTTTGATGTTACACAAATGTTATATCATTATCAGTCAGTATATGCCAAGCTCTCTTAGGTAGTGAAGATAGGTCTTGGTGTCTATCAAGCATTCCTATGTTTTCCTAGTTCAAAAAGTAGTTTCTACTTAGTTCAGTTAGATGTCAAAGGAAAAGTTGTAGAAAGCAAGTGTTAATTGAGCTCACTCGGGTAAGGAAGGAAAGTTGGATGGAACCAGTGCTAACTAAGCTCACTCAATTGCCAAAGGATTTTTCAATAGTTTGTAGTGTTAACCAAGCTTCTATTGGTTAACAAAGGAAATCATTTCTAAGTTAGTTTCTACCGATCAGGGTTGGCTAACGAAGGATTTTTTTTTTTTTTTTTTTTTTTTTGCATTAAGCTCAATTGATTTATCTATTGATTCTAGCTGACCAAGGTGATGAATATTGATTATTCTAAGTTGTATTTGAGTTGACTTGAGAAAGTGTAAGATATAAGTATAAGGTCAAGTTGTGACTTCAAAGTGTGCAAGTGTGAATTATAATGATGTGATAAAAAATTTAATGATGAGTAGAGGAAGCAAATTTGAAGGATAAGAAAAATATCCTTGTAGAGTAGAAAAGCCATATTCAAGAAGGAAGGATCAAGTACAAGCCAGAATAGAGATTCAAAATCAGCAATTTAGTTGCATTCAAATTAGGTCATCTCATTGTTACTTTCTAACCATTGTAGCAGTGATCTAAATCTTCTAACGGTGTTGGCTTAACAACTATTTATGAATCCTATAACAAGGTGGCAATTCCATTGAATTGTTCTCAAGACCTCTAATAAGTTTACTCCTAAAAAGGTCATTAAATCCTTTGATAGGGTCGCACCTAATAGTGTGTTTTGTAACCTTTAATAGGGTTGGCTCCTAATAGGGCTCACTTTAGAAGAGTGAAAATCAGTAACTAGTTGCTATTGGTGGTTTTTCCCAAATTTGGTTTCCATGTTAAATCTTGGTGTCAAATGTGTTCACGATATTTTATTTTATGTGTTTGCAACTAAGTTAAAGTAAGACTAAAATAATGGTAATCACAGATGATATCTAATTATCTATGTGTTAATCATTCACCAAGCTAATCTAGTTATTACCAAGTTACAACATTTTGTTTATCGAGCTTTAGCAATATTTAGTTATTTGTTTGCATTTTGTATTGACATGTAAGGGATTTAGGATTTATTTTTGTAGTAACTAATTCACCCCTCCCCTCTTAGTTGCTCCTCTTATATTTCCAACACTATTAAAATATCAAAGAACCCTTTTACACACACAAGGACAAAACACATTTCTATTAAGTATCATTACTTGAGAGAGTTAGTTCAAGCCAAAAAGTGATATTGGCTCATATGTGAACAAAAAAGAGAAAATTACTTACATATTCACTGAAGATTTAACTATGGATGCTCAAAAATATCTGAGGGGTAATCTGGCAGTGATTTCCCTAGATAAAGCTACTTAAGGAAATATGAAGAATTGCATCAAAAAGTGTTGATCTGACTATCTTACAAATTAATTCTACTTTAGGAGTTGCCTAAGGTAGTAGTAAACAAGAAGGGGAAAATAATTGATCAATCATATGAAGGTGATAAATGAAGAATTTAGAATTGACATGAAGGTACATATATGAGAAATATGCATGAGTTGAAGTTAAATATGTCTTTGGCATTATTGTCAAAGAGGGAAAGAGTATCTAAGACACCAAGAGGGAGAGATTATCTAGGTTAATATGAAGAGAGAGAGAGATCATGTCAGAGATTATCTGAGAGTTATAAATAAAGATGAAAGAGGGAGATAATAAAAATAGGAAAACATATCTAAGTAAGAACTAGTGATTACTTAAAGGGAGCTTATAATATTTACTTAAGATGTTGCTATGGATATGAATCAAAATAAAACTAAGGATGCTAATAAAGATTTGATACATTGAGGGTGTTTCTCAAGTCTGTACAAATATTTTGGTTTGTATGGTAACCAGAATTATTGTAAGAGTTTCTAAAGAAGTTTCAATCAATGCCAAATAGTGAGATTGTTGAAAACTATAATAGAAAAAAATGTTTTCTTATAATTAATGTCAAATCTATTGATAACAAAATTTTCTATCTGATCTAAGTGTCATATCTATTTCATTGATGAAGAGGATTTGAGAATTTATTCATAACAAAAGGATCTAGAAAATAGGTTTATTTATGTAAAGGAAACTACAAATGGGCACTTGATTAGTTGGACTTTGACAAGATAAACTGATTTTTTAAATCAATTTGTAAGAGGAGAAGACATTAATGCTCAAGTCTTGAAAATATGAACAAAGATAAATCAAATTCATCGGCATGACCAAGTAAAAGAGTAGAAGACTATAATTTTGAAGTATGTATCGAGAAAATTTAGTGTTGACAAAGCATCACTATCAATCGGTTAATAGTGTATGTGTCCAAAAAAAATTCTAATAGTGGCCAAGTAACCCAGTGATGACTGAGTATTCTAACATAATGTCGAGTAAGGAACAACATTTTAAATATTTGTGACAAATCATAATTTCTAACTATTTGCAGCGATGATTAGGTAAATGACATAAGAGATGGATTCCAAGAGAAGTTTCTAGAAAAGGAAGAGAAAAACAAAATGCCAATTAGATTCAATGTATTTGATGGATCTAATCATAGACCCTAAGATCCATGGTGGTGTTGAAGTGGAAAAAGATTAGAATTAACTATTTAAGGAGGTACAAAGGTGAACCTATAGTGTATGTCTTTGCATATACTTGTATGTAGATGCTTGTAAGGTTGAAGTAGTGACTGGTGCTATTGAATGGTGGATCTAGGTAGAAGTCTGAATCAAGTTGAGAAGAAGTAAAGAGTGATTTATCGAAGGGTTTCCAAGTGAATCAAAATTGAAATGAAGATGGAGGCTAGATAGTGAATTAGTACATTATATCTGAATAGAGATTTGTATATGCAGATTGAGTTGTACTTAAAATATCAAAGCTTGTTATTACTTTCTAACCATTGTCAATAGTATTTGAAATCCTTTAATCAAGGTTGACATAAAAACTATATGTAAATCCATTAATAGGGTGACATCCTAATGGAATGTCTAAAGTCCTCTAACAAGGCCACTCTAATAGACCAACACTAGCACAAATAATTAAGGAATAATTAATAATATATGATGAAATTCAGCTTGGTCTATACGTGTCAATCTAGGTCATAATCTTATGGATGCATCTAGAACATGCGGAATTGAACCTATGGAAAAACCAAATAAATCCCAATGATAGGAACTATCACATCCTAGCGATAGGAGCATCAGAAAAAGAAAAAAAGAAAAAAAAAGAAAAAAAAAAATTAATCTATAAAATCAATAAAAATAACAATTTATGATAGAAATAACAGTAACAATGGCTTTAGAAATGTTTCATTCAACTGTAAATTAATTAATCTAAAATTCTAAATGGATAAAAACACAAATATCTAATTTAACAAATAGACTAAGTATAAAATCAAACTCCTAAATAATACATTAAACAAGCATACCAAATAAAAATACCATTGTGCTTTGCCAGTTGAGTAGGCCCTTACTTCCTAGCTTCCAACATATCATTATTTCTATAAAGACTAGATGAGTAGCACACAAAGATGTAAATGGTATGGAAAATGGTTTGATTGTTTGGTCATGTGCAATTATGGACATGTTTAGTACAATTTCCTAATGATGTGGTTAAGTGCATAGAGTCTAAGTCAAAGATGTACATAAGTTGTACCTAATTTACAAAGAGAAGTGCAAAGATAGAGTATTGGGAAAGAAGTTATTGATATTTGTTCATTATCCTACATTAGGGATGTAATGAATAGATGCCTAGTTAGGTAGTGATAGAGGATAGTCAGATGATGATGTTAGTAAGTGCATAAGCCTTAGTATCCCATGTATGAATTTTTGTATAGACTATGAACTGACAATACTATTGTGAGAGTAATTAATTAATAATCTTGTTTTAATTAATTGAGAAAGCCTCAAGTCTGACTTAAGGAATTATTATGAAGATGTGGTATAAAAGGAAAGATGTTTTCCTTGATTGTGAAAGTGATCAAGTGTTTGATGTGTATTGTGATAATTGTTGAAGTGTGAATTGCAAAAAGGAGAAAAGTGCTTACTAAATGTGTGTAAGTGATCAAAGGGATTATTGGATGCAAGATTCAAGATCTAGTTACAAGATTTGAAGGGGGAAAGGTCTAGTTGACAAGATAGAGATAGAGTAATAAAGTACAATTCAGTTCTATTATTCTATTAGTAATAATATAAAGATCATTTGGATAGTGGGTTCATTGGTCTTTCCCTTGAAACTATTTAAGTAGTGGATCTAGCTGTCTTCCACAACTCCTAAGATGGTTAGCACAACTCCTAATAGGGTTGGAATCTTCTAACAGGGATTCAAAGTCTCCTAATTGGGAGTCATATGTACTAAATGTTGTAATAGACTCCTGAAAAGGTCTATCCTCTAACAAGGAATATTTCTATTAGTACATCATCTTGTAGGCCCCCACCAAGGTTTTCCCTCTGATCAAGGGTTTCCCTAGTCAACATATCTGATATTATTGTGTATGATTATCTTTTTGTAGTTTCATTTTATATTACTCATATGTTTATTGTTATATTAGTTGGATAACTGATTCATCCCCTGTCTCAAATGTATAAGTGGACTATATATTCTAACATATATCCTTCTCAATACTTATGTCTCCTGCTTCTTATATGTACACAAATTTTTACCACTTCTTTGATATGTGCAAGGAATTACATAATAAGCACGTAACAAAACTATTCTACATGCAAAGAATAGGCCATTTTCAGTTTTCAATACAACATAATGGTATATTGTAACAAAATACAAATAAAGGAAGAATTTGATCATTGAGCTTCCTATCCAAATGATATTTATAAATATCTTAGTATAAGATTTTTCTATTTTAAATTATACACCACTCACAATAGCAACAAAATTTTCTATTAGTTGAGAATTTTCTATTTTCTAGTCATTCCTAATTCTCTTTCACCACAGGCTCCCAAATAACATGATTGTAATATAAATATTTATTATTTGCAATTCCAACTTGACTATGGCAAGGATCCACGTATTAAACATTAGTTTGAGTGGAAATGAAAATAAGGATGGATGATATTTTTCTACATCTAACAAGTGTATCGTTTACAACAAATTAAGGCTTGTGGGTTTCCTCACTAGTTCTTATCGAAAATGCGACATGAAGAAATTGTGAAATCGGCAACAAGAAGATATGTTCCAAAAATCAAAATGAAATAATAATAGAGATTAGTAAAAGAAATAAATAACAAATTTTTCATATTTTAATCCACAAACTATAATAAATCCTATATATATATATATATATATATATATATATATATAATCATATGCAACATAAAATGGTAAAATGAGATGAAATAGATATGAAATGTGTAAGAATTTGGTATAGCTCTAATACCATGTAAGAATATGCCTAAGGTAAGAATGAAATACCAAGTTATAGAAGCTCAAGAGATAGTACAAGAGAGACAAGCTATGATCAAAGGAGAATGGATTAATAAGATAATTATATGAATACATCATAGAAGTGCCTTGTATATAAAGGCAACTAATATTTCTAGGAGTCATACAAGAGATAAGCATAATAGCTAAGAAAATGTCCTCCAAGAATGGATTATTCTCCATTGTGCATAAATGTACATGCAAAAATGAGAGGATAAGAATGTAAAGGTGTATCTCATAAAGAGATGTAGTAGACAAGATGTGCTCAATTCAAGTGCAAACTGCTATGTTTTCTACATGACAACTCATATGAATATGCAAACACCTAAGTGTCTACATGAAAACTAATATGAATATTCATTAAACTAAGTAAACTTAAGTAAGGTGTAAATAGTAAATACTTATTTACACAAACACCTCCCTTTAAGTGCAATTTAAGGAAATGTACTTAAGCTCACAAAAGCTAGATAATAAAGCAAGATGGTTCCTGACTACTAGGCCATGTTATGTACCCATGTACAAGATACAAGTGCAAAAGATAGATGCAATGCAATCTCTCATAAATTGGAGAAAGAGAGAAAACCACATGGGAAATGGCCCCCTTCAAAAAGAGTGATAAGTTGAATAAAAGAAAATGAGAGAGAAGAAGACCTCATGTGAGGAGAAGATCCCCCCATAAGAGAAAAGAAGAGGAAGATATACCAAGTAGCCCCCTTTCAATATAGAATGTAGGCCTATGGTAGATGGGCATGGCTCAATGTTGAATCTCCGCCATGAGTGTAGAACAACATTCCTCCTCTTAGGAAGAAACAAAACTAAAGGTGTACCAATGAAGCCTCTACCATGTGTAGGAAGAAACCTCAAAATATATGAAATCTCTAAGACTTACTCAAGTGTCCCCATGTCAATACTAAAAGGTGCCTCCTCCAAATCATGTGTACTATGCCACTATGTTGTAAAAGAAAAATCATGCTCAACTAAGGATGAATGTAGAATATGTATCAAAGACACAAATATCTCCTCTAAAAATAAAGTGACCTTCTCTAACTATTGTATCAAAGGATCTAACATCATGTCAACCTTGAAAGAATGATCAAGTAGAGAATGAAGATGAGGGTAAGCATAGTCACTCATAACAACTAAAGAAGGATCATCTTCAACAAAGAGAAGATGAATGTCATCAATAGTGTCTCCCAAATCTACAATGTAGGACTCCATAAACAAATTGGTAATGTCTACCAAGTAGTCATTCCATGGAACTAATTTTGGAAGACAAGGAGTATCATGTTGCACTGAATCACTTGAATCCATTGCTATGTGAATAAAATCATCATTAGGAACAACAATAGATGCAATATTGGTAGGAGAATTAGTAGTTTCAACTAGAGTCTTTGGATCATCAAGCCTCTCAATATCATAAAAATTTTGAATCTTCCATATGGTATGCTCATCATAGGGAATCTTATCTACATCATCAACTAGAAGGAGATAATTTGCAACTCGATTTTTTGGTAATGGAGGAACAAGAGGATCCCCAAAGTGTTCCCAAATAATAATCCAACATGTGCATAGGAACTTAATACCTTCTAGCTTGCTATCAACTTCAAGGAAGATAGATGGACCAAGGCTATAAGCAATCAATCCCCTTATATTCATATTCCTATCACACTAAGCTATTTTTTTGAACTTCAACTTGGGCTCAGGAATAAGGGTATGTACAAGATCATGGTGTGCCAAAAAGTAGTGATGTGAAAAAAGATGAGTTTGAAAATGTCTAAACACATTTCAAAATCTACACTGACTTTTTTCCACCCATCCTAATACCAAAGCTAAAATGTAGGCCCAAGCCTTATCATGTATCTGATTTTGTATCAAATATCTGATATGAAATTAGATGCTTGATACTTGTACTATGATTTTAAAAAAATAGCAAACCCAAGGGTTGTTTTTTCACATTCTATTTTTGGTTTTGAGCTCTAATATTCGATCCACGAATGCATACATGATATAAGTTAGTCATTTTATGTTTTCAATCAATTTTATTATAAATTTGTTAAATTCTATTATAAATTTGTTAGTTTGAATTGAATTTTTTAAAATTTAGGTATTTTTTGATAGAAATTGTTGAAATTTAAGTTTTTTTAATAGAAATTATGTTTTGCAAATTAATAGGTATGGCTGACCAAAATGATGATACTGAGGCAAGAAATACTATTCCTCATAGCCCCCCACCAAATGCTCCAATGGCCCCTCAAAATTATCCACCAAATGATCCCTTTCCCCCTCAAAACCCTCCTCAAATTGAGGATTTGATATTTGGAAATCTTATCGAATTGTGAGCTTTACGAACAACATATAATACTATACCTGCATTGGGTCTTATGTTATCCACATTAAACACCATAGTGGATAACATTGAAACACTTACTAAGGAGCAAAATGCATGAAATGTTTGATGATGGGTTGGACTATGATGAGGTTGTGTCCCTCAATATAGGTAAAGATGATTTGGTTTCCCTCTTGGGGAACCCAAAAATTGGTTTACTAGTCAACCACAAAAGGCCCAAACTATCGATTAAATTGTGCACAAATTACACCATATGTGTGAACTTTTAGGATCATTAGTGGATGGTTTTTGACACCCCTCCACATAGAAATTTAGTGGTGCCACTTTATTTCCTTAGAAAATTGTATGTAGAATTTGTGCTGGGCCTCAAGGTGAACTATTGGAGAATGAAGCCCAACATGGGTGTAGGAGGAGGAACTCCTTAGGATAGACCTTCTTCCTAGCAGAAGAAAGCTAAAACTTTTGTACCACTACTAATGTCTCCCCCCCTCCTTGAGTGTAGTATCCTGATATCATTGTAGATGTTAGATCTTAGACTATTAGAGCTATCCATAGATTGAGTAGCCTATTGATATCCTAGGCTAGGTCAGTGTTGGCTCCCCATGTTGATGATGCTAGTATGAGTTCATCATTGGTGAGCTCATCACATGTTTGTGTGCCCCATACTTGCATAATATGCAAGAATATTTTTTTGGGTCCCATAGCTGATCATTTTGAGTATCATTTTGTATTTGATGTAGATACACCAGACATAAGTGCATAGGCTACAAACCCTGATGCGAGAGAGGAGGGGCATGCAAAGGCATAGACTCCTTCTATGTTGATATGTGTATACATTTTTTTATTACAACATATACAATTTAAAGTTAATTTTTTACAATAGAGTAATTTTAATTTTTAAGCCATATTGACTTATACATGTATGTGGTCTTCATTCATGTTTAGTTGATGACTGAGCAGGAGCTAAGCCAGGTTGATGATGTCGTACTCTCGACTATTTCATTTGGCCTTGAGACATCTATGGTACATTAATTTGTGTTCTCATTATTTTTCTATTTGATATGGTAGCATATATGGTTTATAATCTTTCTTTTATCTTGTAGGTACCACCTATCCCTAAGGTACAAAGTGTGGGGGATGAGCCATGACCCATTAACAAAGGAAAGATAATTAGGTGTTTTATATTTAATTAAATATCAATGCATTCTTTTAAAATATTTTTGGTAATGAAATTTAATTACATTATTTATTATATAAGACATGGCTACTGACGATGAGCCCATGCAGATTTTGCATCGTAGATGCTCAGGCATTTCCATTTGCACTAAGAGCCCTATTTTATGCATAACTATCATTTATTTTTTATTTTCCTTATTTTCATAAATAAATTCAAAATTGATTTCCATGATATTAACAACTAGTATTTTGTATCTCATAGGAAACTCCTAGTGTACATGAGGTTGGATGGGAGAGTTTTGTATCTTTGATGATGTAGCCATTATATCCTGAGGAGGAGCCTACACTAGTAAGTTGTAATTTGAATTCTTGATTATATGTTATAAATATAGCATGCTATGAATTATAATGTTATAGTTTAAGTTGTAGATTCATTTGACAAACATATTTGAACATACATAGGCCACAATCAGTGAGGTACAAGCATTGCCAAGGGCATACGAGAGGACTCCTAACTAGCATAGGAGGTCAATGAAAGAGATATTTATGATGAAAATTAAATACTATACATCATCATTAAAAGAAAGATCATTATGCATTTGAGTAATTCAATGTTATATACAAAGAATCATATAAATTTAGTAGTCTAACTTTGGGTTTTCTTTCATTGTTTATGTAGGAGGCATCTGATCCACCTAGTGCAGTGAAGAGACTACATTTTGATCATCCACCACCAGCCTAGCATAGTATAGTTGTTACAGGATGCATCAAGAGACATTTTGAGTTGGCATATGCCACATTGTTTACAGAAACATTGATATTATATACATTCTGATGGTATGATCAGCCACATTTTGTATATGGATCTATGTGTTTTGATTTATATTTGTGTAAAATGTCTATGGATAGATGAACTTTGATATATATTTGTGTAATTTGTCTATGGATACATGTATTTATATATATATTTTTGTCATTTCTATGCACAATAATATACATATTAATTTAGTATCTAGTATTATTCAATTTATCATGGATCATGTCTATTTTTCATGTTTATGGAATATGATTAATTGTGATCATGCTTGTTATAGTTGATTCAAATGCAGTAATTTGTGAACAACATTTTAACAACCTTTATTATCAAATTTGGATGCAGTGTTTAATTTGAAATGCTATCATGAGTTATATCTTTTTTCTATAAAAAATTCCACAGTTAATATATGGGAGTTCCCTTTCTATCATGTGATTTAGAGTAAGCAAAATAGGGAAACCTTATTTATAGAGAGAAACCATAGAAATGAGGACATATGGAAAAACCATTTTTTTCCTTTTGGTTTTAGTTTTATATTGGAATTATTCTTTATCTTGGTTGAGTGATACAGAGCCCTTTGGTACACCTTTCATAAACAATAATTTAAGTAAGGAGATTCGCAAAAAGATGGTAGTCTATCAAGGAATTGGGATGAACTCAAAGGCTTCAACAAAGATCAATGACATTTTAGACAATAACATCAACACACTTTTTTACCTCCTACACAAGTTTCACACAACCCTAAATCTAATTTTAAACTCCACCTTCAAGCTTGAAACTAACTCTTGTCTTGAAATCTAATCTCAACACACTTAGCAAAACTTAGGAACTAAATCATCCAAAACATACCTTCTTGTTGTCCTTTGTATATACCCAAACACAATCATTCATAACTTTTGAACCATACTTCATTTCCTCAATCCAACCATTAAGTAATTAGATCACTTGACCCTCCATAATATGTCCAAAAATCAGGCCAATCCAATGTTGCAAAATTGAGATATGGCCCCTACAAAAGCACTAAATTTTTTGTGACAAAAGAATATTCCTTTGACAATCTCATTAAAAACATGTTACCAACAAAGTGTAACAATGGAAAATAATACAAATTGCAGAAAGAAAAATTGTTTTATTATTTCTTATTAATCATAAACCATACATCTTGTTTGTATTTGAACAATATACCTTAAAGATACTCTCTAAGAGTTATAAATTGACCAACTTTCTCCACTAACTGACTTCTACTCCCTTTGAATCAATTGATGACAACTTATTGCCAAGTTTTAATTGTAATTTAAATTGTCATTACATTTTTTGACCATTATTGATCTAATAAACATCTAAAGGCCCTAATAAGACATTTTCCACCCTATATAGTACTGCAAACCCTATAATCCCCTACATTCCCATGATTAGCCTTCTGGGCCATATTTTGCATATAATGCAACTTTTATGTAAATTGGCTTCATTAATGAATTCTATAATTTCATACCTTATATAGGTGTTTCCAACCTTTTATGGTCATGCTCAAACCCCTAACTAACTCTTTTGCACTGATTTTCACTTTGAAAGAAAAAGTTGTAAAATTGCAAAATTACAATTTTGCAACTTTTGCAATTTTCAGCAATTTTTTCTATAACTTTAAATTCTCAATTTGATGAGTTCACCAAACTTGGTAAGTAGTTATTGGTAGCCCTCATGAGCTCTGAGTTACGACCCTTAGAAGATTAATCTCAATATGCAATTAGAGCACCTTAAAGACTCTTTGGTTGGGGTGGCCGTGGATGATGGAGGCTCTCTGTGGCTAAAACAAGGGTGTCACTATGGTTCACCTACTAATCTAGAGCTAATGAAACTAATTATTTGATGCCAATATTAGTGGTTTCAAAGTTATGATGTGGTACACCTATGAATTGAGGCACACTGCAAGTAAAAATGAGATCACTATGCCGAATCAAAATGGAATGTGATCTTTTGAAAATTAGATAGGTTATTTTAGGCCTTGATATGATTTCTCTATAACATTTGACATTTCATCGATAGTTGATAGCCCTCACAAGCTTTGAGTTACGAACCTCAGAAGATCGACCTCCATATGCACTTAGAGCACGTTGGAGACTCCATAGTATGGGGCAGCTGCAGACGATGGAGGCTCTCCATGGCCAAAAAATGGTGTCACTAGGGTTCACTTGACCATATAGAGATAATGACACTGATGATTCAATGCCAAGATTAACTATTTCAAAATTATGTTGTGGTGCACCTATGAATTGAGGCACAATTAAAGTTTTGGCATCGAGCGAGATCATTGTGCCAAATCCAAACAAAATGTGATCTCTTCAAAACAAGATGGGTTATTTTAGGCCTTGGTATGACCATCTTCTAGAATTTGACATTTCATTGATAGCCCTCAAGAGTTTTGAGTTACAACCCTCGAAAGATCAACCTCAATACGCATTTAGAGCACCTTGGAGACTCTTTGGTATAGGGTGGCCATGGATGATGGAGGCTCTCTGCTACTAAAACAAGGGTGTCACTAAGGTTCACCCACCCATATTGAGCTAATGGCATTGATTATTTGATGCCAAGAATAGTGGTTTCAAAGTTACACTGTGGTGCCCCTATGAACTAAGGCACACTACAAGTTTTGGCACCGTACGAGATCAATATGCCAAATCCAAACAAAATGTGATCTCTCAAAAAGGAGATATGTTATTTTAGGCCTTAGCATCACCATCCTATAGTATTTAAATTTTCATTAATTGACCTCACAAGCTCCATGTTACAACCCTCAGAAGATCAACCTTGATATGCACTTAGAGCACCCTGGAGACTCTTTAGTACGGGGTGGCCACCAATGATGGAATATCTCCATAGCTAGAACAAGGGCATCACTAGGGTTCACTTGGCCATCTAGAGGTAATGTCATTGAAAATTTGATGCAAAGATCAATGGTTTCAAAGTTATGCTGTGGTGCACCTATGAATTGAGGCAAACTACAAGTTTTGGCATTGAGCAAGATCATTGTGCCAAATCCAAATGGAATGTGATCTCTCAAAAATGAGATAGTTTATTTTAGGCCTTGACATGACTCTCCTATAGCATTCAAAATTTCATCGATAGCCCAAAAAAAAATTGACTTACAACCCATGGAAGATCGACCTCGATATGCACTTAGAGCACCTTGGAGACTCTTCAGTATGGGATAGCCATGGATAATGGAGGCTCTCCATAGCCAAAAAAAGGGTGTCAGTAAGGTTCACCCACCCATCTAAAAATAATGGTGCTGACTATTCAATGCCAAGATCAGGGGTTTCAAAGTTACGCTGTGGTGCACCTATAAACTGAGGCACACTATAAGTTTTGGCATTCATCAAGATTGTTGTGCCGAATCAAAATGTAATGTGATCTCTCAAAAATGAGATAGGTTATTTTAGACTTTTCCATAATTTTCCTATATCATTTTGACATTTCATTGATAGCCCTAATGAGCTCCAATTTATAACCTTTAGAATATCGACCTTGATACACACTTAGAGCACCTTGGAGACTCTTTGGTATGGGGTGGCTGTGGATGATGGATGCTCTCTAAATCTAGAAAAAAGGTGTCACTAGGGTTCACTATCCCATCTAGAGCTGATGGCACTAACAATTCAATGCCAAGATTAGTGGTTTCAAAGTTACACTATGGTGCACCTATGAACTATGGCACACTCCAAGTTTTGGCATCGAGCGAGATTACTGTAGCAAATCCAAATGGAATGTGGTCTCTCAAAAATGAGATAGTTTATTTTAGGCCATGGCATGAAAATCCTATATCATTTGACATTTCATCAATAACCATCAGAAGCTCCAAGTTATGACCCTTAGAAGATTGACCTTGATACCCACTTAGAGCACCTTGGAGACTCTTTAGTATGGGGTGGCCACGAATGATGGATGCTCTCCATAGCTAGAACAAGGGTGTCACTAGGGTTTAACTACCCATCTAAAGCTAATTGTATTGATGATTTGATGCTAAGATAAAATATTTCAAAGTTGCATAGTGGTGCATCTATTAATTGAGGCACACTGCAAGTTTTGGCATCGAGTGAGATCACTATGCCGAATCTGAACAGAATGCAATCTCTCAAAAATGAGATAGGTTATTTTAGGCCTTGGCATGACTGTCCTATAGCATTTTATGTTTTATTGATAGCACACACGAACTCAAAGTTACAATTGTTAGAAGATTGACCTCGATACACTCTTATAGAACCTTGGAGACTCTTAAGTACGAGGTGGTTGCAGATGATGGAGGCTCTCCACAGATAGAAAAAGGGTGTCACTAGGGTTCACCCCTGATTTGGAGCTAATGGAACTGATTATTTGATACCAAGATCAACAATTTCAAAGTTATGTTGTGGTGCACCTATGAAATGAGGCACACTGCAAGTTTTGGCATTGAGCGAGATCATTGTGCCAAATCCAAATAGAATTTGATCTCTAAAAAATTAGATAGGTTATTTTAAGCCTTGGCATGACCATCCTAAAGCATTCATCATTTAATAGATATCCCCCATGAGCTCTTAGTTATGACCCTCAGAAGATGAACCTCGACACACACTTAGAGCATCTTGGAGACTCCTTGGTATAGGGTGGCCACAGATATTGGAAGCTCTCTACGGCCAGAGCAAGGTTGTCACTATGGTTCACCCACCAATCTAGCACTAATGGAATTGACAATTTGATGCCAAGATTAGTAGTTTCACAAAATTCCTCCAATTCTAGTTTGTGGTTCATTGGGAGTTATGTTGTGGTGCACCTATGAATTGAGGCACACTACAAGTTTTTGCATCAAGCAAGATTACTGTACTGAATCCAAATAGAATGTGATATCTCAAAAATGAGATAGATTATTTTAAGACTTGGCATGGCCATTCTATAGCATTTGAAATTTCATCGATAGCCCCCACAACCTTCGAGTTACAACCCTTAGAAGATCAACCTTGATATACACTTAGAGCACCCTGGAGACTCCTTGATATGGGTGGCCATGGATGATGGAGGCTCTTCATGGCTGGAATAAGGGTGTCACTAGGGTTAGTATTAAAAGGAAAAACATTATTTTTTTACCTCTCTCAAGTTTTTGGCATTGGGCACAGTGCAAGTTTGGTGTTAATATGCATTAAAATCATCATTTTTTCTGTCCTTCCACATAAATTGCATTAAATAAAATCACCTTTTTTTCTTACATTAAATCAACAAGTTTACATTTATAATATATCAAGTGTTCATCATTATTACATCAATACACAACTATCAAAAATCTTAGTGTCAAAAATCGTAGTGTCAATAAAAGTATTGTCAAAAATCATACTGTCAAAAATAGAATAGATTTTTCTTCAGTCTGCTCCTTATTTAGGTTTTTATCTTCATGCATGGCTACTATTCATGATGTACCTACATTCCAATATCATAAAGAATATTAGTAACTTATTGTACTAAACAAGATAATCATTGATTCATTGAATCATTATGAACAAGATAACATAAGAAGTAAATATACCTACTCAAGTGTTCCAGTAGGGTCCTCTCTTTGTTTTAGGGTCTCCAATAGGGCTTCATGATCAGCATTAGTAATAGTAAAGTTTTCTTTTACTTTTTGTCTTCCTTGATGCTTCAACAACTTTACATTTATTGCTATAATAAGATCTAAATATATGAGAATTTTTGTGTGTTTCTGATAGTCTTGGAATGCATGAATTCCATTCTTTCTAAGAATGTATGTCTACAGCCATGTTCTAGCAACAATTACTCAACCAATAGGATGTGTGAATCCATCATCATCTATAATCATTTGTGTAAGCTTTTGTTTACCTCTTACACAACATGCTAACCAATAATTTGATTTCTTATCATTCCTCTATGGTGCAACCAATGCAAATACATGTCTTGGTTGAAGAAGATATGATAGATGCTTATGCTCAAGTGAACTTTATATGTCATCATTTTTGATAGAGCATATGATAGAAAATGGAGTAAGATAATATGAAGCCCATGTCTCCACCCACTCACTCGACTCACAATGATCCCAATCACACTGAAAACAACTAGGAAAAAAGTAAGCTAGCTGTCATATCCAAATGGTCCATGTACTAGAATCAGAGCTCCGAAATGAATGCATTTTTGATGAGTCTCTCACTATGGCACAATATGATCTATCACCTATGGACCCTTCCTCAACCAACCAAAAGAACCTTCTACTACTGAATCAAGAGTCCCCCCTGTGATAATGTGGAACCACACCAATTAGTAATGCTATAAGCATCAAGAAGCTTGCCTCTTGAAATCTTCAATTGCTCCTTAACTGGAGCTCTCTTCACACATGCCCTTGCTGCATCATGTTCCCCTTTCCCATGGCCAAAATCATAAAACTCCAAATATGAGGTACCCCCCTCTCTATGTGCATCCTAAATAACCAATAAAATATGTGATCATTCTTGAATTGACCTATACAATTATCTGACTAAATGATATTTCTATCCATAGCAATTGCATGCTCCTATAAGAAATAAAAATAATATCGAAACAATGTTGCAAAAACTCGTGAGAGTGAGATCTATCATTAGTCATATAAAAATGATACTCTCTAATAATCTTTTGATTATCTTCCACACTATTAGGGGCATGTCTATATGTTATGTGGACAAAAATAGCAATTTGAATGAAGTTGTAATACTAAGATTGTGTCTCATTTTGAGGCTAAAATGTGTAGTTTTTAGCAAAGTCAACAACTAATATAATAGTGGCAATGGGAAAAGTCTCCTTAAACTTTTTAAATTATTGATCCAACCATTGAGACCTATGACTCTGTCTTGCATGCTTGTAGAAAAGATTTGTCTTGAAATCTGAAATAAAACTAGCCACACTAATTTCTTCTGCAAACAATTCACATGTAGAGGCCTTACCCCACTCTTCAATGTGTATTTCACTATTTCATATACCTTTTTTTAACTATTGTCTTCCCAAGATCTTGTTCACACCCCTCATGGAAACATGTGTCAAACTTGGATAAGACACCACATTCTGAACACTTCTCATTTAAGCAAGCATTTCTATAAAAGAAATAACCATAAACTCTACGACATAAAAATTGATCTAGCAAGTCTTTTGATAATTTTGAAAGACCACTAGTGCCACAATTCTTCAACATTTCTTTACTATGCAAAGTAGAACAGATGGAGCATAATAGTTCATGGTGCATAGAAAACTTGAAATGATATTTGCAACAACATGTATTTTGAATTTTAAGTGGCACACAATAAAATGGCTTCAAAGATTCAAAAGCCCTTTGTAATATATGAAGACTTGGATGACACTCTCTAAATTGTTTGAACAACATAGTTTGACTTACTTCCAAATAATATTTATGATGTGGTGTGCAGTCTCTGATGCCAATTCTCAACTTTAACACACCTTTAACATTGGGTGATACTCTTGAGCTAGAGTGCCAAAATTGTGTAATTTCTTCCTTCACATCATCCAATAGCTTCTTATCAAAATGTGGAAGTCTCCCATTAAAAGCTCATGTTTCATTTTGAAGAGGATTGTCAATTCTCGCTCATCTACTAAGTGCTCTTCTCAAAGTAGTATGATTTAAGTTCAAGTCAATACAAGTTTGTCTCATATATCTAACCTTTCTCAAATGATGACTTACCAAAGAGCTTGTAATAACCCTTCGAGCAGCTCTCTTATCCTTCTCCTTGCTATTTTTCCCAATGCTATTGAGAGCACTGAAAAGATTCTTCACAATAATAGCATTTATTTCCAAATTTTTATTGACATGAATCTTCAATTTGGAAAGTATAGGTCTCATCTTTTGCATCTTTAATATGTGCATAAAAGGCTAACATTGCTCCACCATTATCTTGTTGTCACAAAACATCTTATATAGTCTTGAAGCCCATAACTGAATGGTTCTTCCTAATTTTTTTCTTTCCAAATTGGTAATGATCATTTCATCAAATTCAATTATCTATTTTGGTGTTCAAGAACCTTCATGTCAATTATAATTAGGAGATATGCAAGTTTCTTATGCATTGTCATGTTCAACATGGTCAATCATGCAATTTACATTATGACCTAGTAGCATTTCATTCTCTAAATTTTCTTTCTCTAAATTTTCAATCCTGGCATTATCATTCTCAATTGGTACATTTTCATTCCTCAACTACACATATTCATTATTTGACTCTATGATTTCACCTTCGACCAATACATCATCAACTTGACTCACATTTAATATACCTTTTCTTTTCCTTCAATGATTTACCTTTTCTTTTTCCCAATATGTTGCATTGTCTTCATTTGATACCTTCCTTTTTCATTTAGCCTTTCGATGACTACTACTCCCCATTTAGATGACAATATCGAACACCTAATCATATATTATTAAACCTTTTTCAAACATTTGGGCCCCAAAATTTTAGTTTTCTCAAAACCTGTGAAAATGGCCCACAGAAAGTAATGTTGTTAGGTTTGCAATGACAAGGAATATGTTGGCAAAATTGTACAAGTTTAATCAAGTATCTAATCTCATATTAGATGCCTGATACTAAATTGGATATCTGATAATAGATCAGATATGTGATATTTATTCCCAAATTTTGGAGGGAATCATGGGCAATGTAACAATTTTCATTAACTTTTATATGTATATATATATATACACATATATATATACATATATATACATATATGTATATATATATATAGATATATGTATATATATATATATATATACATATATATATATACATATATATGTATATATACATATATCTATATATATGTATATATACATTTATATATATATATATATACATATATGTATATATATGTATATATATATATGTATATATATATATATATGTATATATATATATATATGTATATATATATATATGTATATATATATATATGTATATATATATATATGTATATATATATATATGTATATATATATATATGTATATATATATATATACATATATATATATATACATATATATATATATACATATATATATATATACATATATATATATATATACATATATATATATATATATATATACATATATATACATATATATATATATATATATATATATATACATACATATATATATATATATATATATGAATATGATTATCATAATCTATGATTTATTTATGATTATTATTATTATTAATTTATTTTTTGATTAGTAAATGACCCAATCCTAGATTAATTATTATTATATGTTAAGCGAAGCTATATTTGAACCCAAGACCTTCCACATGAGAGGCTCACAAGTTACCATTGCCTTCTAGGCTTTTGCCTATATTTATGATTACAATTATATATGATTATTATATTATATTATTATGACTTTTACTATTATTATTAAATATAGTAACATAATATATGTTATTCTTGTTATTATTATTATTATGGCCTACAAATATAATATATTAATAAATATGATTATTATACTATATTATGTCCCTTGGGTCATAGGTTAACCAATGACCCCTCTTGACACTTTTCATGACAACATATGTCCTTAGGGGCCCTAGGGATGCATTTGGTTGGTTCCAATGCATTCAGAGGGGTTATAGGTTAATTTATGACCCGTTTCAATGTATTTCATAACAATGTATGTCCCTAGGGGATGTAGGGCCCCTAGGGACCCATTTGGTTGGTTCCAATGCTTTGATAGAGGACATAGGTAAGGGCCTTCAGGATGCATTTGGTTGGTTCGAATGCATCGAGATGAGTCGTAGGTTAACCTATGACCCATCTGGATGCATTTCATGAGAACATATGTCCTTAGAGGCCCTAGGGCCCCTAAGAATGCATTTGGTCAATTCAAATGTGTCAAGAGGGGTCATAGGTTAACCTATGACCTCTTTCGATGCATTTGAACAACCAAATGCATCCCTAGCAGCCCTTATGACCTCTCTTAACACATTAGAAGCAACCAAATATGTCCCTAGGGGCCCTTAACCTATTATCCCTCATGAAAAATTCAAACTAGCCAAATACATGGCACCTAGGGACATACGTTGTCATGAAATGCACTGAGAGGGGTCATAGGTTCTCAACACATTTCATGACAATGTATGTCACTATGAGCCCTAAGACCTCTAGGGATGCATTTGGTAGGTTCTAATGTATCAAGATAGTTCATAGGTTAACCTATGACCCCTCTCGATGCATTTCATGACAACATATGTCCCTAGGGGCCTTAAGACCACTAGGGATGCATTTGATAGATTCTAATGTGTTGAGAGGGGTCATAGGTTAAACTATGACGCCTCTTAATGCATTTCATGTCAACGTATCTCCCTAAGGGCCCTAAAGCCCCTAGCGATAGATTTGGTTAGTTCCAATGCATCAAGAGGGGTCATAGGTTAACCTATGATTCCTCTCAATGCATTTGATGACAACATATGTTAGTAGGGCCCTAGGATGCTTAGGGATGCATTTGATTGGTTCTAATGCATTGAGAGGGGTCATAGCTTAACCTATCACCCCTCTCAATGAATTTCATGACAACTTATGTTCCTAGGGGCCATAGGGCCCATAGGGACACATTTGATTCATTTGAATGTGTCAAGAGGGGTCATTGGTTAACCTATGACCCCTCTCAATGTATTTCATGACAACGTATATCACTAGGGGACCTTGGTCCCCTAGGGACCCATTTGGTTGGTTTGAATGCATCGACAGAGGTCATAAATTAACCTCTATCCCCTCTCGATGCATTTCATGACAACGCATGTCCCTAGAGATGCATTTGGTTGGTTCCATGGTGTCGAGAGGGGTAATGGTTTAACGTATGACCCCTATTGAGTTATTTCATGACAACATATGTCCTTAGGGGCATTAGGACCCCTAGGGATGCATTTCATTGGTTTTAAAGTGTGGAGAGGGGTCATAGGTTAAGTTATGGCCCCTTGACATATTTCATGAAAACATATGTCCCTAAGGGCCCTAGGGCCCCTAGGAACCTATTTGGTGGGTTCAAATGCATCAAGATGGGTCATATATTAACTTGTGATCCCTCTTGACACATTTCATGATAGTGTATGTCTCTAGGGGCCACAAGGTGCCTAGCGACTAATTTGGTTAGTTCTAATGCATTGAGAGGGGTCATAGGTTAACCTATGATGCCTATCGATGCATTTCATGTCAACATATCTCTCAAGGGGCCATAGGACCCCTGGGGATGCATTTGGTTGGTTATAATACATCAGGAGGGGTCATCGGTTAACCTATGACCCCTCTTGATGTATTTCATGAATGCATATGTCCCTAGGGGCCCTAGCACTACTAGGAATACATTTGATTGGTTCTAATGCATTGAGAGGGATCATAGGTTAACGTATTACCCCTCTTAATGCATTTCATGACAACACATATCCCTAGTGGCCCTAGGGCCCCTAAGGATGCATTTTGTTGGTGCCAATGCATTGAGAGGGGTCATAGGTTAACCTATGACCCCCCTCGATGCATTTCATGATAGCATATGTCTATAGGGGCCCTAAGGCCCCTAGTAACCCAATTGGTTAGTTCGAATGCATCGATATGTGTCATAGGTTGACCTATGACCACTGTTGATGCATTTCATGATAGCATATGTCGTTAGGGGCCCTTGACCCTGTTGGGATGAAAAATTGCATGCTTCATTTTTAGTCCCATTTCAAATTTTGAGTCAAACCAAGCCCCATAAATGCCCTTTTGATGAGATTATACTTGACTATTAGTATGATGCCTACATGGTAATAGCAGTGATGAATAGATATACAACCTAACTGGAATGCATTCAATTGCTCAAGCCTTTACTCATACAACATCAAGATAACCAAGTAATCAAAAGGAGAAAAAATTTAGAAAGAACTAATATGTGGATAGCTCATAATTTTTATTCATTTTCCTTGAAAATTTTTATACATTTACAGTAGACTCAGAATGACCTTCAGAAGAAACACATAGATCATTCTATATTCATGTATTTTCAAAGAAATGATAGAGAAAATGCATAACAAATTTTCTTCAACTAATGGACCAAAAGTAGACTAAGTATATCACCTAGACACAATAAAAATCATACCCTTTCTCTTACCCTAGAATCTCACTTATATAGTGTGAGATACAACAAGCTTCAGGCTAAGAGATACATACATGTGTCTTTTACAAGGAATATTGGCATATACCTATCACAAAAGAAAAATGTGGGTAACAGAAAGAGTTTTACATCAAACATTCCTCTTGTGGGCCCTTTCTGTTACAACCTTTGGAATCAGTAGGACACAATAACTTGATTCTTTTTTCCATTTTAATCCTCAAAATAAGTGACCATGAGGCTTGAAAGTGAGGTGTCTTCTTTAGTTATGTGCAGGTTTACTTTAACTTGGGGATTTTCTCTATCTTTATCATTGACTATTAAAGTAATAGTTACACTTGTAGGATCTTCTGCCTCATCATCTTCTAAAATTTTCTCTATAGACATGAATTTATCTTTCCACTTATTATAAACAGTGTCATCTGGCCAATCAAAATTTAGGACTTCTCTTTGTACAGTTATCAGGGAGTTTGCAATTACCTCCATATCAACCAATTCTTTTCTAATGGAGTTATAAAATATCTGCACTTTCACCAACTCCTCATTTGTCATAGCCCATAATAAATGGCCCATTTCATTTATAACCTTGTTTATTCTCTCATGGAAGGCTTCATCTAACTCCCGCTTCCATTCTTCCTTTTCCTTTATTTTATCAACTAACTTCATAGCACAAGGGAATAAATCAATTTTTTTTGCAAAATACTTGGAAAAACAATTGGTTAATCTTCTATAGAAAGAATCTTTCTTATCATCAAAACCTTGGAACTTATTTAGTAAATCAAAAATTCCTTCTATCTGATGATATGTTAGATGAATAATAGATATACACATAGCAGTGATATCTGAACTTCTCTCTATCCACTTCTGTACAATGGGTCTGAATATAGCTTCATTTTGCTTCAATTCATCACTGATTGTTGAGATCCTTGCTAATTGATCAAAAAATTTGGGCCATTCTATCCTGTCTGTTAAATACATGATACTTGCCTCAATTTTTCTTCATGCTAGTTGTTAAGCTCTACATACATTGCATACAACTTATTCTTCTCCTCTTCAAAATCCTCTATAGTATAGAATTGAGGCCTTTCTGGAGTATCAAGTATCTCAATAATTGGAGTGGACTTGAAAGGTTCAATAGGTGGCCTTGGGGGCTATGCAATCCTGGGTTTACTAGTCTCTCCTAATTTTCTTTTCCTAGGAATCTTCTCCGTTTGGGCTACTTTATTTTCCAATGATTGTATTTGCATACCCCTCTTCTCATATGCGTTCAACACCTCCTCAAATCTAGCATTGAGTTGGGAAAATTTTTCTTCTTCCTTGCCAGACACCATGCCACCAAATTTTAGCATCTCAAATGCCATCACAATTACTTGTTTACTACTTACCTCACTAGCCCTGAACACTGTCAATGTACCAATATGTTCTATAGTGGGAATCTCATGCATTCTGGTATTTTCCCTTTTTTCCATGGACCATATAACAAGGGCTTGGTGGTCATCACTAAATTTGACTCCTCTATGAGCCTGTAGTATTTCTTCAGCAGTCCTTAGTTGAACATCCTTCTATTTCCTTATTGAATAAAAAACAATAGCATTTGCTATATCCCATTCTGGCAGAAGGAAGACTCCTGACTGTCTAACAATCTGTCTTCCAGCTTCAGGAGTGAACTGGGAAAAATCATCTAGAAATTTTGATTTCACCTCTTCCTTAATAACTAGATTAGGTTTATCCAATTGCTCAGCCTTGATCTTCTCATAGGCTTTCTCAAAACTTCCCATACTTGATCTCCACAAAAACTAAGAAAAAGCCCTAGATTTTACAAAATTTTCATCATTAATAAATCTTTCAGAGGCTTGAACAACTATTGGATCAATTTCCTTACCTTCATAATCAACAATGGTTAGTTCCAAGGAAGGTGTAGGAGGTTCTTGTGGCTCTCCAAAATCCAAATTTGTAGAAGTAACAATCACATCCCCTTCTCCACCCATTTATCTAAGCTGATCCCTTAGAGATGCTTCATCATCTATCTGGATTGGGGACTAGCTTGGGGAGTATTGTTCCTTTTGAGAAGAAGAAGACCCCTACTCTAATTTTTTCCTTTTTGGAGAGCTGGTTACAGATTGACTTCTTGATTTTGGCATCTAATAAAGGGGTGCCTATTGCACATTTTGAATCATGACATAATCGACCCTTCTCTACAATTTATACTAGCCAAGAGCCGCCACATTTCTACTACTTATCCTTGTTTGTACCTTTGCAGCCTTGTCTGGATGTGTCTCAACATATGTGGCTTTCTTTTCATTCATAGTTTAGATGATCACAACAAAATTATTCATTAATGCTTGCATTTTAGCTCCCCAATATTTCTTATCTTTCAATGGGAAATACTGGGGGTCAAAAGCATTAATGAATTCTAAAGTCTTACTAAAAACTATCCACTTTTCTTTCCTCAATTCTTGTTCTTGAAAGGTGAAAACATTTTTGATTATATCCTCTGGATAATAAACTTGATATACCATACAAGAACCTCTCACCTTCTCTCTTAAGAGGTCATAGAATCCTTTAGGATCAATGAATCTAGCATGAGATTCTGCTATATTATATCTATCTAAAAGTAAATTTAGGTGCTTCCATCCTTTCCTGACAAAGAAAAAATCATGCACTATAGTAACAATTGGAAAGAGAGTACCCTTCTTAGAAAATTCCCTCTCATCTATAGTGCCTATCTACCGCAAGAGCTCAGCTATCCCTATCTTCAAGGGCACATGGAAAGGTAGAACATGAGGCTTTACTACAAATCCATATATTCTTATTAAAGTTGAAATATTATAGGGAATAAAATCCCCCCAATTATGACTTACCAATAGTCCTTGTGCATGGTCCTTGGGTCTGACCAATTCTAGCAATGCTTGTGGAATTTTGGGGCTATCACCCTTCAAGAGAAACCTAAGCTTTAAAGAAAAGTATCTATCAAATCTCACATAGTTGGCATCTATAGCTTCTGTCAGATCTATACTCCATAGCTACACTAGATTCTTCTCTCCATCCTTGGTTGTTTCCAACTCCATACCCTTGGAGAAGAAGGTATATCCCTTGTATAAGCATACATACATCAGCGATGAATACCAATAGAATGGTTTGTTCACTTTTCCCCTTGCTATTCCCACCAGACCATTGTGAATCTCTTTTGCTAGAAAAGTGGCAAAATCTAGAATAGTACTCATTCCAAATTGAAGGGTTTGAGCCATGATGAGAATAATTGAGCCTAGGATCTACTCATCTTCATCCATCCCAAAAATCTTGCAAAGAGAGAAATATAATTCTTGAGCTCTAAGGTTGAAATGCCTTCTTAGCAATGGCTTTGGAGTACTAGCTGTAATCATAGGCAGAGTGCCAATTTTAGCGGCATGCTCTTGTACTGGCCCTATTCTCAGGTAAATTCTTTGTGCATCATACCTTGCTTGAAGGTCATCTATGTCAATAGTTTCATGTACAACATGGTTAAGATTGAGGTTGAAAACTTCACTAAACAGCTTAGGGCAAACCTTAAAAAGATTGAATCCAAAATGATTTTTTACCCACCCTGTGATTGGATCATATTTATTTGCTAGATCCATCAATAAATCACTATCAAAGAAAATTAAGGGGACTGTTAATTTACCAATATCGAACTCCCATACATTGCTCATAGGAGTGTCCAATTTGTTCTCTAAAAACCATTTCTTAAACAACTCCAGACCCCCCATGGAAACCTAGGCATCTCTTACCCAATTAGCTTTGTCATAAAAACCTTCTGCTATAGCCACTCTCGAGTGTTTTGGAATGAGTTCCCTCCCCTTAGTTATTTCATGTATTGATAAGGGAAATTGTTCAAGAAAGTCATCATGCACAGAATGTTTCAAATAATCTATTTGCTTAGTGAATTCTTCTCAAGGAGGCATTTTGAATAAACCCTAGAAATTTACAATAGCAGATACTTTGAATTTCTTAGAAAGTCACAAAGTACTTACCCGCTAGAACTCACACTTCTGCGCTATGTGATATCTTCGACAATTTTACTAGAGTACTAGCTAAGAATTTTTGAGCCCTGGCTTTGAAATTTTTTGTATGCCAGATGTTCTTTCTATACTCTGATGATTCATTAATGGTCAGATCATGGGTTCTTTTCATACATTGAAATTGCATGCATAAAATTTGGATCATATTTACTCTCAATAACCATTACCTCCAATTTGCACCCAAGTTTGAATCCCATCCGTAGATTTTTGCCAGATCAGATGGCTCTAATTTAAAAAACAACCAGCTTTATGGCCTTTTAAAACAAGGCTACGTGTCACAATAGCACTTGCCCAAATTATTTAAATTCCTTGCACCTTACAATTAGGAGGAAGCACCATTCGTTGATCAAGACAAGATCAACGATCAAAAAAATTCACATTCTAATAAAATCCAATCAGCTATACTGACTAATAGGAGACCTCCATATGAGTTTGTGCCTTCTAACAAAATTCCACACTAGCAGATCACATATATTCTTGTGAGCAAGCAGGTACTTGACATCATTTAGTCCACGTGTTGTGCTGGCGCATTCTCGCTTTTCTTATCTAACTTGTATTTTCAAATTGCGGGCTTGCACCAGTCGTTAATCTTCAAAAGATCAATGGTGACACTAGTTAGTTCTTCTGAGTTAAAATTTTAGATGTCACCATGAACATGTGTCTGTACGGTGCATTCCTGCTTTGTTTAAACTTCACTCATTTTCAAATTGTGGGCAAGTGCCCTTCGTTGATTAGGATAAGATCAACAATCAAAAACATCTTTGCATTCGTCACTCGCATCATCTACTTGGGCTAATGAAATGACTGCTTTCAACCTACATGTTTTGACTCATCTGACTATTACATTAATTTCTAACACTTTCTACGCCCACATCATAAGTAGTTCTAGCTAAGCACAAGTGGTAGACCACATGCCGTGATTCAACATTCTTCCCTAATTTGGCTCCACTATGACATGCATCATGAAGGTGCATTCCTGCTTTTCTTATCTGACTTGCAGCTTCGTAATGTTGGATTGCATTAACTGTAGATCTTTGAAAGATCTACGGCTGATAAGACTTCACTTCCATTTGACAGTTACACTTCTTCAATGGCACATCTGGCAGTACACGTTAGCAATCATTTTATAGAGTGGCACACTACAGTATACAATTTAAAACTATCCAACCTCACCTTGCCACATGTCAAAAAATTGCTTGCCCACATTATTTATCTCACGTTGCTTCAAATTGTGGGCATGCGCTAGCCTTTGATCCTTGACAGATCAACAGTTACAAAATTAGGTATCCTTATCACCACATTGGCCAAAGTGAAAAATAAAAATCTTCAACCATTCCAACTTTTCAGACACTTGCCACAGAAGACATCCATCCTTGAGAACAATGGACCCATCTTGTCAAACCTTGCGACTTGTCCAATTTTTGCTTCCCCGCATTATTTATCTAACAAGCATTTCCTTCTTGCAGGAAAGCACTAGCCCTTGATTCAAATGAAATCAATGGTTGATGCTTCTTGGTGATAAAGGCATATCTCTATTGGTAACTCAACCAATGATATCACTTAAAATCCATAATGTGCACAAAAAGAACTAACAAACCTGCAAAAGCTTCTGACAACTTCTGACTCCTTTTACGGTTCACTAGAATTTTATAAAGGCAAGGGCTACGTGTCACCAAGTCACATGCCCACATCATTTAAAAACCTTGCAACTCGAAATTGAGGGTATGCAATATCCATTGGTCTAAACAAGATCAAGGATTACAAAATTTTTGTGTTGTCAGAAGTATTTCCTCATTGAATGATTAAACAATTTATAGGCCAAGCATGACGATGTAAGGTTAAGACAAACATATAGTGAATTCATGCTTGTGCAAGCCCTTCCTCAGGTTAAAAGGTTAATCATTAAAAAAAAAATTCCAAAATATTTTGAGGGTTTTCTAAAACTAGGGAAATCTAAGGATTTGAAAAATACAAGGAACAAAACACTAATTTTCAAGACTTAAGGCTCAAATGATTTTTCACCAAATTTTTCCATAATTTTTGCATTGTGAAAAATTAGACCAACATGGATAGTGCAAAGAAAATGTGGTATTCTCTAGCCTCCATCTATAGAGGAGACACCAATGTTCTTAGAGTCAAAGTTGAAAGTCTTAGAGGTAAGTTTGATGATATGAAAATGGAAGAAGGCAAAAATATTTCTCAATATATTGCAAGGTATCAAAGAAGTAGTTAATGCAATAAGAGGATCTAATGGAAAATTAGATGATGATACTATGTTAAGCAAAGTTTTAAGAATACTACTGCCATTACATGTTATTATAGTCTTTGCAATTCAAAAACTAAGATGCATACCAAAGAATGATCATTCACTTGAAGGACTAGTGGGTAGACTCACTACTTTTGAGCTATCTAACTTTGATAATTACAAACTTAAAAATATTGAATCTTCTTTCAAAGCCAAAGTGTCATTGAAAGAACCTAATGATAAGAAGAAGAAGAAAAAGATAAAATATGCATTGAGTGATAGTTACAGAAATGAGGAGGATGCATAACATCTTGAAGCACTACTAGCAAGAAGATTCCATAAAGGTAAAGGTAAGTTCAATGGTAAACTACCTATCATTTTTTTTAATTGCAATGAGGTTGGTCACATTGTTACTAAATGTCCAAAGAAGAAAAGTTATAGAAGTGGTGACAATTACAAGAGTAGAAGAGATGAAGATAGTAAGGACTACAAAGACAAAGGCAAAAGGTCATGCTACATTGCAAAAGAGGAAACATCTGGTGAACATAGTGATGAAGTGATATATGTAGCAATAAAGGAAAAATCTGATGAAGATGAGATGACTACATTTGTGACATCCGTAAACAATAATGACATGTGGATCATTAATAGTGGTTTTTCACATCAAATGACTAGAGACAAAAGTAAGTTCATTTCCTTGAATTTTTATGATGGAAATAGTGTAAGATTTCATAATGATTCACCATGCTTCATAAAAGGAAAAGGTTCCATCAAGCTCTTAGATAAGATTTTATGTAACAATGCTTACTATGTTGAAGAACTTAATTATAATATCTTGAGTGTATCACAATTGAATAATTTGGGATGTAAGGTTGAATTTGAAAACAAGGTTGCTAAGATATATGACTCAAATGGAAGACTAGTTGGGAAAGGTGATCAAACTAGGAGTAATCTATTTTATCTTGATATAAATGAGGCTACTTATCTAATTGTAAAATTTGATGATGTATGGTTGTGGCAGAAAAGGTTATGTCATGTCAACTTTGATAACTTGATTAGTATCAATAACATGAGAAATATTAGAGGATTGCCTAAATTGAAGAAACCTAGTAATGTAGTGTGCAAACAATGTTAATTGGTCAAGATGAAAAAGTCAAGTTTAAAAAGAAAAAATTATACCTCTAAAGAAATTCTAGAGATTGTTGATAAGTATATTATGCTATTTTCTGATGATTATTCTACAATGATGAGAATTCTATTTCTAAAAAAGAAATTTGATGCATTACAAATGTTTTTATACTTGACAAGAGTTGAGAAGGAAATAGGTAAAAGTCTAAATTTCTTGAGATCTGACAAAGGAAGAGAATTCATATCAAATGAATTAGAGATGTTTTGTAATGATAGAGGAATCAAAAGATAGACATCTATGCCTAGAAACCCTCCACAAAATAAAATTGCTAAAAGAAGGAACAAATTTGTAATGGACTATGCTAGAACACTCATGATGGAGAAGAATGTTGCTTTGAAATACTGGAGAAAAGCTATAAGTATAACTATCTATACCTTGAACCATGTACAAGTCAAGAAAGTACTCATTTAACACATTTAGAACTATGGTATGGATACTCAGCCAATGTAAAATACTTTAAGGTATTTGGAAGAAAATGTTATATTCTTAAAGATTCTAGGAATGGTAAACTTGATGCAAAAAGTGAAGAAGATATATTCCTAGGATATTCCAAAAGAAGAAAAGCTTCCAAAAGTGTTTAAATACTAACACTAACAAAGTTGTGGAAAGTGAAAATGTGAATTTTGATGAATATATAGAAGTATATGACATTGAACCTATGAAACAACCAAAAGAATACAAATCATTTGTATACTCTTATGAAGGTATGCCTACTAAAGAAGATGCTACAAATCAAGCTACAAACTAATAGAAATTTTTATTGACTTCTAAGTCACATACTATGAATGTCGAGTTGCAGTCAGGAGCTAACATACATTTAGGTGCCAAGTTACAAAATGAAGAAGAAGCTCTTTATGATTTTGAGATTAGTAGAGATGAAAATTTACCTGACAATGATGTACAAAATTATTCTAAAACTAAAAGTTCAAATGAAGAAACAAGAGTTGAACCAAGATTGTCTAAATATGTCAAAAGACATCATATTGCTTTAGAAATGATTGGAGATAAAGATGCTAGACCAATGACAAGAAACAAATTGAGAAGCAATACATGTTTTTTGAGTATGAAGGATCCTAAAATAGTAGGGGATGTATTAGAAGATGAAGACTAAAGTAAGGCAATAGAATAAGAGATAGAACAAATTGAGAAAAATAAGACATGGACTCTAGTTTCCAAACTAGAAAACAAGAATGTGATTGACACCAAGTGGGTATTCAGAAATAAACTAGATGAAAATGGTGAGGCAACAACGAACAAGGCAAGATTAGTCTACAAAGGATATGCACAAGAAGAAGGAATTGACTATGGAGAGACATTTGTCCCTATTGCTAGATTGGATGGAGTAAGAAATTTACTTGTTTATTTTGCATAAAAAGGTTTCAAAGTTTATCAAATGGATGTTATCTCTACATTTATGAATGGCATATTAGAGGAAAAAGTTTACATTGAACAACCAAAAAGTTTTTTTGATATTAACAATAAGAACATGGTATGCAAATCACACAAAGCTCTATATGGTTTGAAAAAAGCACCAAGAGCATGGTATGAGAGACTTCATAAGTATCTTGTGAAGATTGGATTTGAAAGGACTAATGATAATAGCAATCTCTACATAAAGATAAAGAGAGGCAAAGGTATTTTTTTTATCTAAAATTTTTGTTGATGATATCATATTTGGAGGTCAAGATGCCTTATGTAAAATTTTTACAAATAAAATGAAGTAAGAATTTAAAATGTCTATTTTTGGAGAGATCAAATTATTTTTGGGTTTGCAAGTATGTCAGATGAAATATGGAATATACATTATGCAATCAAAATATGTCAAAGAAATACTAAAATCATTTGGATTGGAAGATTCAAAACCAATTAGTACACCTATGGTGATAGGACTTAAGTTGTCAATGAATGATGATTTAGCTAAAGCAAATCAAACACTATACAGGTCTATGATTAGAAAATTACAATGTGTGGTATATAGCAGACGTGGAATTGCATTATCTATAGGGATAGTTTCAAGATTCTTTACAAACCCCAGGGAGAATCATTTGATGACTATGAAGAGAATAATGAGATATCTAAAATTAAAAGAGGAGTATGGTCTATACTATAAGAAAAATGAGAAATTTGACTTAAGAGTCTACACTGATGCTAATTAGGCTAGAAACATTGATGATAGAGAAAGCACCAACGGGGGAGCATTTTTCTTAAGCAAGAGACTGGTTACATGGATTGGCAAGAAATAAAATTGCACCTCACAATATATTGTTGAAGATGAATATGTTGCTACTGAGCTATAAATTGCACAAACATTGTATGGATCAATAGCTACTCAAAGGTATGAAGGAAGATATGATAGAACTAGTGATACTTTATTATGATAATACAAGTGCCATCAATATATCAAATAATCTTGTGATGCACAGAAAGACTAAGCACATTGCAATCAAGTATCATTAGTTGAGAGAATTAGTTCAAGATAAAGAGGTAAAGTTGGAATATGTTAACACAAAAAAGAAAATTGGTGACATCTTCACAAAAGAATTACCTAAGGATGCTCATGAATATCTAAGAGATAAACTAGGGGTGATACCCCTATCAAAAGCCATCTAGCTAACAAAAAGGAGTGTCCTACATCAAAAAAGTTCATTTGCATATGTTAGAAATTAATGCAGAGGATCTTACTTTAAGAACTACCTAAATTAATCAAAGAGTTAAAACTTCAAATTAGTCACAAGCAAGGTGAGAGAAAGAGAAACTAAAGAAATTGAAAAGCTTATATCTACATGTTAAGATAACAAGTCTTTGGCATTGTTGTCAAAGGGGGAGAGAGAGAGAGAGAGAGAGAGAGAGAGAGAGAGAGAGAGAGAGAGACTGATCAAGATGAAGATATCAACAGATAATTGCCAAGATAGAAGGAGAGATTTTTGATCAAACAAAGAAATATTAAATGGATCTTAGAGAGAGATAATTGTTGATTAAAGGAATCATAATTGGAGAGATTATTGATCAAGAAATAAAATTATTAATCAAGAGCTATACAAAAGGAAAATGAGTTATTAAAGATGGATAAATCTTAATCTACCTAGTAAAAGGGAGATATAAGAAGAAATATTCAAAGGGAGCTATAAGAAAGAGTTTTTTAACCTATTCAGAAGATGGAAGTTGCTAATAGAGGGAGAAAATTCAATACAAGGACTTATTTTTCTTTTTGGTAGTCTTACTATTTATACCTAGTTAGTTTGGTTGAACAAAGTGTTTTGGTTGATCAGTTTGGTTTTCCATCAATGCCAAAGAGGTAGATTGTTGAGATCAGATTGAAAAAGATCATTGTTGAGGGGGATTGTTGTGATTAGATTAAAAGAAGGAGATTGTTGAAGAAGATTGCATGTTTCAATTATTATTTTTGTCACTAATGTAAAACCTACTATTTGCTGGTAAGACAATTGCTTATATGATTTAAGTACTATCACTTAATTGATTGATGAAGAGGATTTGATCAAAAGATGTAACAATAGCACCTAGAGGAAAGGGTGACTTATTATTATCTAATGAATTACATGAATCAGTTAAGATAGTGATAACATGATGTATTGATAATCTACTTAAGGTTACAAAGGCTAGTTACACTATGAAAGTTTACAAAAATAAGTTACACAAAGGTTGTCTGCTAAGCTTGACCAAGTGGAGAGTAGGCATGAAGAAAAGTTAGTACAAGCCAAATAGAAAATCAGTTAAAGCCAAGTAAAATTTCATTCTAGTGTATGTTGAGCAAGATAGTGGATGCTAAGTAAAGTTTAGTTGATGCCAAGCACTAGCAAACATTAGTTCATGTTGAGAAAATTCACAAAGGATGTTGAGCCACACAGTTTGTGTTGACCATAAGAAAATAGATAATGCCAAGGTGTTGCATTATTTAAAAGATCATGAATTCAATGGATCTAAGCTAACAAGTTGGTTTTCTTTGAATTTGTGAACCAAATGGAAGATAAGATTGATGAGCTAGAGTCATGTAATTCAAGGTAAACTATTTCTAGGTGAATTCAAATAGGATTGGAAGAGAAGTTTCTAGAAGAGATATGGAATGTGGGATAGATTCATTGTATCCTACCTAACCCATCCTAACCCTAATTTAGATGATGGAGAATGAGTGGAAAAAGATCTTAATTTCCTATTCATAGGTATGGCTAGTCAGAAGAAGAAAAAAAGTTAAGTGTGAGGAAAGATTTTTTTGTTAGATTATGGTGACTGATCAGGAAAGTACTGTACATACTTCATAATTAGTGGGGTTCATGGATTCATAGATTTTCCACTAATGTTATGGCTAATTTATGGCCGACATGTTATAACCCTAAAAAGGGTTTAGGGTTTTGTATATTCATTAATGTTGGTGATGCAAAATTGGTTCTTGAAGTGGCATTGAGCTATAAGGGATTATAGATTGTAATAAGGTTGTAATCATTGGATTGTAATAAGATCAGACTTGCTGTTTGGAGAACGTAGCCCAGGGATTGGGTGAACCATGTTAAATCTTGGTACCTTGTGTTCATTTCTGTGTGATCTATTATTTTCTATTATTGGTTATATTTACATGTAGTTTTTATTTATGTCTATGGTTTATCATAACAAGTTGTATCAGAGCGAGGTTTTCTTTTAGTTATCCTTTGTAGGAAAGTCTCACAGTTAAGTGGGAGTCTCGCAGTTGAGTGGGAGTCTCATAATTTAGTGGGAGCAATGGCAGATGAGGGTAAGCTGAGAGTTGATAGGTTTAATGGGCAGAACTTCTAGTTATGGAAGATGCAAATGGAAGACTATATGTATCAAAAGGATTTATGGAAGTTGTTGGAAGGGAAGGCCAAGAATCAGAGAACTATGTCAGATGATGAATGGGATTTTTTGGATAGAAAATTACTCGAAATCATTCGGTTATGCTTGGCACCATCGGTGGCATTTAATATTACAAAAGAAAAGATGATAGAAGATATGATGAAAACCCTAGCAATATTGTATGAAAAGCCCTCCGCTTCAAACAAGGTATTTCTCATGAAGCATTTATTTAATATGAAAATAGAAGAAGGTGGATCTATTGCAGATCATTTAAATGAGTTTAATACAATTACTAGTCAATTATCTTTTGTGGGTATCAATTTTGATGAAGAAATTAGGGCTCTCTTTGCCTGAAAGCTGGAATGGCTTGGTAATGGCTGTGAGTCATTCTCTTCTTGGATCTAGTACCCTAAAATATGATGATGTGATTGGTGTTTTTTCAAGTGAGGAATCTCGTAGGAAATACTCAAGTGGATCTACATCAGGAAGTGCTTTGAATGCACAAAGCAGGGGCAGAACAAATGAGAGAGGAAATAACTCTGGAAATCGTCAAAAATTAAGAGGAAAGTTAAAGGGGAAGAGGTCTCAATCGAGAGGACCAAATGATTGTTGGTACTATGGAAAACTAGGTCATAAAAAAAAATATTGTTGGAATCAAAAGAAAAATGAAGGAGATAAATCAGATGGAGACAAGGAGGCAAATGTGGTAAGTAACAAATCTGATGAGGATGCTTTGCTTCTTTGTTTAGAAAGTGTTGATGATTCATGAGTTTTAGATTATGATGCTTCATTTCATGCTACACCTCATAGAGGTTATTTCATCGATTATGTCCAAGGGAATTTTGGGCTTGTTTATCTGAGGGATAATGAACCCTATCAGATTGTTGGAAAGGGAAAAATTAAGATTAAGTTGTAGAATGGGAATTATTGGCTACTACATGAGGTAAGACATGTTCCAAGGCTAAGTAGGAATTTAATTTCAGCAGGGCAACTCGGTGATAAGGGTTGTGTAGTTACTTTTAATGATAAAAATTGCAAGGTTTCAAAAGGTTCCCTTGTAGTAGCAAAAGGTGTGAAAGAAGGCACCTTATATCTTTGTGCAGGTCATATTGTTCCTTCTACTTTGATTGTTTTAGAAAAAAATGAATGTTCAGGAACAATTGCTATAGTTGAGTAGGGAGAACAAATAGCTGCTGTAGATTCTGATACAGTGTTGTGGCACAACAAACTTGGGCACATGAGTGAGAAAGGTATGAGAGTACTTCATTCAAAGAAAGTTTTACCAGGTTTGAAATGTGTGAATATGGATTTCTATGAAAGTTGTGTGTATGGAAAACAAAATAGAGTGAGTTTTGTAAAGACTGGGAAGGAAAACAAAAAGGAGAAATTAGAGCTTGTACATACAAATGTATGGGGACTAGCTCAGGTATCTTCCCTTGGTGGCTTTAATTATTATGTTACATTTACTGATGATGCAACTAGAACAGTATGGGTTTATTTCCTTAGACATAAATTTGATGTATTTCAAACTTTTAAGAAATGGAAATGCTTGGTTGAAAATGAGACTGGTAAGAAATTAAAATGTCTCAGATTCGATAATGGCTGTGAGTATTGTGGTCATGAATTTGAAGATTATTGCTCCACTAATGGTATTCATAGACAGAAAATTGTTCCAAGGACTCCACAAGAAAATGGAGTGGCTGAACGCATGAATAGGACTATAATGGAGTGCACAAGGAGCATGAGGTTGCATGCTGGGTTGCCCTTACACATGTGGGCAGAGGCTGTCAATACTATAGTATATTTGATTAATAAAGGTCCCTCTACTCCTTTGGGCTCTAGTATTCTAGAGGAGGCATGGACTAGTAAGAAGGTGAGTTATTCTTTTCTCAAGACCTTTGGTTGTGAAGCTTTTTCTCATATATATGCTGAAAATAGAACCAAGCTAGAAGCTAAATCAAAGAAATGTGTCTTTGTTGGATATGGCATTAATGAATTTGGTTATAGGCTTTGGGATTTTGAGAATCTTAAAATTTTTAGAAGTCGGGATGTCATATTCAATAAGAAAGTGTTGTACAAAGATCTATTGCAGAAACATGAGAAGAAAGAAGATGATTATGTAGTGCTGGATGATAATCCAAAAGCTGATGTTCTAGCCATTCCTCATGATGTGAAACAACCGCAACAACAAATACCACACACCATTGAATGTTAGACAGTCAACGAGGAAAATTACACCTCCACAAAGATTTTCTCCGTCTTTGTATTCTATTTTACTTATTGATGTTGGTGAACTTGAAAGTTATAATGAAGCTATGCAGGTGGATACTAAGATTCAGTGGGAGTCTGCAATGAAAGATGAAATGGACTCTTTGCTAAAGAATAAGACATGGGATTTGTGCAAGTTGCATGTAGGTAAAAAGGCTTTATAGAATAAGTGGGTTTATAGGTTGAAAGAAGACGAAGGAGGTAAGAAAATATTTAAGGCCAAGTTAATTGAAAAAGGATTTGCACAAAAAAATGGAATTGATTTTGATGAGATATTTTCTCCTATTGTTAAAATGACTTCTATTCGTACTATTTTAAGTCTTGTGGCTATTGAAGATTTTCATTTAGAGCAGTTGGATGTTAAAATAGCCTTTCTTCATGGTGATTTGGATGAAGAAATATATATGTCTTAGCCACAGGGTTTTGAGGTCAAAGGTAAGGAGAACTTAGTGTGCAAATTGAAGAAAAGTTTATATGGCTTGAAGCAAGCACCTTGGCAATGGTATGTGAAATTTGTTAGTTTTATGCATGAGTATGGATATAATAGGTGTCATTCAAATTATTGTGTTTATTTTAAGAGGTTAGATGATGATAGCTACATTATTTTATGTTTATATGTTGATGATATGCTTGTAGCTGGGTCTAACATGCATCATATTAGGGGCCTAAAATGCCTGTTAGCACATGCATTTGCTATGAAGGATTTGGGGGCAGCAAAACAAATCCTTGGTATGAAGATTTGGAGAGATAGGAAGAATAGAACATTGACGCTATCTCCAGATGATTATATTAAGAAGGTGTTGCAACGTTTCTCTATGGAGAATGCTAAAGCTGTCAACACACCTTTACCTGGTCATTTGAAATTGACCAAAGAGATGTGTCCCAAGCTGTAGGAAGCTTGATGTATGCTATGGTATGCACTAGGATAGATATTTCCCATGTAGTGGGAGTCATTAGTAGGTATATGAGTCATCCAACATTTGAGCAATGGAATGCTTTCAAGTGGATTCTCAGATATTTGAGAGGAACATCCAATAAGTGTTTACACTTTGGGGGCTCTACTACTAATTTACAGGGCTATGTTGAATCAAATTTGGTAGGGGATATTGATACCTAGCAAAGTACTACATGTTATGCCTATACTATTGGTGGGGTAGCTGTGAGCTAGGTTTCTAGGTTACAGAAGATTAATGCTCTATTTGCTACAGAGGCAGAGTATGTTGCTACTATAGAGGTAGCCAAGGAGATGATATGGCTTTAGTTCTTCTTGGAAGAACTGGGACATCCTTAGAAGGATAATTATTTGTTCACAAATAGTCAGGGTGCCATTCATCTTGCAAAAAATTCAGCTCTACATTCTAAGACCAAACACATACAGTTGTGGTACCATTTCATTTGATCAATTTTGAAGGATGGACAATTAAAGCTGGAGAAGATACATACAAATGACAATCCAACATATATGTTGACAAAGGTTGTAACAAGGGAGAAGCTAAACTCCTCTTTAGCTTTGGTTAGTCTTTTAGACTGAACATAAATAAAAGAATAGCAGAGTCCAGGGTGGTTTGATCCAGTGAGAGCCCCATGTGGTAGTGGTATTGCTATAGGATTAGTCTCCAAGTGGGAGATTTTTGTTTAGTGTGGAACCTGATCAGTCCCCAAGTGGGAGATTGTTATATTATGGTGATTGATAAAAAAAGTACTATACATACTTCATAATTAGTGATTTTCCATTCATAGATTTTCCACTAATGTTATGGCTAATTTATGGCTGACATGTTATAACCTTAAAGTGGTTTAATACTTGTATAAAAGGGTTTAGGGTTGGGTATATTCATTAATGTTGGTGATGCAAAATTGGTTCTTCTGATGGTATTGAGCTGTAAGGGATTACAGATTGTAATCAAGTTGTAATCACTAGATTGTAGTAAGATCGGACTTGCTATTTGGCGGACATAGCCCAGGGATTGGGTGAACCATGTTAAAACTTGGTGCCTTGTGTTCATTTCTGTAGTTTTTATTTCTATCCATGGTTTATCCTAACATTTTCTTCATCAAGTAACCTAAGAGAATGGACTACATTGGCATGCTAGGAAAGAAGGTTAAAGGATATGAATGTTTGAAGAGTGAACAAGTTGTCAGAGCAAAAAGGCAGAAGGCTAACCAGAATTAAGGACAAAAATAGTGGTCTATAATCTACAAATGAAGTTGTAAGTTGTTATTAGATCAAGCCTTACTATTACTCTCAAACAATTGTATCAGTTTAGGGTAAATCTTTTGGATTAACATTGACCTAATAGTCATTTGTAAATCCTTTAATAGGGTCACATTTAACAGTTTGTATTGTAACCTTTAATAGGGTTGACCTTTCACAGGGTGTCACTTTAGAAGAGTGAAAAAGACTAGCTTATTATTGGTGGCTTTTCCCAAATTGGGTTACCACATAAATCATTGTGTCAAGTGTGTTGATGAATCAATTACGTTTCATGATTACATTTCTGCAAGTTGATTTGGTAGTAACCTACAAGTCTTAAGAGATTGCATAATCTTATGGATGCATGCATGATGAAGGTAAATGTTTTATGGGTTCACTAAGTTGTGAGAAGTTTATTTATACATCTAGACCTTGGATAACTAATTCCCCCCCCCCCCCCTCTCAATTATTCTAATGTATTCCAACATATTCTTTTTTTTTCTTAATTACAAGATTGGCCTTGGTCAATAAAACCTTAATGGATTTTTAGGTATGTTCTTTATCTTTCTCATTCTTCCTAATCTTTTCCAACTCTTGTTGAAAAGTATTAACATTTGTGACTATATATTTTGGTGCATTTTTTGCATAGTTTCTACAAGCTTCTTGGTGTTAGAGTACATATCTTTGGTAATATCTAGTTCAAATCTTTCATCGTCCTTCTCTTCTTCCTCTTTTGTGAAAGTCATTGACCCAAAAAAATTCTTCCAAAATATTGTTAGAATATTTAGAATAATTTGGGGGGGGGGGGGGGGGGGGGGGGCGGGCTAGCGGGAATCAGTTATCCAAGGTCTAATCATACCAATTGAACAAATAGATACTTAAACATCTTTTAGATCTTATCATTTTCATTACTCGGTCTCCATTAGAGACCTTTAGTAACATTAGCTAGTTTTCTAGTGTTCTATTATAATAGACTTGTAGAATGTAAACATTAATCAATAAAACATTATAATATCATCCATGCAAGCTTGACACTAGGATTTAACATGGAAACCCAATCTAGGAAAAACCACCAGCAAAATGTCACCAATTTTCACTCTTCTGAAGTGAGCTTTGTTAGGAGTCAACCTTGTTAAAGGTTAGAAAATACATTATTACATGTAGCATTTTTAAAAGATTAAATCACCCTATTAGGAGTGTGATGAGAGCTATTTAGGGCCCATTTTATGCCATATCTTAATCAATTTTATATACTTTCATAATTACTTCCCTATTCCATTTTGCTTGTGTAAATAAGCATTTACTATTTACACTTTACTTAAGTTTACTTAGGTTAATGTATACTCACATTAATTTTCATGTAGGCACCTAGGATTTTGCATATTCATATGAGTTTTAATGTAAACAACACAATATTTTGCACTCCAATTGAGCACATGTTGTCTACTACATCTCTTTATGAGATACACCTTTGCATTCTTATCCTCTCATTATTGCACATATATTCATGCACAATAGAGGATAATCCAATCTTGGAGGATATGTGCTTAGTTATTATGTTTATCTCTTGTATTACTCCTAGACATATCACTTTCCTTTATATACAAGGAACTTCTATGATATATGCATCTAATTATCTACTTAATCCATTCTCCTTTGATCATAGCTTGTCTCTCTTCTGCTATCTCTTAGGATTCTAGATCTTGGAATTTCATTCTTGCCTTAGGAGTATTATTACATGGTATCAAAGCTATACCAAATCCTTGCATGGTATTAGAGCTATACTAAATTCTTGCATAGTATTAGAGCCATAGGAGTTTCATTGAATAGTCATTGGAGAGAAATTGTTTTTTAGGTCAAGATTGGAACTTGTTGGTACAAATTAGATATTGACATCACATTTAGAATGTCAAAAAACCCCTAAATTGACTTTTGTTTCATCAAAATCAAATATACGAGGTGAAATCTAGAGTCGTTTGATTTTTGGAGGTGTGATGACAATGGCTCAGGAAAAATAATTACATATAGACTCATTTTTTTGAGCAATTTATTTTTGTTTTGGGATATAATTTGAAGATCTAGACATTTCTATAGGTTGATTGCAATCCATATTCCTAATTTTTTTTGAAAATTGAAAATTATAACTTTTACAACTTCAAATGCTTCATTCGGGCTCATATGGACACATATTCAGGTGCTATTTTTTTTGAAAGTGCATTTTTTTATCCACTTTCTACTTCTCCTGTCAGTTTGAAGAAATTCTAAGTAGAAATAGTACTTTTAACATTTTTTCATTTTTGGCCTATTTTGGCACTTTTAATTAATTAGGTCCTTGAGAGGTCTTGTGTCTTATCTTGTTGAATTTGATATAGCTTCATTACTTTTTGTAACTATCAAAATCAGAAGTCCACTTTGGTTCATCTTGACAAGTGGAAATTATACATGCATTGAGTATAAAGTGCTAAAAACATCCATTTTGAGGGGGTTCTTTCTTCACATTTTGGAGAGTGCATTAATTTATTTTTTCATGAGATAAGTACATCATGGGTAAAGTCATGGAATTGACAATCCATCTTATAGCTGTATTTTTTAATGGGGATAATTATGCATCATGGGAAAAGGGAATCATTATATATTGTAGATGGATACAATTCTTGCCTAATCATTATGGACTTATGGGTATGTGCAGGATCATGGTCAACCAAACTACAGCCTTAAGTGGCAACAAAAAATTAGCAAATCAAGGTTATACCAACCTGACATATAATTTTAAAGTGGTTATGAAATTTATATTATCTGTAGGAAATTGAATATAGTTTCTAAACTACTAGGCCTTATCTAGAGAAAAAAATTAATTTGATTGGTCAAAAGTTTGGATTTTAATGTAGTACTACAAAAATTTTAGGGTGAAAATAAGAAGTAGGTGTATGTCAGACCACCTTAATCAAAATCAAATGATAATATTTTTCAATATAATTATACATATAAAAAGTAGACTCATGCTTGGATATGACACATATTTTTTGGTATTTTTATTCCAAATAAATAATTAAATATGAATTTTATACTAATTTTTTAAAAATAAAAAAACTCCTGTGTCAGGCCACCTTAACTAATTAAAAATTTTACAAATTAATTTTTTTCCTTATACTAGGCAAAGCATAGAATGTGACACAACTTTTCAATTTAAAAAATGTTATATCATTTGAAGGTTATAGCTATTTTCAATTAGTATGTCAATCAACACTTTATAATCATCTTCATTAAAAATTAATTAATTAATACTTATCAAACTCAACATTTGACAGATATTATATCAATGGAATCTTGAGAGTGTTATAAAAAAAAAACTCTTTTTCTTTTATTCAATTTTGATGGAAATAACATTATCAAATGGCTCCTCAAAGTCTTAATGTTAGTAAACCCATTCTCAAACACATTTCATGGGTTGACAAAATAGGTTTCGTAAATACCAAGCCTAATCAGATACCTGATATCAAATTGAGTATTTGATTATAGCTTGGATACTAGATATGAAATCAGGTATCTGATTACTCTAAATTTTCCAATTGGGAGGGAAACCACCCACATTGGAAATTTTGGAGGGAAATTTTATTTGCAGGGAAACTTTAGAATATTATTATTATTACTATTATTAAATATAATATAGTTATAAATATAATTATTATTATAACTAAATATAATATAGTAATATATATGATTATTATTGTTATATAAACTAATAATATATTATTATTATATTAAACATACAATATTATATTATTATTATTAAATATAATATTATCATGAAATGCATTGAGAGGGGTCATAGATTAACCTATGATCCCTCTCAATGCATCTCATGACAACATATGTCCCTAGGGGTCATAGGGCCCCTAGGGACATATGTTGTCATGAAAAGCATTGAGAGGGGTCATAAGTTAACCTATGACCCCTCACGACACATTAGAACCAACCAAATGCATCCCTAGAGGTCTCAGAGCCCCTAGCGACATATGTTGTCATGAAATGCATCGACAGGGGTCATAAGTTAACCTATGATCCCTCTCGATGCATTAGAACCAACTAATTGTGTCCCTAGGGTTCCTAGGGACCCTAGGGAGATATGTTGTCATGAAATGCATTGATAGGGGTCATAGGTTAACCTATGACCCCTCTCAATGCATTGGAACCAACCAAATGCATTCCATGGGGCCCTAGGGCCCCTAAGGACATATGTTATCATGACATGTGTCAAGAGGGGTCATAGGTTAACCAATAACACCTATTGACACCTTAAAGCCAACCAAATGGATCATACTTTATCATCAAATGAGTCAAGAGGGGTCATTGGTTAACCTATGACCCCTCTTGACACATTTGAACAAACCAAATGTGTCCTTAGGGGCCCTCGGGCCCCTAGGGACATTCCTTGTCATGATGTGCATTGAGAGGGGTCATAGGTTAAAAAATGACCCCTCTTGATGCATTGAGAAAATCAAATGCATCCCTAGGGGTATTAGGGCCCCTAGGGACAAATATTGTCATGAAATGTGTCAAGAGGTGTCATGAGTTAACTTATGACACCTTTAGATGCATTAGAACTAGACTATGACCTCTAGGGATGTAGTTTGTTGGTTCTAATGCATCAAGAGGTATCATATGTTAACCTATGATCCCTCTCAATGAATTTAAACCTACCAAATGCATCCATAGGGGCCCTAGGGCCCCTAGGGATATATGTTGTCATGAAATTCATGGAGAGACATATCTTAACTAACCAATTGGGTCCCTATGGGCCATAGGGACCCTAGGGACATGTGTTATTATGAAATACATTGAGAGGGGTCATAGGTTAACCTATGACCCATCTCGATGCATTTTAGCCAACCATATATGACCCAAGGGGACCTAGGGCCCCTAGGGACATACATTTTCATGAAATACATTGAGAGGGGTCATAGGCTAAGCTATAACACTTCTCAACACATTAGAACCAAAAAAATGCATCCCTAGGGGACTCAGGGCCCCTAGGGACATGTTTTCATGAAAGATGTCAAGAGGGGTCATAGGTTAAAGTATAACATCTGTTGATCCATTGGAACCAACCAAATGCATACCTTGGGGCCCTAGGGCCGCTAGGGACATACATTGCCATGAAATGTATTGAGAGGGGTCATATGTTAACCTATGAACCCTCTTGATGCATTAGAACCAACCAAATGCATCCCTAGAAGTCTTAAGCCCCTAGGGACATAGGTTGTCATGAAATGCATTGAGAGGGGTCATAGGTTCTCAACACATTTGAACCAACCAAATGTGTCCCTAGGGGTCCTTGGGCCCCTAGGGACATACATTGTCATGAAATGCATTAAGATTGGTTATAGTTTAACCTATGACCCCTCTCGACATATTAGAACCAACCAAATGCATCCCTAGAGGTTTTAAGGCCCCTAGCTAGATATGTTATCATGAAATGCACCAAGATGAGTCATAGGTTAATGTATGACCCCACTCGATGCATTAAAACCAACCAAAAGCATCCCTTGGGGTCTGTTGGTGTTTGAAAATGCCAGAGGGTTTCCAATTATCCCCATGAGAATATGACACATCTAGGGATAGCTAACTCCCATTATCAACATATCATTTCAGACATAAGGCCAACTATAAGGCATGACCCTTCTTCTACTTCAGGCTCTGCTAAACCTAGGTGGGTAGACCTGAGATTCAATTGATATCATACCAATGCAGTAACATATCCCTGAATCTATTAAGCAGATGAAAACCCCTTATTTCTCCTAAAGACTTATGAAATGACATGGACCTACAATAGCTAGGGGCAGATCTATGGATCTCAAAAGCTGAGTGAGGGTTCAACTTTTACATGCTCACTACAAACATGAACAATTGAAATTATTTCAAATAAATATTTTTTGCAAACAACCTTCATATTAGCTTGCATCTAATTTAATGATCAATGCATTATCCATTGAAACATAGAGTCATTACTAGCAGGATGACCTAACTAGGTTGCATTGCAATCAAGTTTGTCAACTGAAATCCCCTAATCCCATTCTTATGCAATATCCCCTTCATGCACCCAGAAACCCTATTAGAACTATGAAGCATTTACTTAACTCCTTGAGTCAAAGCAAAAAAGATCTGATACACATTTCATCCAAAATGTCTTAAACCAAATGAATGTTATCCACTCAATTACAAAGTTAATGACACATGAAGTATTAGGAGACAGAATTAGGAAACTCAGACAATACCTGTAAATCCCCTTTTGTATATTAATCCATGAAAAGATTGAATACATTAGACTGGTAAAACTAAATGAAACTATAGATACCTCACATAATCTAGCTTCAAATTCTAGTGCCTTAGAATAACAATGCATAACATGAAATGATAAACTACACAAGGCGGATGTGTGGCCTTCACTGCTAGAGCTTAGCTCAAAGCAAGGAAGAAAAACCATCTACAATCCTGGTTTCAATAGTAGAACTGGAACCCTGCTAGTATTACCCAGAGAAAACTGCTAACAACCCTCAAATGAGAAGAAGAATGTGTTGGTCTGACTTTTTGTGCAACAGAAGTTTTTGTTAAATTATAGAAAAGTCAGAAATTTATTTTGAAACATAGGTTTTCTAGGTAATCTATCCATAAGAAAAAACTCATGAAAACCCTACGTTCTATCTCTTCATTAACTATCGGGTGTGAAACTTTTAAATTTTCAAATGAGAAGAATATTCTATCCATTCTAAACTTTCTGTTTCCCTGAGATTCCCTTTTTTCTAAATCATTCTAACCGTTAGATCCAAGTAGATCTACCACTATCGTTACCTCGCTATGAAAAATTGCATGCTTTTTAAGCCATGCGAGGTAGCGAGTGCTGAGTTTCTTACAAGGTGGGACCGCAAAGTGAAGATACGGTGGTCAGATATTGGTTTTTTGAATGATTTATTGTGCAGGTACACATTGCAACTACCATCCAAATAGGAAAAGGGACCCAGTAAAATATCTGAAAATGGAGCTGGAATGATGATTTTTTCGACGCTTCGCCACCTCGCTATCAAAAAAATTAGACACTTCACCGTTAGCGAAGTAGCAAGGTCCCATAAAGTCTGAAGTGGTGGTGATGTTACATTTTGCCGGTGCCTCGACTTCACCAGGTGGTGTGACAAGTCATAAATGTCATTGTCAGAAGTAGTTTAAGTAATAGCAATTATTATCTTCTGCCCCTTGCATTTCCCGGTATGAAATTATTCAAAACGCCGGATCTTGCTACCTTGCTATTGGAAAAATTAGATACTTCACCATTAGCAAAGTAGGGAGGCCCCGTAAAAAAGAAAGATCGGCGGTGATCTTTGGTGACGTAGAATGATACTTAGGACTACAATAAAGTTTTGACAGGGGCCAGCTCTGCAGAGATCTTTGTTTCCATTAATGCCTTTCTGTCTGAATAAGAAAAGAGATCCTAAACGTCAGCTTGGAATGAAATCAATGGTCCTTGCTACCTCACTATGCAAAATTGCATATTCTTTAAGCCATGCGACATAGCAAGTATGAATCAGAAGACCCTGTGCAGTTTCCTCACCCTTGATTGAGTATGTGATCAACGGCTGTCATTTTCTCACTATGAAGAGTTGCAAGGGAGATAATTATAGTGACATAGAAAATAGGTCCCACCGCTTTCTTTTCAAGAAAACCTAATGGCATATCATTTGATTGATTCCGAATCAGATCGACAGTTGTCACTGCTTTGCTATGGCAAGATGCTTGTTTTTTATGCATAACAAAGTAGCGACATGCTGACACGTGTCCTCAAATATCAATGGGTCCAAATACAAGAGCCATCAAGGAAAGAATGATATACGTGGTAAGTTCTCATTAGGTAAAGTGACTGACATGTCAAATGCAACTCCTAGTTGTTCTTTCCGTATCACATGATCGTAGGATCCTTAAAGATCAATGGCGCAGTTTTAAATACAAAATGTAGTGCCACTCCTTGTATTAATTAGACATGAAAGCATCATCTATGAGAAAAAAAAAAGTATAATATAGAGAGTTTTCATCAGTTTCATCTCACGCGAGCAAAGATTTGAAGCCATCCTTGTGTAGAAGCAATTACTGAAGGAAAGTGTGCCAAAGTCTGGTAGAAATTCTGAAGTTGTCTGTTCGCGAAAAATTTGCGAAAATACAAAGGAAAACAAAGAAAAAATTCAAGTAAGTAATACTACCATAATCCTTGTAGGATTTCCAGTTCTGTGAAAAATAAGTCCAAGATGCCTCCAAAGAAGGGATTTTCAGGTGCAGTAAATTATTTGGATAGGAATGTGCATGATGATTTGCTTGAGTTGCTTCCTGAGTCTACTGTAGAGACATCACAAGTTAAGAGGTTAACCTCATTGAACCCTAGGCTAAGGATAGTTGATGGACTTTATGATAAGGGTAACTGGGTTCAGGATGCTCAGACTTCTCAAACTGGTTTGAGTCTATTCAAAAAATGGTTTGCAGAGAGGAAATTATATGCCCCTCATTGCCAATATATGGAATTTTGACCTTGGAAAGCTTGTTGTTCCCAGTGTGTTTATGGATTATGACCTACTTGAAACTGTAGAAAAAAGCTATGATCCAACCACTAAGGTAGTGAGGAGAATGGATGGTGAGGTTTTAATTACCATCAGTCCAAAAGAAATTAGGAAGGTTTTCGGTCTGGGACCTCTCACCATGTATCATGTGCCCATTAATTTGATAGAGTTAGAAAAAGAATATATGTCCAAAAGGGATATAGTTAGACAAGGTGCATTGAAAGCCCACATAGGTAAGATTGGAAATCTACCAGCAATAACATCATCTTCTAAAGAACCTTTCAAGAAATCATGCTTTAATACCAGGGCAGTAGAAGTATACAGGACCCTGTGTAGAGTCTTTGGAGAGGGTGAAGAAGATTTTATTCTAGTGAGCTTCATGTATATGATCGCCCAAATCTCTTCTTTTGGTGTGGAAATAATTTTTTATTTTGCATCTTACCTGGCTAATGAGATTCACAATGGATTGATGGGGATTGCAAAGGGCAAGGTGGAAAAGGTCTGGGGTCAGTATTCCCTATTGATGCATATGTTTCTTTTTAAGGGGGCTACATTTTTCACTAAAGAAATGGTTTTAAATAGGGAACAAGAGGGGGAGGCACTACCAGTTCAATTGTGGAGTGTAGACATGACTTGGGAGGCAGAAAATGCTAGTTTTGTCAGATTTGATAGGCATTTTGCTTCTAAACTAAGATGCCTCATGTTGAGTGATAATCCCAAAATTCTCAAAGCACTAATGCATCTTGTTAGGCCTATGGATAGACCCCACAGTTTAAAAGTGTCACATAATTGGGGAGATATCATCCCATATCCAGTCTCAACTGTCATTAGGGTCTATGGTTTCAAAGGGACACCCCATGTACTACCCTATCAGGTACCTTTGAAGGTAGGGGTAGCTGAATTTTTATGGCAGTTGGGAGGAGTGGAGGAAACCTTTTTGCACAAAAGAGGAACAAGATCAATTTTTCCTAAATGCACTATAGCTCATCAGTTTGTAATCACTAAAAAAGGATGGATCTTCCTCTACAAATTTTTGGATTGGTATAAGATGGCAATATCTCATGCCCATTTTTGTGACATAGAAGACTTCTTTAATTCTGCTCTTAGACATAGAATCAAGCTTCGTCCAAGTCAGCATGAATTTTATTTCCCCGAAGATATAATAAGGAATGAATATTCTATCCAGGAACAAGAAACAAAGAAAGAAAAATGGAGAGTCTATTCAAAAGTTTTGGAATTCATTAATTGTTTTGACAAAGACTACAATCCTCTTAATAATGCTGCAAATAATGCAGAGAGGATAAATAAACTCATGAGTACATTTGCAAAAATAATTGAGGTAATGAATGAAAAGAAACAACATTTTATTGATTCTTTTCTAGATAAAGCCAGAGAAGTTATGAGGAAACTGGGGTTCACCCCTAACATAGGAGTAGGTCCACTGGTTGTCCGAAAGAGGACATGATATACTGTTATTCGAGAGTAGATGCCCATGGTAAACAAAGAAAAATAGGTAATTGAATCTACTAGTATTGTCCTTGAAGAAAGACCCCCTGAACCTTCTCCCAAAAGAAGAAAAATAATAAGGGAAGAAGAATACCATGATGAAGGTTACTCACCTTCCCAAACTCCAATGAGAATTGGGGAAGAGCAGCTCACCAATGAGAAAATCGAACAAATGGGGTCACAAGGAGGAGTTTTTGTCACTCAAGCAGAAATTGATGAACGGAACCCCCAGGAGCCTCCTATGCCAAGTTTTGAATTGACTATAGCAGATTTCAGAGGAAGGGAATTAGACCCTATTTTGGAGGAGGCCAGTCAACAATTTTTGTCTGATAACAGTTTTGTTAGATATAGGGCTTTGCATCAGTTTGCATGGAGGGAAAACATGCACATTTTTGAACAAAGGTGTAGGGATATGAAAGCAGCACATCCAGAAATGGATGAAGCCTCCATTTAGAATCAAATAAAAGAACAGATGATACAAGAATTCCAAAATATAACCCCTAACGAGGGTAGACAGATGGTGAAGAATGCAAATATTTTATTATTGCCCAATTGGGATATTGTTGATGCATTAATTTTTAATTCTGTATCAAATAATTTAGGATTGCAGGATCCAGATAGAAAGGAATTCTTAGGGACAACATTCAGTAATGATCAAGCTGCCCTTGTTATGTGGTCATTAAGAAGAGGATCCATGACTACTCCATTACAACCTAATGATTCAGGACTAACAGGGAATATCATTGTGAGGAGGGTCGCTGATACTTCTAATGTACAGGCAGCCTACATGAATGTTGACTATTCTAAATTTGCCTTGACCACTGCAGAGAGAGAAGAAAAGGAAATGACTGATTTGTAGAATAAGTATGAAATAGTGGTGGATGCCTAAGATCAAGAAGTAAAAAAGAGAATTGAGCTGGAAAATAGGTTATCTCAATTGGAGAAGATACTTGGGAAAAGAAAGGTGGGAGAATCTAGTGTGCCTAGAATTATGTACCCTCCACAGTAATTTGTTGGATCAACCCCTATCATTGAAATACCTGACGCCCCTGAAAGGCCACAATTCTATACTGCAGAGGAATTTGAAGAAGAAAAAATAAAGTTGCATGAGTTGCAGATAAAATTGAGAGATCAATATGAAGAAAAGTTAAAGTAGGGTGTAATATATTTGAGGGATAAAATACAATGGTCAACTTTTTATGATCAGTTGACAAGAATTATAACCTTTTTGGATGAGTTGAATAAAGAAAAGGATAGATTGACTTCCCTAGTGCAGAAATGGAGGGAGAGAAATAATGATATTACAATCATATGTATATCTGCCATCCAAATGCCTTATCACCAAGTTGAGAAGATTTTTGATTTGTTAAATAAGCTAGAAAATTTTGGTGATAAAAGAGACTCTTTACAGAGAAGATTGACACTCTTTTCTTCCAAATATATTGCTGAAAAATTCACCCTATTTTCTTGTGCTTTAGAATCTGTTGATACATTAAAGGTAAAGGAAAAATGGAACAGGGAGATAGATGAGTTATTCAATGAAAGAATAATAAACATGATGAGTGAGGCTGGCCACTGGTTATGGGCAAATACAAGTGAAGAGCTAGTAAAAATACAGTTGTTTTATACTGCTATGAAGAAAGAATTTGATGATTTAGAAGAAACTACAAATTCTTTAATAAAGATACAAAGAGAAGCTCTAAGTTTTGATTGGCCAGAGGATGATGTTTTTAATAAATGGAAAAGTCAGTTTCTAGAACAAATCTCAAAAGATGATGAGGAAGAAGGTGAACAGGTAGCAATCACCCCCGAAGTTAATACTGAGGACACAGAAACTCCCCAGGTTGAAGTAGATTTACAGATAAATGAAGACAACACATCACTTTCAAACCTCATGGCTACTTACTCCGAGGATGAAGATTGATTATAAGATCAGATTGTTTTTATTTGTATCTCAACAAATAAGAAGCATAACAGAAAGGGACCCACCAAGAATTGTTTGTTGTAATTAACCTTTCTGTTATTTTGTTCTTGTTTTTAGAAGGACTCCTGTCATTTGTTTAGCCTAAAGCTTGTTGCATCTCACACTATTTAAGTGAGATCCCAAGGCTAAAGAAGGGTCTGAATTCTTTTCTTCTAAGTATTGTGCTTAGCCTAGTTTTTGGTCCAAATTTTGAAGGCAAGTTTGTTATGTGTTTCTCTGAAAGATTTTCTAAAAGTACATGAAGATAGAATGAACTGTGTTTATTTCTGAAGGCTTTTCTGAGTTTATTGTAAAAGATGTACCATTTTCAAAGGAAATGAATACAAATTATGAACTGTCCCCATATCAGTTCTTTCTGAATTTTGTCTCCTACTCAATACTTGGATACCTTGATGTTGTATGAGTAAAAGCCTGTGCAATTGAATGCAATCTAGTTAGGTTGTATATCCATCTATCATTGCTGTTAATTCAATGGATTAAGTAAAAGCTTTGATGAATGTGATAAGTTTCTTTAAGTATTGAAAAGGATTTTGAATGATAAATTCTAATAAGAATTGCTGATACAATTTTTTGTAAGGCAACAGATTAGATCTTATATTTTTCTATAGACTCTGAAACCCCAATGGATTAGGCACTGATCAAGTTATTTCAGCTAAAAGAGAAGTATCTTACAAATTGTTTTTCAAATACATCATCAACTCAAATTTTAGTTGTATTTCCTGTAGATCTTCAAAGTTGGCCAGCACTTGTCTGCATGAAATCTTTTTAGCTTCAATTAACCATTGTTGTTGAAAACGTTTGCAGATCTATAGAAGACTTCTTGGTCATATCTGTTTATGGGAGGTGTTTTGGCAAGATTAGTAAGAATTATATATATATTTGAGGATTTTGAAATGAGAATCAGAATGAAACTAAGAATAATCCTCATATAGTCATTTCATGTTTGAACCATCCCTGGGTATACCCACCCTAGTTTTGCAGAGCCAAAAGAGTAGAAAACCATTTGTGGTTTTGTTGAAGTTGGGTCCAAATACCTTACATTATGCAATTGTTGATAAGAATAGGCTAGTCTTTAGGTTGTGTATGTACTGTCATTCTGGTATTAAGATTTTTTTCGCTTAGTAGTTTTAGTACCATTTAAAACACCAACAAAATGGTGACTCTGCTGGGGAATTGTCCAACACCTCTGTGAAAACTACTACAGTTTCTTTGGTCCTGCTGTGTACATGTGTGTCATGTGATCTATGTCTTGCCCGTGGTTATAAGGGAATCTTTTAGTGTCAAACTTTGAGAATTTAAAGAAGATTGACCCCAAGTACCATTGCTACACACTGACGTATCCAGCCTATCCAAGTGTCTTATCTAAACAAGCAAGAGTTGCAGTCTTATGACATCAGTGATTGGTCTGTCTGTGCCATATATTTTTGTTCCTACTTGTGTGTCATTTTCTTTTGATCAGCTAAAAGTCTTATTATATATTTTCCCGAAATAGGGTGGCGACTCAGTCAAGGTTTTGAAGCTAGTGCTTATTGTAAAAAAAAAAAGGAGGTATATATGGCTGAAAAAAGGAAAAATATGAGAGCTTACATGAGAGCCAATCCAGATGTATCAATGTATACTAATTTACCCCAAGGTGGTAGAAAGAACCAAAATAAGAAAAAGATAGATCCCAATCCCACTTGGAAACCCAAAGGTAATGCATCCATCAATTCCTGCTATCAGCTAGTAACAGGAAGAGAATCTTCTTCACTTAGCTCTGAATCTGAAACTACAAGACTATTAGGAGGCATCTTCAGTACCCCATTACCAGATGAGAGAGTTTTTCAAGACAAGGACGTATCTACTATGGAAATTGCTTCAATAAGACCAGATCCTGTAGCTAATGTAAATTATAGGCTAGGATTTAGAAGTTCATCTGATAATCCTTTTAATCCCAGGGCAGCCCCATATGTAGAACCAAACCTAATAGATCTGGATGACCCTACTGATTCTGAGGCAACTTCTGCAGATCCTAAAGAAGTGCACTTTGAGATAGAATTTTTGAAAAAATGGATTGCTGAGGAAGAAGCTAAATGCTTCCATCTTGAAAAGGAGGAGTAGGCCACCTTAGATGCCATAATAGAAAGAGATACTCTATTAAGAAGGATGGCTTCTTTGAAAGAGAAAAATAAAAAATTAGAAGAGAACAGCACGACTCTCCATAAGGATTTTTTTTGGAGATATTGATAATCTAAGAGCTAAAGTGCAAGAGCAGGAGAAACACCTAAATCGAAGGCAAGAACCGGTTATTGCTCAAGTTCAAGCCTATAAACCTGTTCAAGTTGATCCTGTAGATCCCACTGCAAAAGCTCCAGATAAAGGGAAAGGCAAGGCTATAGGAATCCAAATAAATGCGCCTCAAGCTATACCAAGCAAACCTATACAACCCTCCATGACGAAGTTAGATCTAGATCTTGAGAAGGCTCGAAAAGAGAGGGAAGATCTTGCAAAAGAGCTTGAGAAGGTTGAGAATGAAGCTCAGGCTGCAAAAACTAGAAGGAAAATCCAATTCATAAAGTCTAATTTTGCATTAGCTTCAAGGTCCAATCTGTCTATCTCACCTATAAATATTGTACCAGTTAGTGCTCCCACAATTTCAACTCATGGAATACTCCAATCTGCCCCTACCCCATCCTCAAATGTTGGCACCCAAGTCCCATTTGTCCCATCACAACAGTCCCAAGCCGCTCCCCTGAGTCAAGATAATATATCTAGCACCTCAAATGTTTCTAGTTTCCAGAAGAAACCTATATAACTAGAAAAGTACAGATAGATATCATTTGCTGGTATTCCTGGTGCCCCCCATCCCATATCTTTTGATTTAAGGGATAAAGTGGTTAAGTTTTCTGGAAATAATGCTGTTACTGGTGAAGAACATTTGAGGACTTTCATTGACATGTTGAATGATTATGAAGTTGAACATGAAGACATGGTAATGAAATTTTTTGTGCATTCATTAACAGAGGATGCAAGGGATTGGTTTAGGAGGTTGCCTGATGATAGTATTACCTCATGGAGTGATATGGAAAAGTTGTTTAAAGAGCAGTATGGAGACAATACCAATGCAGGATTCATGTTGAACGCGTTCAACAATATCAAGAAGAATCCAAATGAGTCCACATTTGATTTCAATGTGAGATTCAAAAATGGTATGTACAAACTTTTTCAATTCATGAGGTTAAATGAAGATGTCTATCTTACAACTTATTTCAATTCTTTTGATAGCAAAATGGCTTATCAATTGAGGGATAAAGATCCTAAGACTTTGAGAGATGCCTATAGAAGAGCATCACCTAGATCCAATGAGTGCTAAGTGTTCCATTTATTCTCATGAGAGATGGATTCATGTTGAATCACTACTCATGAAACATGGGTCATCGAGTTTGACTCAAAATCACACAGTTAAATCCTGATATTCATATCACAATTTGACTAGCTATGGAAATTATCTCCTACTTATCAATTGATGAGCTTAAGGGGCTTTCTAATGAATGGTTCATAAGGTACAACACTTGGTGAAGGTTTTGCAAATGGGGTTGCAAGCTTTGGGTTTAACTATTGAGGAAACTTCGTAGTTAAGCGCACTCAGGCTGGAGTAGTACTGGGATGGGTGACCTCCCGGAAAGTCCCGGTGCTTCACCCCTGTGAGCATCACCTAGATCCAATGAGTGCTAAGTGTTCCATTTATTCTCATGAGAGATGGATTCATGTTGAATAACTACTCATGAAACATGGGTCATCGAGTTTGACTCAAAATCACACAGTTAAATCCTGATATTCATATCACAATTTGACTAGCTGTGGAAATTATCTCCTACTTATCAATAGAAAAGCATCTGGCAAACTAGGTAGAAGGGATGATCCTAAGCTTTTTAATGCTAGAAACAATAATAAAAGGGAGGGTGACAAAATTCCTATAGGAAAAAAGCTCGAAGAACCTACTATAGGCCAGGTTTTAGAACTACTCAAGAAGATGAATCCCACTAGTTTCAATAAGCCAAATATTGTTGAAAGAACCCCTATAAATAACAACAACTTCAATAGACAACCTAGGATGCAGAATTACCCTTATACCACTCAGTGGAAAGATGGTAAACTAGTTCCTAACTAGATCCAAAATGTGAAGCACAAGGGCACTCCAGACCCTCTGCAAAGTAACATTCTAAATATGAATGATGATGTACCATGGTGCATTATATGCCAATCACCTCATTCTGCTGATTATTGTGCTGTTGCTCAGTCATTTTCCCAAGCCCAAGAAGTGTAAGCTGAAGAAGAAAATTAAGATAAGAGCCATGATGATATAAGCTACAATATGGTGAGCATGTATGATGATTTGATAGACTCTGATTCAGAAGAGCCTGAAAATGATGTCACTAGCCAAAGAATTGCTTACCAGATACATCATCAGCAAGTACTCTCAGATGATGAAGGGTATGATGCAGATAAGGTATGCAATACATTTTCTGATGTGGGTCTCACAAGTCTAAGAATTCCCTCCAAGGAGGAAATTGACAAAATTACAGCTAAAATGATTTGACAAGTTTATAGCAATTATAATTTGAGAAATAGAGCAATAAGAAATGATGCAGGAAAGCCATCTAGTGTCTTCATCAAGGACATCACTCATAAGATAAATAATGAAGACAAAAAATTCCATGTAGATGTGCCTAAAATCAAGGAGAACAAGGGTAAGAAATGGGAACCAAAGAAGAAGGTTCAATTTCAGGTAAACGAAGCAACAAAACCAGTTGTGCAACCGAAGAAATCAGAACCAGATGTTGTAAAGAAAAATGTGGTGCCTACTGCTCAAAAGACCCTGACTCCAAGTACTATTGTAAAACCTACTATGGTTGAACCTGTTGATATGATATCCATGTTATCTCAAATTATTGTAAAAGTTCCCCTTTCTAAACTTTTTAAAATTGAAGAACATAAGAATAAGGCATTGTCATGGTTGGGTGGAATAGCAAACAATAATATTATTGTTGACCAAACTATGCCCCAACAGACCCCATTAGTAATAGAGGACAGTCGTATCATATCCCAGATCCCTCAAATGTTCCTAGATGATTCCTCAGTGGCATTCATAGAAGATATTGATCATTTTTTCCTCAGTCTAATCATAAAAGGGAAGACCCTAAAAAATTGCATGATAGACTCAGAAGCTTCCAACATTATAATGCCTTTCAAGGTAATGGAAGCCTTAGGATTGAAGGTAGATACCAAGCAAGGCAGGTGTAGAGGGATGGATGCTAGAGAAGTCCCAGTCATAGGTACTATAAATGCTCTTCCATTCAGATTGGCTGCGTATCCTGAAGTAGAATTAACCATGTCTATCCTTGTGGTAGATATACCTCCACATTATGGAATGTTACTCTCTAGAAAATGGAGTGCTGCCATGGGAGGAAGCCTACAATGTGATCTAACTTATGCCACTTTTCATATAGGGACAAAGCTCTCAGGGTAAATAGGGAACCAAGGGTTAACCACATCTTAGGTGAAGAAATTGACAAAGATACTACTTGTTTCCTAGATACTGGGATTAATGCTTTCAGGGCTGAATTAATTATTCAGGAAGTTGAAAATTTACCTGCTATCATCGAAAATGAGGTTGAATGTTGCATGAATTCACCAGAATTATGGACAATTTTCTTTGATGGGGCTAGTTCTAAAGAGGGTGCAGGGGCAGGTGTAGTCTTTGTGTCACCTAAAAATAATAATTTTAGGTATTCATTCACCTTGAAATTTTCCTGCACTAATAATATTGCAGAGTATGAAGCATTGCTGCTAGGGCTCAAAGTTGCTATACATCATAAGATTAAGAAATTATATGTCATAGGGGATTCTGAACTAATTATTTCTCATATCAAAGGAACCTATTCATCAAAAAATGTAGATTGAAACAATATAGAAATGTAGTCTGGGATCAAATAGAATTCTTTGATGTATTTGGGATCACATGGAGAGATAGAACACAAAATAAGATGGCTGATCTGTTGGCAAATGTAGCCATCAAGCGAAAAGAAATATCCTTTGCAGGAATCTCCCAGATTGAGGTGCAAAACAGGCCTTCCATACCTGACAACATTGAAAATTGGCAGGTTTTTGAAGATGATAAAGATATTACAAATTTTTTGATAAATGAAGACAAGTATCACGGTCAGGAGATGGATTGTAGTGGAATGATTGAAACCATAAATGGGAAGGAAACCATTTTTGGTCAAGAAATAATGCAATTAAAAACAAATAAGATGCCAAAGGGGTTAGTAGTCTTGGAAAATATTTTTGATAATCAAGATAGAGTAAAATCCAGAGCAAATGACCCCAAACCCTAGGAGTTAGAAGAAATAAACTTGGGTACTAATGAAGTTCCTAAAAAGGTTTATATTGGTCAACATTTGCCTATTGAAATCAGGAAAACATTGATTGACCTACTTAGAAAATATAGACATGTTTTTGCTTGGTCATATGATGACCTTAAGGCTTACAGGGAGGATCTTTTCCAGCATGTCATACCATTGAAGGAAATTGTACGACCGTTTAGGCAAAAAAAGAGACCAATCGATCCTACCCTTGCCCCAAAAATGCAAGAAGAACTGACAAAACTGAGAGATGGCAGAATAATCAAACCAATCAGGCATTCCACTTAGGTATACCCACCCTAGTTTTGCAGAGCCAAAAGAGTAGAAAACCATTTGTGGTTTTGTTGAAGTTGGGTCCAAATACCTTACATTATGCAATTGTTGATAAGAATAGGCTAGTCTTTAGGTTGTGTATGTACTGTCATTCTGGTATTAAGCTTTTTGTCGCTTAGTAGTTTTAGTACCATTTAAAACACCAACAAAATGAAAGATATAGGAAAGAAGCAATTTCCCGGATTGAATTTGAACATGACACTTGTCCACCCAAAAAACCTTCTCAGCAGGTTAAAACCATCTTTCTTATTCTTTTCCTCTAATTAAAAAATCAAATCCTTTCATATTGGCTCATAAAATATCTCAAAATGTAATGATGAAAGGATGTAACTGATTCTTCATACTAAAATGAATTCACCGTAAAAGTAACAAATTAGTTACAGTATGATCTTGAAAAGAGAAGAAAATAACCTCAAGTTGATTTTCTTCACTTTCAGATTGCAACAGACCTTTAAAACTATCCTCTAACCAATTCTAATGATCAATGAGGAAAACTACTTGCTCTATCGCCAATGCCCTAAGTTTTACAAATCGGCCTATAACTTGAACCAGGAAGCACCTGTGCAAAAAAAAACTCTAGATTTGGAAATTTTAGGTTCTCTCAGTTCCAACGGTATATTGGAGTGCCCATTTTGCCTAAAAAATACTCCAATTATGGCCTTCTAAAGATTGGTCCTCTGTTCATGGCTCCATGGCATTTTGCAAAAATTTAAACTTTTACCAAAGTTTAAACTACATAAAGTTTCAAACTTTATTTAAAAGTCTAACCTGAACGTTAGGAAGAAAATCTTTAAAATTTAATTTTTAAAACTTTTGAATTTGCCCTCACAAGTTCCATCTGAGTCAAACCTGGTTTGACCATCCGCCATGTGTCACTCTTTTATTGGCTCTGAACTCCAGCAAGACCCACATCTCATCTTGACTTTCCTTCCACATCATTTCCAAGTCACCCATGCCACATCATCATTACTACCTCACTATATTAACTTCCGTGCAACTCTCCCATAGCGAGTTAATGATAGTCGTTGGATTCGCCACATGGCGCAATCTGGTGATCTCTAAAAATTGTCTACCACATCATCATCTATCTTGGAACTTTTTTCCATGTGTCACATGTTGATTCATTGATGGCACTATAAGTGGGACCAACATTGCATTTTCACTCCTCGCTAGACTTTGAAATTTTTTGGCTAGTCGCTATGTTGCTAGCCAAAATTTCTCAGATTTTTCAGCTAACGCCATAGTGACTAGCTAGATTTTTAGATTTGTGGAGACCTCATGTTTACTGACATCATCATGCCTAGACTCTGAGTTAATTCAAAATTTTACACTTTTGTCTCCTCTAGCTGGCGTCATTCGGCTTGGTCCCATACAATAGCCCGCAGCCTACAAAAAGCCTCTTTCTTTGTTGATACCATAGGTTTGAGTGTGAAAATATTTATAATATTAAATAACCCACCCACAGACAATGTGGGATAAAGGATTTTACTATTTCTCTACCCTATTCTGCATTTTTCAAACTTGCATTCTTCTTTTTGGCATGGATTCTCCTTTTTGTTTGTAGGTAGTATCTTTGACTATGCAGCTTTTCCTTCTTTGGTGCATTAAACATTGTGATTTCCCTTGGGCGCCCTGCTATTTTTCTTGATGTTATGGAGCAGCCTCTAGGTTTTGTGTAGGATCCCACCTTGGTTTGTAGGCTTCAATAATCATTATATAGTCTCAAACAAGCCCCTTGGGCTTGGTATGAGAAGATGGAGTCATTTCTACTGTCTACAGGTTTCACTCGCTACCATTCTGATCCCATAGTGTACATTCATTATCTTGGTGATGAGATTTTGATTCTTGTTTTGTATGTTGATGATCCTATCCTTATAGGTAGTTCATCATCCATGCTCTAGGATGCTAAGTGTGCACTGATGGAGCAATTTGAGATGACTAATCTTGGTTTGCTACACTACTTTCTTGGTCTTTAGATTCATCAGTCTCCTACAAGCATTTTTTTGTATTAGCAAAAGTATGCTCTTGACATGCTTTGTTGCTTTCACATGCTTGATTGTAAGGCCACTCCTACACCATTTCAGTTAGGTGTTACTTTGTCTACCTCCTACTCCTCATCTATAGTGGATGCTACTTTGTATCGACAATTGGTTGGTAGCCTGTTATACCTAACACACACGTGCCTTGATCTTTCTTTTGTGGTTGGCCTAGTCTCTTAGTTATCTTAGGACCATCATGAGAGTCATTGGTAAGCTACTAAGCATATTCTACACTATAGTTAGGGCAAACTCATGTATGGCATTCACTACACTTCAGGGACTCCACACATTTTTGGCTACACTGACTCAGATTGGACCGGTGATGTTGATGATTGGAAGTCTACTTCTGGCTTTGTCTTTTTCCTTGGTTCTAGTCCCATCACATGTTCATGCAAGAAGTAGCATGCTTGAGCACTTTCATCTATAGAGGCTGAGTACAGGGCCACAGTTCTTGCTAGCCAGGAGGCTTTATGGCTTTGTCAGTTGATGACTGAGTTTTCCTTTCGTCCTGATCATCCCACTATTTTGTGGTGTGATAATCAAAGTGCCATCCACATTTCTCATAACCCGGTGGAACATTAGTGGACCAAGCATTTTGAGTTGCACATGCATTTCATCCATCACTTGATCCATGATGGTGTTACTGCATTGGAGTACATTCCTACTACTGGTTAGGTTGTAGACATCTTCACTAAGCCTTTTACATCACCCCACTTTCTTCAGCTATAGTCAATGCTTGGGGTTACAGAAGTTGTCCTTGGGAGGGACTGGTTGAGGCCTTCCTTCCTTCATATTTTTTTCAGCATGTTGTTTTACCTCTTTTTGGGGGAGATTTTTTCCCATGTGGTTTTCTCTCTTTCCCCATTTTATAGAGGTTGCATTTAGTTGCATTGTACTTGGGTACCTAAAATGGCCTCATTATTGGGACCCATTTTGCATTTTTTCCTTTATTTTGTGATTTTAAGGCATTCCCCTAAGTTTCACTTAAGGGGAGGTGTTAGAGTAAATAATTAATTTATTATTAATTATTTATTCTATTTACTTAAGCTTACTTAGGTAAATGCATGTAGTTGAGGTTAGTTGTTGACAACATGGGAGTTTGTTCCCTTTAGGATACTTATCTTTTTCACCACTTGTGGATGTGTGCTTGGTTGTCAACCTTATCTCCTACCTCATTCCACCTTTTTATACAAGCTTCCATGAGGCCTTTTTATTTGGTCTCTCATTCATTGTAAATTCATTCCATTCACATAGAAATTCTAATTTCCTATTGTGAAATATTCTCTTGTGTGGTATTTGCTTCAAGCTCTTTGCTCCCTAGGTTTCTCATCAGCAAGCTGTTTGCATTGTAGGTGATCTTGGTGCATTTTTGGAGTCAGATTCTCAACTCCTACATTATCTTCTACCTGGTTGAAAAATTCCAAGAAAAAAAATTTGTCAGCTTAGATCTATTAAGTTCTTAATCTTTTAAATAATACTTCACCTTGATAATATATATCTTCTAATGCTTGGCACATACTACTTGCTTGACATCCTTTGTGAATTTTCTTAGCACAAACCAAAGTTTACTAGTGCTCAACATCAATTAAACTTTACTCGGCATCCGCTGTCTTACTTAGCATACACTAGAATGAACTTTTGTTTAGCTTCAACTAATTTTCTTCTTGGCTTGTCCTAACTTTTCTTGGCACCTACTCTCCACTCAGCCAAGCTTGGTAGACAACCTTTGTGTAACTTGTTCTTCTAAACTTTATTAGTGTAACTAGACTTTGTATCCTTAAGTAGATTATCAATACATCATGTTATCATTGTCTTAATAGATTCCTATACTTCATTACATAATCATAACTCAACCATTTCTCTTGGTGATATCGTTACATCTTTTGATCAAATCCTCTTCATCAATCAACAAAGTGATATTACTTAAACCATATAAGTAGTCGTCTTACCAACAAATAGAAGGTTTGACATTAGTGACAAGACAATGATTGAAACATGCAATCTTCTTCAACAATCTCCTTCTTGTAATCTAATCACAACAATCTCCCTCAACAATGATCTATTTCAATTTGATCTCAACAAAATATCCTACTAGTGGAGACAAAGGTTAGACTCAATAGGTAATAGTCAACATCATAGAAGAACCTATAGTTACTATTGATTATAATGCACTACTACTACAAAAGAAAAATGTTATAAATGTCAAGCAATAGAGTGTTCCAACTATTCATGAAGAAAGAGTATAAGAATATATTAAGGTATATCTAACCAAATAGGGTAACACTAAAGAGGATAAAGAGAAAGAAAAGAGATAAAATTCTCAAGTAGATCAATCTACTATAGGTGAAGTCAAACCACATAGTGAGGAAACAAAGTGTTTATTTTTGGAGGAGTAAACTAGATACTAAATGGGTTGGCGGGGGGGGGAGAGGGGGGACATAATATAGTAGATATCGGGGGGGTGTAAATCATAATATATATCTTTTCTTATTTTTCTTAGATTCATCCACATCTAATGATAACTTGTACATGCAAGACTATAAATATAAACTTTTATATAACATGTAAAACAATTCAATCACATGCATGAAAGTAATAACACATAACACAATATTTGTTATGCTGAAACCCTCCAAGGGGAAGGTAAAACTTAGGTGGGGATGACACCAAAAAATCTCCATTACTAGAGTAATAAAGTTAATGAGTTAAGGTTATAATGTTTGATAATTATATATGACCTACTCTATGAGGAGTCTATCAAATTAAAGATTTAATCTTAAAACTATTAGGTTTCACCTTGTTTGAAACTTACAACTAAGGACTCTATTAGGAGATTTACAATGATTTGTTATGATCAGTCTATTAATAGATTTACTTTGATTCATGTCTATTAAAGCTGACTCAGTACCTGAATCTCAATTTTCTCTATATGAGGATTTTGAATCTTCTCCTTACTAATTGATCCTCTTCTTTGATATGATACTCATGTATTTCTCTTCCACTTTTATTTCTTATGAATAGGTCACTTGCTCTATTAGATGATAACATAAAACTTGAATAAATTTTAATATTCTCCTCTCTAAAATTTTGATACATGCACATGATCACTTCTACACATACAATCTAGATTAAGATCATCACTATATAAAGATTCCATGAAGATTCTTCTAGATGATTATATGTTTCTCCTCTTCACCTTGATCATTGAACTTACACATGGAGATATGTGATCTATACCATGTAAATTTTTTTTAACAACATCAACAAGTATTAAATGTTCTAAAATAACCTCTTCAAAACTTAAATAAACCTTCCAAGTCATTTTGATAATCATTTTTCCTAAAACAGTATTCCATTCCTGACTTTTATGCAAACTCTACACTATTCAATCTATGCTATTATTGGTGCTTGGCATTATTGTTTCTTGGCCTTTATTAACTCTCTGATGGTCAATATCTATTGTGCTCCATGTATACTATATTAATCAGTACATACTATCTTATGTACATGACTTGGCCTATTTAGAGTAGGTTAGTTGTAGCGATGATCATCTAACTTTGCCTTGTAAATGACTAAGTGATCAACACTAATAGAAAATAGTGGTTAGAGATACCAATAGTCTCTCCTTCTAACATTAGTGGAGGAAAAAAATTTTAATGTTTGTAGTTTATCATATCAATACAAAAATGAGGTCTTCCCCTAAGTTTTATCACTTGTGAAAGATGAATATAGAAATTCATTACAATCGTTACTCATTACCTATACATGATACTCCTTCTATATACATTTCTTTGTATACATTTGCCCCTTATTTTTAAACACTTGATGTCACTACTATTGGGCTAGAAAGAGTTATAATAATCCCTATGTTTAAATGAATTCCTTATGAACTCTAGTAATCATGGATAACACATGATTCCATGTGATTTTTGTTGCCTCCAAAAATCAATTCTTCAATTGTAGTTTTGTAGCTAAATCAATCAAACTTTCAGCCACTAATAAGTTATGATCTTCTTGGATAAGCTCTTGGGTTATTTTTAGTTCTCTCTACATGACCTGTAAATTAGGTATTATCATTGATTGAATTGAGATCAATGTGGATCTCATGGTGCTGCTAGTTACCTGAAGCTCAACTATTATCCCTTAAGCATTCAACAAAATATTGTAGTGATCTATGCTAGATCTTACTGACCTTGAGATAACACTACTAGATGCTTTCATCTCAGCTTGAGTCTTACCTACCTACACTTGAATAATATATATAAATCTTGGCAGATTTCAAAAAATTGTGTACACCTATTGTACCCTCTATATAAGATTCATCATTAGTTGTACTTTTTCTTGTAGTGGCACTTTCTTCTCAACTTTGGTTATGAATATTTTGGTCTCAACTCTTCTTGTTAAGCAATACATTAACTTGTCATTGGATTCAAAAATTTTAGCAGTCACTTGATCAATAATATGTACAAGTTGATCAATGATAGATGACTCTCCAACTACATTTTTGTATGTCAAAATCTTCAATAAAAATATGCTTTACATCATGTAGTGTCTATTGCTTATTTAACTCTATCCTTATCTATTCTTTTTGATTTCTTCTTCTTCAAATTTTTTTTCAATATGAGGTTTTTTTGCAAGGTGAGATTTCCTAGATTAAATTGTGGCATTTAAATATTTTCATTTAGACTAACTTCAATATTTGGTAAAAAAAATTAATTTCTTTTCTCTTCCCATTTTATGAAGGGGTGTTGCTTCTTGGCATTACCTTAGGAGTAGGTGAAGGAGTGTTACCACTTGGTCTTTCTTGTGCATCAGTGCTCAAGATAGAATTTTTTTTTGGTTGAGTCTTATTCAATTCTTGGTTTTCCTCAATTTGAGGTGATGAAATAGTATTATCATTTTTATCAAATTTGTAAGCATTGATTGGTTGGCTTCAAGAGTGTTAGGGGTTTCAACATGTATAGGAGACATGTTGTATTGTGGACTTGACACACATGATCTTTCTCCACTATTGTGTTCATCATTAGCAATCATAATTTCTACCTCCTTTGTTGTAAGCCCAAAAATATTTTTCCATAGAAATTCTCTTTATTGTCACACAACTTCATCTTTATTTTGTATTAATATCAAGAATATTATTTATTTAGAAGAAAATTTACTCCTATGTTATTTTGAAAAATATTTTCTTTTATTGTTGAGATAGATCATGCATAACACTGACAAGTGTGTCAACTCTTATCTGATTTTCTATTACCCCTTCCTACTACCATTTCCTTTCTAAAATATCATATAGATATTTTGGTATCATTTTCTCAATTACACTGGTAACTAGTTTTTATTTTGTAATAATTTCTACCATAGTTTCCTCAACTTTATCTCTATTATCATTATCTAGTGTATCATATCTCATATATCTAAAACTAGATAATCCTACAAATATTGTTAAGTGTGACATACCTCTTCAATGGTTTTTATCTATCTGATAAGTGGTCCTATGACCAATATTCTTCTCCTAGTTTTAGATTCAATTGACCTAGTAGTCTCTACTATTTTGTGCTTCACAAACTACTTAGTAGTAGCATTTACCCTAGACCATGGCTTATTTGGTGATGGTGGTGTCACTATATTCTTCTCTTTTGTTCTTTTCCCCTTCTTTCTTGGTGACATAACAACAACTATGGATTCACCATTGTCAACTTCTTCTTCTTCTTCTTCTTCATTGTCAAAATTATTTCCTTGTCAAAAATATCTCCAAATTGAGTAATAAACTCATTGATTTTCCTTGTAACTAGTTTATCTTCATCCCATATAACATTTCTTGTATCAAGAAAATACTTCTAAATATAGGGAATGTGTATGATCATGGTCAACCAAACTATGCCCTTACGTGGCAATGAAAAATACGCAACTTGACGTATGATTTTAAACTTTTTATGGACTTTCAATAAAAAATTTTTTACAAAATATTTCTTACTAGGTCTTATCTAAAGAAAGAAAAGATGGATTAGTCAAATTTTTTAATTTTAATGCAATAGTACAAAAATGTTAGGATGAAAATAAGAATTAGGCATATGTCTAACCACCTTACTCAAAATAAAATGATAATATATTTTTCAAAGATTATAACTATAAGAAGTAGACTCATGCCTAGATGTGATGCATATTTTTTAGTATTTTTATTCCAAATAATTAATTAATTATAATTTTTATCCTATAGTATTTTTGGAATTAAAAACTCCTCTGTCTGAGCACCTTAACTAATTCAAAAATTTATAAAATTTATTTTTTCTTTTATTTTCCTTATTGTGTAAGAAAAATATAATGGGACACATCTTTTGAATTTGTAAAATATTATACCATTTGAAAATTATAATTATTTTTCAATCAGTGTGTAAATCACTTTATGCCTAATTCTGTTGGAGAATGAATAATAATTACCTATTGAACTTGTAATTTGATAGACATTGCATTTATGGAAAGATAATAAAATTACTATGAAACCTTTTCATTTCATCAAATTTAGGTGAAAAATAAGTCATTAGAAACATGTTTGAAGTAAAAAACACACAAGAATAGGCCAAAATGAAATAATAGGCCTTATAAAGGTGTTAATATTTTTGTTTTCTATCATGATGGGTGGGAAAAATGTTAGAATAGATTTTGGAATGGTTTGAGGCATTTCAGAACTGCATTTTTCTAGATTGCTACTTTTTGGCACACCATGATCGTGCGCATACCATATAAAAGAATGCACAACTGTTAGGGAACCAAATTGATACATTGAATTATTTTCCTTTCCTACTAATGAAATATTTTCCGCTAGTTGGAACATTTGTAGTTTGACAAGATCATACTCATGATCTTTCATTAAAATCTTCCATGCTAGGTCTACAACCATACATGACACACTTTTCAATCTACTTAATTGATATATTTGTGAGAAATGACCCTAACTAAAACTTCTATAAGTGGATTAGAAATGTTTTTAATTGATAGAGCTCATCCATCTCATTTAGCTCCTATATTACCCTCTAATTCTTCTTGTCTCAAGAATCACATGGTTTTCTTCCTATCTAGGGTTAGATAACCTCTAACCTTGTGCATCAATGTCTTTGTGATTTCTATTGGTCCATGTTATAGCTAGTACTTCATATTATGAATTCTGCTCAAGATAACTTTGATCTATTTCACTTTGAAGTTTCTTGGAAATTTTGGGGTTTGAGTTAACCCTTTCCTCTTAATAATTTTAAACTAATCCTACAAGTTTCCTTCATCACATAGCTTCTCAAAAGCTTCTCTAATTTTATAGTCTCCTACTTCTCCAATTTTGCACATGTAACAACTTCTAACATTATGAATCATGATGACATGAAGTGCTATTGAGGATATCACATCTATTGATTCTTATTTAACAACAATTTCTTGAATAGCACAAAATTTAGGTGGAGGATATGCATCACTATTCACTAGTTGAACTTTGCTAACATTTTGACTCATTCTAGTGGTTGATGAAGTTTTCATGACTGTAGATAAGGTTTGATTTTCTTCTCTCGATACTTGAAACTCATTCATGCATTTACTCATTCAGACTTCTTGATCAAATTGATCATTAAAATCTTTGTTGGTTGCTTGAAATCACTTAATTACGAGTTGATTTCTTACTCACTCAAAGCTCTTCAAAAATCAAGATGCAAGGTATGAAATATTGTATTAAAAATCTATTATATACCTCATCTTTTGATTAATTAGGTTTTCCATTAATGTTGTGTACATCATTGAGTGGAAGCCTGTTAGCAAAATTGTTTAGTCTTTTCATAATATTAGGTCTTTATCGGAGTGCTCAGTCTATGTCACAATGCTCAATCAATAGAGAAATATCTACTGATACTCAACAATTTTTTAGAAACTTTTTTTCTCCTACATCTTGTATATTGAGAATGAACTAATGTATGATATATCATTTAAGAATACAGTTCCATACATACCTCTTTTCCTTAGAGATGACATGATCACCTTCTCCATGGGAATGGGTGACCTCTGCTCCACTATTTCCATTTATGATTCATTTCATTTGTCACTTGCTCAATGTCTACTTTGTCTTTTCCTTTTTCCTTTTTCCTTTATTTTTTTTCATGAATGTACTTGGGTTCTGTAATTCTTTCTTTGATGTCCAAACTTGTGACATTTGGAACATGTATTGTTAGATGCATGATTTTCCTTTTTTTGATTTGGTTGGTATGGTTTTTCTTCTAATATGCATTCACATTCTCTATGTCCATACTTTTGATAGTTTTAATAATATCCTTCAAATCTAGGTGCAGTAGGTGTGTCCCTCAGTCTTGACCTACATTCATGTATTTGATGTCCTTGTTTCTTATAGTAAAAGTATTTAACAATAAACTTAGTTTTAGATTTTTGCGTACTATGTTTTCTTTGATAGATATTTTTAGTATGACCAATTTTTCCACAGAGATAGAATGTTGGTTTATAAATGTCCCAATCCATTAGAAAAAATTGAGGACTTCATAAGTTCTTCAAAAGATTTCATTTCTTCCTTTGGTTTGTTGAATTTTTTCATTGATTCCTTCTCATTCTTCAATTCATTCTTAAGTATCTCATTGTGAGCTTTCAAGTTAGCGATATCTATATCCTTATGGTTCAACATCTAATTTGTAGTCATTTTTTGATTCATTAGATCTGTTTGTGTATTTGTGAGTTTCTGTAGATCCAATATCCTTTCTTCAATTCTAGTAGCCATTACCCTCTTGTATTCTTTTGCCATAGTCTTTTCTTCTTCAACTTTCTTTCTATATTCAATTAGTTCACATAAGCTTACTAATTGGATTTTATATTTTCTTTTCAGTGCCCTTATCTCTTCATTTAGAAGTTTGTTCCTTTCAAGTAACTCAATAGATGCTTTTTCATTAGGATTTATTTGCTCAAATAGTCCTTCAATTTCAATGTCTTCATAAGAGAATTGCTTTATCTTTATGGCAATTTCCTTCCTCCTTTTTAGGGAATCCTTTACATCTTGTCTCTCCTTCTAATGTTTTTGTAGTGTGAGTTACATGTCAATCACTTGATTGTCTATAGTCTTGTCTATATTTAAAGCCTCCATCTTCTAAGACCTAATATCCAAGCCTCTAAGCCTCTTTTAGAGAACCAAAACTGTGATACCAATTGTTAATTTATGGAGTAAACTAGATACTGAGCAAGGGGGGAGCGGGGGGGCTGAATCAGAATCTATAACTTTTCTTACTTTTCTCAAATTCATCCACATCCAATAGTAACTTGTTCATGTAAAATAGTTCAAGCACATGCATGAAAGTAATAACACATAACCAAATAATTGTTACCCAAAAGCCCTTGAAGGTGAAGGTAAAAATGAGGTTGGGATAAAACCCACAAATCTTCACTACTTTAGTAATAAAGTTAACTAGTTAAGGTTACAATGTTTGACCATAATATATGATTTACTCTATGAGGAGTTTTTCCTATTAATGACTTAATAAATTTTTAGGTTTCACCTAGTTAGATGAGTTTACACTTAAAAATAAGTAAGGAATATATTAGGAGATTTATAAAGACCTATTAAGACCACTCTCCTAAGAGATTTACCCTTATTCAAGCCTATTAAAACTGACTTAGCACTCTCAATTTTCTATGTAAGCTGAATTAGAGTCTTCTCCTTACTAGCTATTCATGTCCTCTAATTTGGTACTCTTGTCTTTCTCCTCCACTTTTATTTCTTATGAATAGGTCACTTGTTTTGTTAGATGATAACATAACCCTTGAATAACTTCTAATATTATCCTATTTGATATTTTCATACATGTAAATGATCTAGATTAAGATCATTTCTATATAAAGACTCCATGAAGAGTCTTCTAGATGATTCTATGTTTTTCCTCTTCATCCTAATCATTTAACTTACACATGGGGATATGTGATCCACACCATGTAAATGTTATGTAACAACCTGAATAAGTATTAAATGTTATATAATAATCTCTTCAAAACTTAAATAAACCTTCCAAGTTGGCTTGATAATCATTTTTCTTATAAGGGCATATGCACTAAGTTGTGGTGCCCAAAAGGTGAAAAGTTTTTTTTTTGCATATTTTCAATAGTGCGTACATGCTATAGCACGTACACCCTATAGCGTACATGTGCTATGGCTTGGGTAACCTGAGTCATAGCATGTGCGTGCTATAGGGCATACATTCTATAGTGCGTATGCACTTTTATAAAAATCATTTTTTTATATATGATGGGTTGCACACCCACAACCCATCATTTTTATTGAACGTTTTTACTATTCCTACAAAGCAGCACACACACGGGTTGAAGAGTCCAACATTTTCACCATCCCTTACCAATATGCCTCCTTGCCAACAAACTTTGAGATCACAAGGACACCTACACTGATGCCGTATGTGATCTAAACTTAACTTTGCATTGTTTGATATGTTTTTCATATTGTTTTGTAGGGTTTTTACAATTTTTATTTAGATTTGTTTATTTATTTGGATTTCAATTGATTTTTTATCATGAAATGTCCATAATCAATTGGAAAATCCAAAAAACCCTCAAGAACCTCAAAACCAAAACCCTCCTCAAGAAGAACAACAAATTCCATAACCCGAACCAATTGCAAGACCTCCGCCAGGCACACAAGAAAATATAATAAATGAAATAGAGAGAGGCAAAACTAAATTAGAAGGACTGATTTCTCGGTTGAAAGAATCTAGACAAACCAATCCAATGAGGGCTCAATTGGCATCATCCCTCAAATCCATTAAGACCCAGATAGCCTTAGTTAGTGGTTAGTTAGATATTTGACCGGTTAAGAGGGATGAAAAAAAAGATCTTATGCAGATAAATTGTCTTATGAAGATGTTAAAAAAAAAAGAAATACCAAAAGGTAGAATATGTGCATTATTTAGAAAATTTGGTGAACAAAATACTATTAGAGAGGGTACTAAAGAGTTTCCCATCCATTGGTGCATACACGATGCTATTAGAAATAATTTTTGGGATAGATGGTGGATGGTTTTTGATGCCCCTCCTTGCAACAATCATGAGGTCCCCATGTATTTTTTGAAGAAATTATATTATGAGTTTGTCCTTGGGGAGATCCCCAATTATTTTGATATATTAGACTCCCGGGGTAGAGGTGTAGGGTCATCATTTGAGAGGTTGGGAGCATGTCATGACCCTAATGTAGTTAGGGCACCTATGGTCAAGCCACAACAGGAGCATGTGACTATTCTTTTAGTTTTGAAGGAACATGTAGAGGCTAGCACTCTAGGGACAATTAATGCTTTGACGCAGACCCTAATCCGTTCCATGAGCCCATTAGTTGAGGGGGAGCCTTTTCTACATCATGGTCGCATGTGTACTTCATGCAGATCCCTATGCACATTTGGCACTCATGCTAGAGATGGTGCAGATGATGGGCTCATCACTGATTAGTTCCTGAACGACACATTTGGCATTGACCCACATGTAACTTAAAATCATAATTTACTAATTTGATCACATTTCATATGTATAGTGAATGATTAATTAATTAGCATCTATTGACATTGTTCAAAATTCAAGGTCAGAGTGTTGCCAGGCCTAGCAACGATCCTCTAGGCCCATTTTTTTGTCCCCTCCATGAGTCTAGAGGTATGTATCGATTTAATCATTTTAATTAATACATATATTTATTAAGTAATCATATTAAGGATTGAAAAAAAATTTATGCATGTGCATTAGTGCTCCATAGGACCCTCAACCTTTACTACGGACTCAGACCATAGACATCATATGAGCTTTGTACAGGTACAGTTGTTTCATGTTAATTTAATTCATTTAATTATATTTATTTCATGTTTCATGTTACATGTAACGTGTATTGTATGACATGTAGCTCATGATGTCAGACACGCCTCCTCATCTCTGACAGTCTATTGATTGTGGAGTGGCCGCAGTTATGGCTAGCTCATAGCCATTGACTAAGGTATGAAAATTTTTTCTTCATTTTAGTTGTTTATAATAGTTAGTCTCAAAATTTTGAATTTTATTTATAGGTGATTATATTTATTGAATTTTTGTAGGGTCTCATCATGCCTAATCATCCACGAGCCTTCGAGGTGGACTTACAAAGTGACTATTTGATGGCGGTAAGAAAATAATTGATTTTGTGTGTACATATATTTGATTTCAACATGTAATAAATATTGATTCATATCTACGTTGTTTGTATCAGCTCGAGTTGGAGAAGAGCCTCAACAAGAGGATGAGCTAGCGTGTCTAGAGGACCCCATCATCTCCACCATCTCCCTCTACATGATGACAGAAGACATTGAGAGATTTGTTTCCTTCCCCTCGTGGGAAGGAAAAGATATAGTTGATCTAGACATGTATATATATAGGAATCAATACACTTATTTGATACACATTTGATGTATATGACATTTTATATTTGATGTATGACATTTATTTGATATATGACATTATTCAACTTATGACATTATTGGTTAATATATGATATGTTTGTTCATATACGACATTATTGGTTATCATAATAAATTATGTGTTTGTTAATGTACATGAAATTATTGGTTATCATTTTATATTATATGTTTGTTCATGTATGACATTAAATTAGATATGTTTATGTATGACATTAAATTCAATACCTAATCTATTCAAAACTTTGATAGAATATTGATTAACAATAAAATTTATCATTGTTTAAGCATAAGTTAATCATTTGCAATATCTCATTGTCATATAATTTATGATCTTCTTCATGTTTAAAGTTTTCCTTCTCTATCATTTGTTTATCACGTTTAATTCAATACCTAATTAGTTTGAATTTTTGATACAATATTGATTAGCAATAAACTTTATCAGTCAAGATCGATTAGGACCTCTTGGCAATAAACTTTATCAAGCAATATTTGTGGACCTCCTAGAAATTGGTCACCTAAATGAGAACCTTGAGATTTATTAGGAACTCCATGAAAGAAATCAGTAGCTTGAGAAGCTCTGCATTTGTTAAGCTTATAACAACACATAAGATACTTGTAAGAGGGAGCTATACTTGTTAACGAATTTACAATGCATGTTATGGAAAATCATAGAGCATCTTTAAAAGGAAATTAAAGAGTATGACATGTGGAAGGAGCATGTTGTTTTGTAGACTCGTATTCAAATTTGGGTGTCAATTTTCTAATGAAGGATTCAAGCACTGCAATTTGGTAGTTTTGGCTCATGTTATCCTTGTAGCTCATGTAAATCATACAGTATCTAAAGAACTGGTGGCCACCAAGCAAGAAAGTTGTGAAAATAAGGGTTAAAGTTTAGGGGATAGACCTATAGCAGGAGATTTTTCTTAATAAGGATAGTTTTTGAGTTTTATAACATGCTTGTGATGAAAAAATATTGATGTTTGCATCTTTAATTGGTCAGAAAAGTGTTGGCACAAGTGGGATTGACCAAGCCCTAGGAACAGGGGTTCTGAAAGGGTGAATTGGGGCTTCTAGGCTTAGGGAACTCTTAGATTGAAATTGAGTGTGGAATCTCCTAATTAAAGAAATTTTAAGAGATTGTGCAAAATTTGGAAACTAGATTTTAAGTCTTCCTATCAATTGCTTTGTAATTGCATCATTCTTACATTATTGGAAACCGAGGCAACATGAAGGATCTCTGATATTTTCCAAAGGAAGGGTATCTAATTTTTATATATGTTTTGTGAAAGGATAAAGGGTATCCAAAACATCCATTTCTTCAAGGATTCTTTTGGGAAAAATAGAATTTATTGATCAATTTGTCTTACTGCTATCACCGGATTGGAAAAACTTGCATTGACAACATTTGGGTACATTGAGCATTTTGGCTTAGAAGGTATTGAAACTGAAAGGTATTGACTGGAACATGTTATATATTCCTAAAAAAACCTATATAATATGTTACTGATATTTATAACATTGAAATAAATTTATTGATTGTCAATGACTATTTTAGCAATTACCTAGTTTGATCTCATCAATTGTAACTTACTCAGTTATTCATATTAAGAGGTACTATCATAAACATAGCATCATTATACATAGCATAATCAAACTATAGGATTGAAACTCCTACAACATTCTACAATGCATACTTTATTCAATCAATATCTTGTAACATGCTAAAAACACCAAGTAAAATATTGAATATTAATAACATCCAAAGGTAACAAATCTTTCATAATATATGCACCTTTACTTTTTATTATTATTGATTATAACTTTCTTTCTCTTTATTTATCTTGGTATTACAACACCACACTAAGAATTTTCCCATAGTCATGCTAAGAATTCTCTCTAAGTCATGCTAAGACTTCTCCCTCAATGGATTATACCACTACATCAATTCATACATATGATATTCTTTGTAAGTACATATGAAGTGATACAATCAACATATTCTTTTAGTTAACTTTAGATATTAGAATGGCCCCAAATCTACCTTTGATATCAACATACTAGATCTTAAGTCTTCCTATCAATTGCTTTGTAATTGCATCATTCTTACCTTGTTGGAAATAAGGGCAGCATGAAGGATCTCTAATATTTTCCAAAGGAAGTCTATTTAAGTTTTATATATGTTTTGTGTGAGGATAAAGGGTATCCAAACCATCCATTTCTTCAAAGAGTATTTTGGGAGAAACAAAAGTTATTGATCAATTTGTCTTGCTCCTATAACAAAATTGGAAAAACTTGCATTGACAACATTTTGGTACATTGAGCATTTTGTCTTAGAAGGTATTGAAACTAATAAGTATTTATTGGAAAAAGTTAGATATCCCAAAATAAACCTATCAATGGCTTGAAACCTCCTAGAGTTGACTATTTGTAGATTTTTCCCATCAAGACCTAGAAGGGTCTCTTGGAACACTTCTACACTTTTGCTCATTTTAGGTTGTCTAAAGGGCTCATCATACTTTTGTCTGCATCAAAAGGGGATAGGAAAAGGTTGGAGATATGGTTTAATTGGCTACTTAGAGCTAACAGAGCAAACAACTTGATCCCATGATGAAAGGTGAGAGAGATTTGGCAGTTGGAAACTTTGTACTAGCCAACACTGCAAGTTTCAGCATCACTCAAGATGGCATTGTACAATGAAAATGGAGTGCGATCTCCAAAAAGAGAGAGAAGTTATTGTAGGTCTTCACAAAATGGTCCTGTAGGAACTAGAATCGCATCTATATCTTGCTCCAGCTCCAAGAAATGCCCCATCAAACATTGTAGTCCTATGGCATTTAGTGACCCTTAGGGACATTTTAGTTTGACGTGCCTTAGAATGTTCAAGCATAGAAGGGGACAGGATGAGGTTAGGGATAGGGTTTAGCCAGCCATTTAGAGCTAATGTAGTAGACAGTTCAATCCCACGATGAAAGGTGAGAGAGATTTGGTAGTTGGCAACTTTGTACTAGCCAACACTACAAGTTTTAGCATCACCCGAGATGGCATCATAAAATAGAAACAAAGTGTGATCTACAAAAAGTGACAGAGGTTATTGTAGGTCACCACAACATGGTCCTATAGGAACTAGAATCACATCCATACCTCACACAAGCTCTAAGATATACACTATCAAAGATCACAGCCCTATGGCATTTAGTCACCCTTAGGGACATTCTAGTTTGGCATGCCTGAGAATGTTCAAGCTCCAAAGGGGATAGGATGAGGTTGGGGATAGAGTTTAACTAGCCACCTAGAGGTAATAGAGTAGACAGTTTGATCCCATGACGAAAGGTGAGAGAGATTTGATAGTTGGCAACTTTGTACAGGCCAACACTGTAAGTTTCAGCATCACCCGAGATGGCATTATAAAATAGAAATAGAGTGTGATCTCCAAAAGGTGAGAGAGGTTATTTTAGGTCTCTGCAATATGGTCTTGTAAGAACTAGAACTGAATACATACCTCACATGAGCTCTGAGATATGCCACGTCAAAGATCACAGTCCTATGACATTTAGTGACCCTTGGGGACATTTTGGTTTGTTATGCCCGAGAATGTTTGAGCTCCAAAGGGAACAATAAAAGTTTGGAGATAGGGTTTACCTAGCCACCTGGAGCTAATAGAGTAGACAGTTCAATCAAATGATGAAAGGTGAGAGAGATTTGGTAGTTGGAAACTTTGTACTAGACAACACTACAAGTTTTACCATCACCAAAGATGGCATCGTAAAATAGAAATAGAGTGTGATCTCCAAAAAGTGAGAGAGGTTATTTTAGGTCTCTACAACACATTTTTGTAGGAACTAGAATCACATCCATACCTCACACAAGCTCTAAGATATGCCCCATCTAAGATCGTAGCACTATGGCATTTAGTAACCCTTAGGGACATTCTGATTCGGTGTGCTTGAGAATGTTTGATCTCCAAAGGGGATAGGACAAGGTTTGAGAGACGGTTCACCTAGCCACCCAAAGCTAATAGTGTAGACAATTCGATCCTACAACGAAAGATGAGACATATTTGGTAGTTGGCAACTTTGTACTAGCCAACACTACAAGTTTCAGCATCACTTGAGATTGCATCGTAAAATAGAAATAGAGTGTGATCTCCAAAAATAAAGAGAGCTTATTGTAGGTCTCCACAACACGGTCCTATAGGAACTAGAATCACATCCATACCTTGCACAAGCTCCAAGATATGGCCTGTCAAAGATCACAGTCCTATGGCATTGAGTAACCCTTAGGGACATTCTGATTCAGTGTGCCTAAGAATGTTTGAGCTCCAAAGGGGACAAGATGAGGTTGGGGATAGGATTTATCCAACTACCTAGAGCTAATTAATTAGATAGTTTGATCCCACGCTGAAAGGTGAGAGAGATTTGGCAGTTGAAAACTTTGTACTAGCCAGCATTGAAAGATTTAGCAGCACCTAAGATGGCGTCATAATATAGAAATAGAGTGTGATCTCCAAAAAGTGAGAGAGGTTATCTTAGGTCTTGAAAACAAAGTCCTATAAGAACTAGAATTGCATACATACCTCGCACAAGCTCTAAGAAATGCCATCAAAGATCACAGCCTTATGGCATTTAGTAACCCTTAGGGACATTCTAGTTTGGTGTGCCCTAGAACATTTGAGCTTCAAAGGGGATAGGATGAGGTTGTAGATAGGGTTTACCTGACCACTTAGAGCTAATGGAGTAGACAGTTCAATCCCATGATGAAAGGTGAGAGAGATTTGGCAGTTGACAACTTTGTATTGGCCAATACTACAAGTTTTCGTATCACTTGAGATGGCATCACAAAATAGAAATAGAGTGTGATCTCCAAAAAGTGAAAGACATTATTTTAGGTCTCTACAACATGGTCCTGTAGGAATTAGAATTGGATCCATACCTCATATGAGCTCCAAGATATGCCCAATCAAAGATCGCAGCCCTATGGCATTTAGTGACCCTTAGGGACATTCCAGTTCGGCATGCCTGAGAACATTCAAGCGCTGAGAGTTTCAGCAAGATGGAATCCTAACTTGTAAACCCACTATGGGAGACAAGTTTGGATGGTCAAAATTGATTTATAATATAAGAGTTTTGAAGTTTGAGCAATGAATGCATAGTTTTCCCAAAAAATTGAGTGCATAAAAAGGGGTATGTGATTGCTCCCAAGGTGGATTTAGTGTTTTCTCCAAACAAGAGTTTCATTTTATGTTGGAAGTCATCTAATATAACCAAAGTGAAGGTGATTGAACCATTTTGGGGTTCTAGAGATGTTGCAAAGTAAGAGTTCTAGAAAGCCCTAGGGTAAAGGGGTTAGAAAGGAGGGTTTTGTAAAAACCATTGTAAAGTTGATCGTGAGACCAAAAAAATAGAAGAATCCTTGCATTTGAGTTGTTTCTTAAGACTATTTAGGGTCATGGGAGTTCCAAAAGTCAAGGGATTATGAGTTGCTTTGTAAATGGCCTCAAACTAGGCCTAGTTCGCAGACTGAAATAGCTAGTTTTGAGTGATATTTTACAAAAAAAGTGTAGTTTTGGGTGATGCGACATGCTCCCCTGCCCACAGGTGGTTAATTATGTGGTGTTTCATGTTCACTAATAGTCATGGCTTTTGGTGCAACGGCAAATGGGCCCTACAATTGGTATCAGAGCTTGGTTTTGGCATGGTCATGGGTTCAAATCTCCCCGGTGCCTTCCCGACCCATGTAAGCACCTGGTATGTGTGTCGAGGGGGATTTTTTTGGTGATGTGACACGCTCCCCTGCCCACAGGTGGTTAATTATGTGGTGTTCCATGTTCACTAACAGTCATGGCTTTTGGTGAAATGGAAAATGGGCCCTACATGTAGTTGGTTTTGGAGTATGTTTTAGAGTGAGGAAAATGGTATTTTAATCATCCAATATTTTAGGAAGTTCTGTGGAAAAGTTTGGAGAAAATAGAAAATTAGTGACTGGCAAGGGCTAGTTGGAACAAGCCTAGAAGAGGCAAAATTGAGAAAGTGTGAGAGTTGCTGAGAGTGTGCAAGGAGTTGGAACATGTTAGATGGGATGTTTTGAGATGATCCAAGGTGTTGGTGCCATGGTATGAATCCAAATACAAGTTTTGGTATGTTGGAGGCAACAAGGTACACTAGGTGCATGATGAACAATGTGAGTGTTTAGAAGACAAACTGAAGATTTGCATTATAACCTCTTAGACATGGTTGTAGGAAGATGTTACCAAGTTAGAGAACTCCTCTTGAAACCTAGTAGAGTCTAATTCCTTAGGTATATTCCAAAAATACAAGAGAATCCTAGAGTTGAGTTGTGGTTCCTAGGGGAATATAAGAGGGCTTTGCATAAAACACACACACTTATTGTATAGTCATGGATATTGTGATCATTCATGAACTTGAACAACTAACACCATGTTAGAAATAGTGTTGTGAAAAAGGACTACAAAATAGAGGGAAATGGCCATCAAATATGCATGCTTTAAATAGCTACATTAAATAGCCCTTTACTTCATAAATCACTTCAACTCAATCATTACATTGTATAGACAACCTCATCATATGTCACTTGAACAAACCTATCATGTACAAAATGATGGAAAAATCCACAAAATTAAATCTTAAAATGTTACAATAGTAAAAAACTCATGGAACACACATGGGATGAATATACATAATCAAGTATTAACCCTTTCCAACATTCCAACTTTATGATAATAATGAGTCAAAGTCCAACAAATTGGAATGCAATGATTGCAAGTATTCTTGGGTATCTATTACAAGCAACCATGGTTTGGAAGAAAATTAAGAGAAAATTAGTCTTGTAGCTAGGAAAATGAGCTTAATAAACACTTTTGAGATGGTCATCTCATGACGATCATGGATAAATCATTCAAGGCATACACTGAACCTACCCAATATAAATTTCTCCCATTGTATCCTTTCTTTCACCAGTTTGAAGTTTTTGATTACATTCACACAATCATGACTTTACATCACAAAGCATTCACATTCTAACAATTTTCATGTTCTTTCATTACATTTTGATCTAAACAAAAAATCCTAAACTTTCACTTATTCGAATGACTAATCTAAAAATGGGTCCTATTAAAGAATCTAATATAAATTCATATAATATATCTAGATTCTAAACAAATCAAAATATAAAATCTATGATTTAAACTAAATCTCATCATGTACACATCATAACAATATGGTCTACCTTAGTCATGTTGATCATCTTGGGGAAGAGGTTGTAACATTGTATTTGGATCCAATTGATCATTCTTTCTCTCTCTCCCTCTCTCCCTATTCAATCTAATGAGCCAATTGGATCTACTCGACATTTTAATATTTCAAGTATTGCCTCATAGTCTGACTCATGAACTTTCCAAAGAATCTTATTATGTGTTTTTCCACCATATTTTATCAAGTGGACAATTTGATGCAACAATAAGGTTTGAATAATGAAGAATCTTCCTCTCTATTTGCGAATCCTCAAATAACCACAAGTTAAGGTTCTTCATAGAATATCATCTAAGCCATGTGCCTATTACAACTACCGCACCAACATGGTACTCTAAATCTTCACCATCTATAACCGAGTGATCCAATTTTTGTTTCACTTTAAAACAATGAAAAAAATAATAGTCTGTCCCTTCTTCATTGTCTTTAGGTGCAATAACAACAAAAACATGGCCTGTAGTGACAAATGTAAAAAATGCGGTCATTAATTCAGAAAATACTTGGGTAAAAGTTATAAAGTTACATATTGAAATTACAAAGATATATAAATATATATATTACCAAGTTGCACTAGATCTTACAAGTATTCAAATTCAAAAGATGAACCCATCTCTACCATTTCTAGTGCTTGTGGAGGATGATAGGTGTCAATTGGGTCCAAAGCTTGTATATGGTGCAATAGTCATCTCAATTTTCCTCTGCACATGATGGACAATATCATGCCATTTTTTGTGTGTGGATACTCCATGAACCTACATCAGAGGTTCTAAAAGAGTGTAACTCACTAGATCCTATTATTGTGCGACAATCTTGATATGGTGCAATGTTATTATCTATCAACCAAAAAAATCTACGAACCATAGACTCACCTTCCTTACCTAGACCCATTGTAGTGTTACACCATTGGATGATGGATTTTGCATCTATCAATATTGATCCATCTTTTGAATTTAGTTCTTCATGAGCCAAGGATGTTTTAATGCATGTGCCTACACCATCATTCTCTCCCTTACCATGACCAACCTCTGTGAAATTCCACATATATTGAATTCTACATAGCCTATGCATCCTACTAAACCAATAGAACATCTATGCATTCTTGAATTGAGATGTGCAATTGTCTGACCAAATAATGTGCTGATGATATGTTATGCCTCTGTTAGCCAAATGTCCATAAAATAGTTAAAAACAACCATGTACAAACTCCATAGAATGTGATCGATCATCATTGATTTAAAACTGGTACTCCCTCAAAATCTTCCTGTCATCTTCTATACTTGTAGGTGAATGCATGAATGTTATTTGAAAAAATATAGAAACCTGTTGAGAAGTATAATACTTTTCTTGCACCTCATTTTGTGGTTGTAGTGTGTAGTTCTCTGTGAAATCTACAACCAAAACAATGGTATCTAGTGGAAACATATCCTTACACAACTTGAATTGCAAATCCATCCATCAAGCTCTATGGGTATGCCTTGCATACTCGTAAATAATATTTTCACAAAAAATCTTCATGAACTCATACAATGGAATATTTTCAATGATTAAATCACATCTTTTACCATGTTTCCCATCTTTTAGAGCATATGTCACTATCTTAAATTTTTTGTAATCTACTATTTCATTTCCAATTGCATTTGTGCTATCCATATGTTGGAAAATTGATAAAAGTTTCAAAGAAACACAAAATAAGCATGTATCATCCAAGCATGATGTGTTGTAAAAATTTTGGCCATCCCTTATTTCACAAAAAATGTTGGATATGAATTCCCTTGAAGATCTTGGTGGCTCATTTATGTCACAATATTGCAAAACAAACTGAGAATGCAAAACTATGCATATATGCCTAAAAACATCAAAATGGTTAGAAAATTCAATATGTATCCTACAACAACAAGCTGTGTGTGTGTGATTTTTCTTCACATAAAAAAGGTTTACCCATCTCAAAAAATCTTTGACTTATTCAAATTTGAGTATACATATCAATAAATTTTGCAAAAAGTTGTGTCTAAGTTGAGTCCAAAAAATGTTTTGCATGTGGGTCACGATTTTGGCTACCAATCCTCCTTCTTACATCTCTTTGATTAGGGGAAACATAGGTGTTATTTTTTCAAAAATCTTTGATCAATGATTTCAAGGCTTCACTAATTTCTTTATCCTTTCGTGGTAGTCTACCGCTGAATGTCCATAACTCATTTTTTTGTTGGATCTTCCAATCTCTCACGCCTTAGCATGGTTCTCCTTAGAGTACCTCTACCAATTTTTAATGTTTTTCTTGTCTTTCTCATGAGTCAAGCTTTCTTCATTTGGATACTTACTATTGTCAATGTAAGTACTTGTCTTGTGATATTACTTTCTTTGATGCATGATTTAGAACTCACTTTGTCATAAGCACTTATTAGATTCTTTACAATATTTTTTTCATTTGAATCATCAATTGTTCTTAGCCCAAGAATCTTCATGATAGGCCTAAATTTTAAAGTCCTCATCATTTCAACAAATAATTGTCATTGATCTGTAATATTTATATTTTCAAAAAATAATCTCCACATATGATTAACTTTTCTTTGACAAGTATGCTTGCTAATCTTGTTAGGCATTGATTTCAAAATGTTAGTATCAATATCAATCAAATATTTTGGTCTTCTAAAATGAATTCTAGAAGGTGCTATAATCTCTTCCATTCCCTCAATATTTTGAACATCAACATAAAGTTGAGTGTATTGTGTACCTTGAATTGAAGATGATGTGCCTTGACAATAAGATGCAAAAGATGGAATATCACCTACTTGATGTGTTGATGTTGTGCCTTCAACATGACATGATGGAGTGTGTATATCATCAGATCTACAAATCAGTGTCTCTTCAACATGAGAGGATGATATGAATTCAAAATTGGAAGATGGTGTAGCGGAAAATATGACTCCAACATTGGAAGATGGTGTAGTGGACGATATGAATCCAACATTGCAAGATGGTGTAGCAGTGACTCCAACATTGAAAGATGGTGTAGCTTCACAATTCAATTGTCTCCTTGAGCATAATAGTCTCATTTGTTCTCTTTGTCTTTCCAATTCTTTCTCTTTGTTTCTTTGTACTAATGGTTCATGATCATCTTCAAAAGTCAATTCTTCATTATTGCTTTGCAATTTTCTTTGCTCATGTAGTAATTTTATTTTATCTCTTTTAATTGCCAAATCTCTCTCCCTATCTTCATTTGTTTGAGTTTTTGGTTTCTTCCTTGGCATGATGATGATTTTTACATGTTAAATTATTCAAACATGTGAATTACTTAAAATTTGTAAATTACATATTATTCAAATACATATAAAAATTATAATTATTTGAGTAAATACATAATATATATAAAACGACTTGTCAAATTTCTAACCATTTCAAAATAACATTTCATTCAAACATCAAATTTAAATAAATTCACTATATATTAAACAACATGTCAAATTATAATCAAATTTGTATCTATATATCAACAAACAATATTTAAAATTGATCGCACTAATGTTTTCTATACAAGCAATATTCAAAAAGTCTTCAAATCACATATCCAATGATTGAATTCGGTGTTTATTAGCTTCCAAAAGAGTTCAAATAGTGTTTCCTATGTTGAAACCCATGATTTCTATCAAAATAACAGAGTGCATAATAGACCAAAAGTAGATAATGGATAAAATTCACCCCAAAGTTGCTTTTTGACCATTTTTAGGTGATTTCACATAGTGCATATGCCCTATAAAGTGTGTCTGCACTATAGTGTGTATGAACTATGTGAAAACGCATCACTCTCCATCCTCCATACTCTCTATCCTCCCTACTCTCTCTCCCATCCCCTATGCTCTCTCTCTTCCTACTCTCTCCACCCTGTCCCATCCCTTTCACTCTCGCTCTCCCCTCTCCCATCCTTTATACTCTCTCTCTCACTCTCCCTCTCCCACTGCCTACTCTCTCTACCTCTCTCACCCTCTCTCCTCTCCCATCCCCAACCTTTTAGATCTCTCAAACACACTCTTATCCCCCCACTCTTCTTATCTCCCATCCCCTACTCTCTACATCTGTCACACACAATCCCATCCCCCTATCTCTCTCCCTCTACCTCTCCCACTCCCTCTCCTACCACCTACTATATCTCTCTCAAGTTCTCTCTCTTCCTCTCTACTCAAACTCTCTCCCATCCCCTAGTTTGTCTCTCTTAAACACATTCCCATTCCCCCTCTCTCTGTCCCTCTCCCACTACCTACTTTATCTCCCCCATTGCCATACTCTCTCTCTCTCTGCCACCCCTTACTCTCTCTCACACTCTCACACTCTCTCCCATCCCCTACTCTCTCTCTTTCACAAACACACACACTCTTATCCCCCCACTCTCTTCTCTCCCATCCCCTACTCTCTACATCTATCACACACTCCCATTCCCCTATCTCTCTCCCTCTCCCTCTCCCACTCCCTCTCCTACTGCTTACTATCTCTATCTCTCTCTCTCTCTCTCTCAAGTTCTCCCTCTCCCTCTCTACTCTCTCTCTCTCTCCCATCCTATATGTGCTCTCTCTGCCACCATCTACTCACTGTCAAACTCTCTCCCATCCCCTACTTTGTCTCTCTTACACACACACTCCCATCCCCCCTCTCTCTCTCCCTCTCCCACTCCCTCTCCCACCACCTAGTTTCTATCCCCCATCCCCTACTCTCTCTCATCCCCTACTCTATCTCTCTTACACACACACTCCCATCCCCCCCTCTCTCTCTCCCTATGCCACCACCTACTTTCTCTCCCCCATTGATGTACTCTCTCTCTCTACCACCACCTACTCTCTCACACTCACACTCCCTCCCATCCCCTACTCTCTCACACACTCTCACACTCTCTCACATCTCCTACTCTCTCTCTATCATAGACACACACACTCTTATCCCCCCACTCTTCTTCTCTCCCATCCCCTACTCTCTACATATGTCACACACACTCCCATCCCCCTATCTCTCTCCCTCTCCCACTCCCTCTCCTACCGCCTACTATCTCTCTCTCTCTTCCTCTCTACTCTCTCTCTCCCCCATCCCTTACTCTCACTCTCTCTCTCTCCCATCCCTTACTCTTTGTCACACTCTCCCATCCCCTAATCTCACTCTCTCTCACACTCTCACACTCTCCCATCCCCTATTCTTACTCTCTCTCACACTCTCACACTCTCTCACATCCCCTACTCTATCTCTCTTAGACACACACTCCCATCACCCCCTCTCTCTCCCCTCTCCCATCCCCTACTCTCTATATTTGTCACAAACACTCCCATCCCCCCTCTTTCTCCCTCTCCCTCTCCCTCTTGCATTGCCTACTCTCTCTCTCTCTCTCTCTCTCTCTCAAGTACTCTCTTTCCCTCTCTACTTCCTCTCTCCCATCCCCTACTCTCACTCTCTCTCTTACATCCCCTACTCTCTCTCACACTCTCTCCCATCCCCCACTTTCTCTCGCCCCCATCCCATACAAGATCTCTTTTCCACCTCCTACTCTCTCTCAAACTCTCGCACTCTCTCCCATCCCCTACTTTATCTCTCTTAGAAATAAATACACATTCTCATTCCCCCCTTCTCTCTCTCTCATAGTCCCTCTCCCACTACCTACTCTCTCCCATCCCTTACTCTATCTCTCTTACACACTTCCATTCCACCTCTCTCTCCCTCCCACCCCCTCTCCCACCACCTACTCTCTCTCTCTCTCTCTCTCTCTCTCTCTCTCTCTCTCTCTCTCTCTCACACACACACACACACACACACACACACACTCACTCACTCACTCACTCACTCACTCTCACTCTCTCTCTCTCTCATCCCTCTACCATTTCCTAATCTCTCTATCTCTCTCTCCCCTCTCTCATTCCCTACTCTCTCTCTTTCATACACACACACACCCATCCCCCCTCTCTCCTCTCCCATGCCCTACTTTTTATGTCACTCACTCTCCCTCTCCCACTCCCTCTCCTACCACCTACTCTCTCTCTCTCTCTCTCTCTCTCTCTCTCTCTCTCTCTCTCTCTCACCCTCCCTCCCTCTCTACTCTCTGTCTCTTTGCTACCCCCTACTCTCTCTTACATTTTCAAACTCTCTCCTATCCCCTACTCTCTCTCTCTTTCTCTCTTAAACACATTTCTATCCCCACTCTCTCTCCCTCTCCCATCACCTACTCTCTCTTCCATCCCCTACTCCCTCTTGAGCTACTCTGTCTTCCCCCTCTCCCATTCCATACTCTCTCTCTTTCACACACATGCACTCCCATCCTCCTCTCTCTCACTCTTCCTCTCCCACTTTGTCTCCCACCACCTACTCTCTCTATCTCTTTGTCTCTCTCTCTCTCACACACACATAGCCATTCCCTTGCCCCCCCCACCCACCTAGCTCTCTTTTGGTCTTGGTTTGTAATTTAGACCTCAATAGTGCATGCACACTATAGTGCGCATGCGCTACTAAGTATTCAATGCTTTTAATAGCGCATGTGTGCTATAGGGCGCACATGCTATTGAAAGCTTTGCATTAAACCCAAGCTTAAGGCTTGGTTTTGCCTTGGAGATCCAACCCAAAGGTTTGGAGTTTATGAATAGGTATGAAACATGTTTTCTAGCAAACATACCAAAAATGATTGATTTTTCGTGTGCTCCCCTTCAAGATTCCTTGTGGTTGGGTATCGATAAGATCAAGTTACATATCATTATAGGTCTCTTTGTTAGCTATCTAACCATATAATTTATCTTTAGTTTGAACTATTTCAAGCCTTTCATCTATAATTTCTTTTGAATGTATGTTCATTTTTGTCAAAAACCACCATGTACTAATTGGGCTATAGATTTTAGCTCATTCATCGAATTTTGCAACAACTTAGTTTTTTAGAAACTAGACTCCATTCAACACACTTTGAAAAAAAAGGTTTTGATTTTAGATTAGTTTTCAATTATTTCTAGTGGAGCACATAGATATTTCACATTTTTGGGATGTGTTTAGTGAAAAAATTAATTAAAACAAAAATACACATTATAAAATGACCCAAAAAATCTAGGATAAACTACATAGTGTCAAGTAACTTTTGACTAGAGTGATTAAAGAATTTCACAAAAAAAGTTAAAATTTTAGGGGGGCAACACTTTGTATTGTGTTATTATTTTTTGGAATAGATAGTACCACTTTTCGTGGACCCCTTTTTTGAGGACCTAAAACTAAACCATTTTGAAAAAAAATAGTAGTTCAGAAACTAGATTCAAAGGACTACGACTTTTGTTTTTGTCATATCTTAAAATTTTGAGCATAATTATCTTCAAACTCTTGTTGAAGTTTAAAATTTGAAAATTTTGGGAAAAAGGTGTCCACTTATACCCCCCTTTTGGCACCACAACTTGGTGCACTTACCCAAAAGTCTATTCCATTCCTAACTTTTATGTAAACTCTACATTGCTTGGTCTCTACTATTACTAGTGCTTGGCATTTTTGTTGCTCAACCTTTCTTAACTCTCTGATACTCTATGTCTACAATGATCAACACATAATATATTACTCAATAGTTATATACTTAGAATTCCACTTGGTCATTGATTAATTTCTTGGTTGCTAAATGTGCTCCATTTATATAGAAAATTTCTCTATGGCCATATACTTACTCAGTATCTATACAATTTATCAGTACATACTATCTTATTAACATGACTTAGCCTATGTAGAGTAGCTCAATCATAGTGATGACCATATAAGTTTCCCTTGTAAATGACTAAGTAATTGACACTAATAGAAAACAACAATTATTGATAACAACATAAAGGAGATATTGTAACCAAGTTCTACAAGAACTAAGGAATAGAGATAGGAACCAGAGGACAAAGAGGCCACTCCTGTGACATTTTAGAGCCAAAGTGTGAATATCTCATCATACACTTTACAATTAGCATGGTCAAGTTCCAGTACTCTTGACTCAAAAGTAAAGAAGTTCAAGAAAAAGGTTAAACATCACCCTAGGGAATCAAAGGTAAACTAGTTTCCTTAGATGAGGATAATTTTATACTTGACTAGGATAAGTCTACTTTAACAAAAGAGAAAATTATAATTTTGAGTGAATTATTTTCAAGAAAAGTTAACCAAAACAAGTTTATAAGAGAACATCAAAAGAAAAGGTTTAGTTTGAAATAAAAGATATTCTTTTAGAAACCATTATTATTAATGATTTATATGAAAAGGATTCTATTATTGATTGTTGATATATATTGTAAATAAAGTAAATGAGTCATACATTGATGTTAAACTAAATCTTATGGGGAGAGATAAGAAGATACGTATGTAAATAAAGTAACTTTGTTGGAGAGCTCAACTCATATGTTTGGCAAAGTTGGTCAGTTATCATTATGACCCAAGTATCCTATTTAGGCTGAGCATTATAACTAGACTTGTATATTTTTCATGTACAAACCAAGTAGTAGTGACTATCAAGAAAGTATATTGTGGTGCAAGGGCACCTCGAAACATAAGGCTCTCATTTTTTCAATTTTATTGTTTTGTACACCAAGAGAGCTTTTGTAAGTTAGAATAAGGGTCATTGGACCTAAGTGTGATAGCTAGGGTGTAGGAATTTAAAATGTCTTAGGTAGAGTCATAAATAGCCTAAAAAGAAACGTATACCTTACCATAAGGTAATGAGTAACCTAAGGGATGAGTCACTAGCTTAGGGGAGAGTCTCTAGCATGTAATTTCTTAGGGATATCCTAAATAACAAATTATAAGTGTTAAAAAGAGCAAGCAAGAAAAATTGCAAGATTTGTTCTTTTGCAATTTTCCAATTTTTGCAAAAATGTTGATTTTGCAAGAAATTGTCACTATCCTTTTAAAAAAACTAAAGAGGCCAATGAAAACCCTAATTATGGAGGAAAAATACCTTGGAGGAGATATAAAAGACTTTACAAACCCTAAAATTTCATAAGTGATTGTCATTTGTATGGACAAGCGTTGTAGCATGAGATTTTGAAGGCAAAATTATTGAATTTATGAATTTTTAAGGTTTTATAAATTTTTTCTTGGTTTTTGTACCTAATGGAATCATAGATATGGTTAACTAAAATATTTTCTCTTAAGGAAGCTTGCTTTGAAAGTCTTCTGGTTGTTAGTTTTAAAACTCTTTCCATTTTAGATAGTTTGTTGTCCTATTTTCAGCAACTTGCAAAAATAATGGTGTAACTCACTATCCCACTATTGGAATTAAAAAAAATATTGGGAATCATGAATAAACTCAATGTACTATATTGTGGAAAAAAAAGTCCCTTCAAAACACTAGCAAGCATTTTTAAGCTCTTGCCCTAAGCAAACTAAAGCATGCCCGACTAAGGAATAGTGTTGTTGCGAGCTTGTTTCTTGCTAGATTATGGAGATTTTTGTAGAATTATTTTGGAGGTTGAAAGAGGAGTGAGAGGACGTTACTTTGGTGGAAGGAAAAGCTTCCACCAATCCATTTATCCATCAAACAAGATCAAACAACAATACACCCTTACAAACGCTCAAAAACACTCCATTTCAGCACTAGCACTATACAACCATTCTAGGGCCTAAAACCTAAAAATTATTAAAGCCCTCACAAAATAATTAGATGTACATGAAGACACCTTGGAAGGTTTAGTGGAAGAAAAGTGATAAAATCCCTATTTTGGAGGTGAAATAGGGCTAATTGGGGCTCTTCCTTGTAGCCCTATTTTGGAGAAAAAGGGTGAAAACGGGTAGAAACCTAACCATAGAAAGAAGTTTTAAGATGCCAAATGAGTTCATTGCAAGGTGTTGAGACTCATTCCATAATCCTATAAGAAATTGAGGGAAATGGTAAAAATGACCTAGTTTTTTTGAAGTCTTTGAATGCTCTTCATCTAGTTTGAGAGCCTGACACACAACAAGAAGTGGAAATTGTTCAAGGTAGTGGAGTAGGGTTTTGGATTGGAGGATATTGGCTTGATAAATATCCTGTAGGTCCATTTTTTGGTCTATAAAAATCCCTACTTCTCCCTATCAATTGGTATCAAAGCTTGCAAAAGGTGTCAGAAAAAGTAAGTGCAACACAAGGTGAATGCTATCACCTACTGAATCTAGTGGTTCTAGCAAAATGGTGACCAATGTTTAATTGGCCAAGAATTTAGAAGAAAAATAAAATAAAGTAGAAGAGAAAGAGGAAGGAAAAGGGTCTTTGACAGAAATATTGGCACAATTTGAATATTTCTTAAGCGAGGTGCAAGACACAACTGATAAATTCAAGGACAAGATAGAGAAAAAAGAAAATAAAGAAGCCAAAGTGAAAGAGATTGAATTTGAAGAAGAAACTCCAACACTAGACCTTATTCTACCAGAAGAACCTTTCTTGAAGACAATAAAGGAAATTAATAGTAAAGCCTTAGAAGGGATTCCTCTATTCAATGGCAAGATGGATCCAGACCTTATCATGGAATGGATTGAAGGAATGGAGAACCATTTTGAATGTAATGGTGTCTCTAATGCTCAAAAAGTCAAGGTGGAAAAATCAATGTTAAGAGGTATTTCTCTAATCTAGTGGAATTTTATTCAAATAGAGAGGTAAAAAGAAGGAAACTATCCCATTGTCACTTGGAAAGGATGGTGGCTAAAATTAGACAAGCCTACATTCCTAAAGATTATGAAATATAGCTGCATAGGAGGAGAAAAAATCTAAGGCAAAAAGAAATGGATGTGCACTCTTATACTAAAGAGTTCCAAAAGTTATGCTTGAGGTCCAAGGTGGTAGATGATGAAAACATAAAATTTGCAAGATATTTGAATGGACTCCAGTGGTCTATCCAAGAAGACATGAGCCTTGTCACTCCTAAGAGAATCCATCAATGCTATCAAATGGCTTTAAAGGTGGAAGAGAAAGGATAAAGAAAGGAAGATCATACCTCTAGGAATAGAGGAAGAGGTAGATATGGTAGAGGAAAAAGAGGAAGCTATGTAGGTAGGATCAATGAAAGTAGATCCAAAAGTGATTCCAAGCTATGTGAACAAAGGGGAGAAACTAGTCAAAGATGTGGTTCAAGTAGAGGTAGAGGCCAAGGTAGATCACGAGGAGGAAGAGGAACATCCTACTTTGCTACAATGAAATGTTAACATTATTAGAAACTTTGACATCTAGCCTATAGATGTCCTAAAAAGGGATCAAAATCACAAGGAGAAAAGAAGATAGCCTACATCCATGAAGATGCCACAAGTGTGAAGTCACCTAATGTCTATTTGGATTCTAAAAGTGGGGAAAACTTGATGATAAAGAGGATCCCAATTAAAGAACCATTCAAAGGAGAGCTTAAGAAAAGAAGAGCACTTTTTAGAGCGAGATGCAAGATTATGGGTATGTATAGTTATCATATACTTTGAGTCTACTGATAACATCATTTTACAAGAAGCCATAGATAAAATCAAGATTCCAAAAATACCTCATAGCACTCCCTACAAGGTTACCTAGCTAAAAAAAGGAGAAATATTTTTTGGTAAATGAGAAAGCATGGATTGAGTTCACCATAGGAGGATATAAAGACAAGATTCTATGTGATGTTTTACCCATGGATTCCTATCACCTATTACTAGGTAGATCATGGTAGTTTGATAGGAAAGCCATATGTAATGGTGAGCTCAACTCATACACCTTCAAGAAGGATGGGGTAAGTTATAAAATTTAGTCATTACTTGAATCTGATAATCAAGGAAGTGGACCTAATGTGCTACTATTAAAGGGGAAAGAGTTCATGAAGACTCTTCACAAAGAAGAGGGAGTGCGTTATGCCATTGTGGTGAAACCCAAGGAATAAGGAGAAGCTAAGAAGGAGGCAATACCTCATAAGGTATAGAAAATTATTTATGAATTTTAGGACATTATATTAGATGGTACACCAATAGTACTACCACCTAAAAGAGTAATCAACCATCAAATAGACTTGGTTCTAGGAGCATCTCTTGCAAACAAAGCACCTTACAAGATAACTCTTGAGCATAATAGAGAAGTTGCAAAGCAATTACACGAGTTGATGGATCAAGGGTTGATAAGGAAAAGTATCAATCCATGTGATGTACCTACTATTTTGGCACCTAAGAAAGGAGGAACATGGAGATTATGCACAAATTCTAGAGCCATAAACAAGATCACAATTCAGTATAGGTTTCCCATACCTAGCATTGAAGACTTAATTTACTACTTAGGAGGGGCTAAGTAATACACCAAAATAGAACTTAAGAGTGGTTATCATTAGATTAGAGTCAAAGAGGGAGATGAATGGAAAACAATCTTTAAAACCACTAAAGGACTCTATGAATGGCTAGTTATGCCATTTGGCCTCTCAAATGCTCTAAATACATTCATGAGGCTCATGAATGAGGTGTTGAAAGACTTCATAGGTAAGTTTGTGGTAGTTTATTTAGATGATATATTGATTTTCAACATGAGTAAAGAGGAACACTAAGAGCATATTAGGATTGTATTGTCTAAATTGAAAGAAGAATACTTAACCATCAATCTAGACAAGTGTGATTTCATGAAGTAGGAACTAATCTATTTAGTCTTTGTTCTTTCACAAGGAGATTTGAAAATGGATGGAGACAAAGTTGCACCAATATTGAGATGGCCAACTCCTAAGAATGCCAAAGAAGTGAAGAGTTTCCATGGCCTAGCTTAGTATTCTAGAAAGTTCATTAAGAACTTTAGTGGAATATGTACTCACATGATGGATACTATTAAAGATGGAATAAAGACTAATTTTGTGTGGACACCAATAACAAACAAGCGATTTGAAACATTAAAGAAGGAGGTATCTACTAAGCCTATTCTTAATTTTCCTACATTCAATGAACATTTTGTTGTAGAATTTATGCAAGTAATATAGTAGTGGAAGGATTCTTAAGCCAAAGCAATAGACCAATGACTTTCTTTAGTGAAAAGCTAAATGTAGCAAAATAAATGTACTCTTCCTATGATTTGGAACTCTGTGCACTTTTTCAATCCCTCTGGAAGTGGAGGCATTATCTCTTGGCCAAGGAGTTTGTAGTGCTCATAGATAACCAAGCTTTGAGTTTTCTTAACTCTCAAGACAAGTTAAGCCATAGATATGTCAAGTGGGTGGAGTATCTACAATCTTATACCTTCACCATAAAGCACAAGAAGGGAAAACTCAACAAGGTAGTTGATGCTTTGGGTAGGAGGTTGGTTACAATTCAAGAAATCCAAGTAACTTGCATAGGGTTGGATAATTTCAAAGAACTCTATCAAATTAATGAAGATTTTGTTAGTTTGTGGTGACTGATCAGGAAAGTACTGTACAACATGTTGGTGTTTGAAACTACTAAACAACAAAATTTTTAATACCAAGATAGTAATACCAACATAACCTAAGGATTAGCCAATTCCTATTAACAATTATATATGCAAATCACTTGGGCCCAACTTCAACAAAACCAAGGTGGGTATACCTAGGGATGATTCTAAAGCAAATTTTTGTATGAAAATTGTCTTGGTTTCATTCTAATTCTAATCTTCTATCCTTAGGCACATACATAGTTTACCAATTTCTTTAATGCTTTCAAGTTTATATGCATCTCTCATAAGCATATCTAGTCATACTTCTCCCAGGGTTTACAAGTATTTCTAGAAATAGTAGCTACCTAAGACTTAGAAACTAAATGTAAATGAGTGGTGACCAGCATTATGACCTTGAACAAAATGGAATGAAGATGACTTTGAAATTATAATTGTTTTGACATGTAGAAGAAGAATTTACTCTTAACCAATTTTTATTTATATGACTAGTGCGTTATCCATGCGAGAAAAGAGTCAACTATTGGCAGGAGATCTTGTTCAATTAAATGTAATTGAATTTATCAACTGTAATCACCTATTTCCATTCTTATGAAATATCCTTTTCATAAACTCATGAATTTTACTGATTTACTAAAGCATTTAAATAATCCATTAAATTAAAAGTAACAATATAACCAATATACAAGCCATGAAAATTATATTCAATCAATTGAACCTTATTCAAATGATCTCAAAATTAACAAACTCATGAAATGGAGACAGAAAATGGTGACACAGATCTAGTGTAACTTACCTTTTGCATTATCCTTTTTGTTGACTAATACAATGACCAATAAACTCAATGAAAAACCAAGGAATTCACACTGATTCTATCATTTCTATCTATCATCAGAAAGTACATAAATGGAAGTAAACTCAAAATCAACTACACATGATTGGAATGACTGTACTTTCTTAAAAATTTAAAAGGATACAAAAATTTAGACCCTCATAATGCCTTGGAAACTCATTTATATAACATGAGTTGCAACAAGAAAAGGGCAATTATGATTGATAGGTGTCATTGTAAGGAAACTTAGGTGCAGAAACAAATTTCTACACTAATCTCTTAAGAGAAGTATGGTGCAAAACCTATTAAAATATTTTACACTTACAGATCCAATATCACGTAAACAACAATATTTCAGCCAAGAAGGCATAAAGAAAATAGATAGAGAAAGAAACACATAACACAAAGATTTTCTAGTGGGGAAAAACCTTTTGGTAAACCCCCCCCCCCCCCCCCCCCCCCCCTTCAGAACCTGCACAATGTATTATCTTCAACACAAGGTTACAATACACTTGCAATGCAAGTTCAACAGTGACAATAGAAGACTTCAGTAGCAACTCATAGTACCAATAGTACACTTTTTTGCATCCCTCCTCTTTGCAACCCAAAAAATGCTTATAACATGCACTTCACTTTAGGGCTACTCCCAAAGATAATCGTATTAGGGTTTTACCATTCTTTGAGAAAATAGGAACCCTGAACCCCACTATTGGGGTAGAGTGTACAATACTCAAATTTATCAATTGCCACATGTCTTCACCTATCATTGAATCTTCCTAACATAGCTCTTACATGCCATAGGAATCTATCATAACCATTTCAGTGATGATCTCCTTATACACAATTCAAGATGCCAACACATCAACATTATTTGAAAGAAATACATTTTACAAAACAAATAATAAGAATATGAATTATCCAAGGTTGAGAAACCTTATTCCTAACATTCTCCCACTTGTTGAACACCTTGTAAGAGTAGTAGGAACATAATAGGAACTAACCGTTCTTGGCCAAAAGGCCCATAGACTATGAACACCATCTGAACTTCTCAGTGCCCACTGGTTTCGTTAATGCATCTGCACCATTCTTCACAATATCTACCTTCTCCAAATTTACTTTTCCATCTTCCACCATATCTCTCACAAAGTGAAACTGTACATCAATGTGCTTTGTTCTGGCATGGAAAGTTGGATTCTTTGCAAGGAAAATATCACTCTAACTGTCACACCAAATAGTAATCGGTTTTGCATCAACACCAACATCAAAACACAATCTCTTAAGCCAAATGGCTTCCTTACAAGCATGAGTAGTAGCCATGTACTCAGCTTTTGTAGTGGACAAAGTAACCATGGGTTGTCACTTTCTCATCCAACTGATGGCACCACCAAACATAGTGAACACATAAGCACTGGTGGATCTCCTACGGTCAATATCACCTGCCCAATCTGAATCCACAAACCCATCAATACAAACTAAATGCAGAGATCCAAAAGAGTTACCATGATAAAATATGGAGTAATCTGATGTACCCCTCAAATATCTAAATACTCACTTAACTACATCCCAATGTACCCATCTAGGATTAGCCATAAACTGACTCGAGACTCCCACTACTTGGGCAATGTCTAGTCTAGTAGAAACCATAGCATACATAAGTCTACCAACTGCACTAGCATAAGGTACTCCACTCATGTCCTCCACCTCACTAGGATATTTTGGACAATCATCTATAGATAACTTTGTTCCCATAGAAATAGGAACACATAGTGGTCTATAATCTACCATGTTGAACCTGTCCAACACAGTCTTCACATACTTACTCTAGCTCAACCAAAGTTTTCTGTTAGACTTGTCTCTACTGATTTCCATACCCAAGATGTACCTAGCTATCCCAAGATCTTTCATCTCAAACTATGCTGACAGTTGAGATTTAAAATCAGAAATCATACCCTTACCCTTCCCAAACAACAACATATCATCAACATATAATGCAACAATAAGAAGGCAATCATTTTCAACTCTCAAATAAACACAATGATCTAATTTTGATCTTACAAATCCAATTGACAATAGAAAGGCATCAAACTTAATGTACCAAATCCTAGGAGATTGCTTCAAACCATATAAAGATTTCTTTAATTTGCAAACTAAGGGTTCTTTACCTTTAACAATGTAGTGCTAAGGCTATGACATATAAATCTCTTCCTCCAAATCACCATGAAGGAAAGTTGTCTTCACATCCATCTATTCTATCTCTAAATCATATGATGTGGCAAGAGATAACAAAAATCTAATGGATGTCAACTTTGCAATAGGAGAGAATATTTCACCATAATCTATTCCCTCTACCTGTGAATACCCCTTTGCAACCAATCTAGCTTTGTACCTTTCGACACTACCATCTGCACAAAATTTCTTCTTGAACACCCATTTACAGCCAACAAATTTTCTCCCTTTAGGCAAAGGTACAAGGTTCGAAGTTTTTTTTTTTTCCTCTAATGAGTCCATCTCATCATCCATAGCCTCACTCCAAGAACCTACATCTTCCATACCCAAAGCCTCTTTCACAGATCTAGGCTCATCAATGTTAGTAATCAAAGCAAAACCACAATTAGAATCTAACATAGAATAACTAAACCTTTCTAGTTATTTTCTTTCTCTCATGGATCTCCTCAAGGGTTGAGGTTGAGTTTTTTCTTCCTCTTCTTCTGAACTATCAAAGCTGCTAGAGCTCTTCTCATCATTAGACCCAACATGGTCTCTCTGTTAACTCTTCTCAGGGGTAGAAGGAAACTAAAAAACATCTTTTTCATTTTTATTTTCATCTGGTTGTAGCACAATAGGAGAAGATGTTAGCTCTCTAAAAATAACATTTCTACTATACAACACCTTACTAGTCACAAGATCACAAAGCTTGTATCCTTTCACACCAGCACTGTATCAGATTAAAATACATTTAACAACTTTCTTTTCCAACTTAGATCTTTTCTCATTTGGAACATGTGCATAAGCTTCACAACCAAAAACATAAATATTTCTAATTGAAGGCTTCTTACCAGACCACACCTCCATGGGTGTCTTACCAACAAGGGCTGATATAGGAGATCTATTAACCAGATGGCAAGTAGTGGCCATAGCTTCGGCCCAAAACCTTTTTTCTAAACTAGCTCCACTAAGCATACTCCTAGCCTTCTCCATAAGTATCATGTTCATTCTCTCTAAAACTCTATTTTAATGTGGGCTATAAGGAGTCATCGTATGCCTCTTGATACTTTGTTCTTTATAGAACTATTTAAACTCTACTGAGAAAAACTCACCACCATTGTCAGTTGTCACACACTTAATCTTCTTACTAGTCTAATTCTCTACAATGGCTTTAAATTCCTTGAATCAACTAAAGACTTGTGTCTTACTCTTAAGGAAATAAATCCATGTCCTTCTACTATAATCATTTATGAAAGATACAAAAAACATAGACTTGGAGATTGAAGGAACTTTTATAGGACCAAATACATCAAAATGAATGAGATCCAAAAGATTAGAAGATTTGTGAGAACTAGAGTAAAATTGAACACGGTTCTTTTTACCATAGATATAGTGTTCACAGAAGTTAAACTCAATATTGCAATTATTTAACCCCTTAATGAGATTTTTATTTCTCAAGGTTTTGAGACCCTTTTCACCAATGTGACCAAATCTCATATGCCACAACATTGTCTTTTTTGTAGGAAGCTTACCTTCCAAAGTGTTTGCATTGCCATCAGAACTAATAACCGCAAAATTCTTCACTACTAGTTCAAATGGTGAGGATGAAGAACTATTACATAGAGCAATACATGCATCTAGCTGAAATAAGGTACCTCTCCTAGTACCCCTTTCAAGCACTATTGATCCTCTCATCATCTTGCATCCTTCTTTCAAAAAAATAACTTGCACACCTACATCATTTAGCATACTTATAGATAATAGGTTTCGTACCAAACCTAGAATGTGCATAACTCCATCGATTCCCTTTACTTTTCCATTAGAAAATTTGATAGTGACCCTTCCACATCCAACTATCTTTAGGTGAGAATCATCACCTAAGTATACCTTTCCACCATCGAACTCTTCGTATTTTGAGAACTAGTTTTGATGAGAGGTCATGTGAAAAGATTCACCCAAGTCAACCAACCACACATCATCAGATGCATGGGCTGCCAAAGCTATGATGAATGCATTGCCATCTTCTTGAGATCTTTCTAAAGCTAAATATGAACCATTCTTCTTCTTCTTTGGCTCTTTGCAATCTTTATGGAAGTGCCCAAGTTTATCACAGTTCCAACATTTTGCCTTGGACTTATTGGAAGTCTTTGACTTCCCATAGGATTTTGATCTACCCTTATTGTCAGACTTATTATCATTTTTCTTCCCTCTTTCTGTGGATCTCCCATGAACAGCAAGGGCTTCTTTTTTTGAAATGGAAGCCTTTCTCCACATCTCCTTTGATAGTAGTGAAGACACCACATCATCCATTTTGAAGGTGACTAATGTTCTTTTGAGAGCCATCACAAGATGGTCCCATGAATCTGGTAAAGAACACAAAAGTGTGTAGTAATGATCCTCCTCCTCTAACTTGACACCAGCTGATGTCAACTATGCAACTAGAAAATTAAATGCATTTAAATATCCATTAAGGATCCACCTTCCTCCATTCGTATAGAGTACAACTTCTTCCTTAAGAACAACTTGTTCACTAGAGATTTTTCCTGATACACGGCCCCAAGTCTTTCCCACAAACTATATGCAATTTTCTCATCTACAACATTTAGAAGAACTGCATCGGTTAAACAGAGTCTTGTGAGACCCTTAGCTTTACAGTCTTTGATATCCCAATCTACTTGAGCTATAGTTGCTGGTTTTGTAGCACTTGAAGTCACTTCCCGTAGGTCACGATCTTCCAACATGTCTTCCATCTTGAGTTTCCACAAATCAAAATTAGTGCCATTAAATTTCTCCACCTCCATTCCTCCATATGATGAACTCACCATCTTAATCTACAAATAAGATTCAGGATACTCTACACAAGTATCCCACTCAACTTGAGATTAGCTCAAAAAACCCTACCCAACAACTAGGATCAAAAGTTGATCAAGATCTAATACCACTTGTAACGAAACTCAGGTGCAGAAACAACTTCCTACACTAATCTCTTAAGAGAAGTATGGTGAAAATCCTATTAAAATATTTTACACTTATAGATCCAATATCATGTAAACAACAATATTTCAGCCAAGAAAGCATAAAGAAAATAGACAGAGAAAGAAACACATAACACAAATATTTTTCGATGGGGAAAAACCTTTCAATAAAACAACCCCACCCCTCTAGAACCTACACAATGTATTATCTTCAACACAAGGTTACAATACACTTGCAATGCAAGTTCAACAGTGACAACAAAAAAATCCAGTAGCAAATCACAGTACCAACAATACACGTTCTCACAACCCTCCTCTTCACAACCCTAAAAATTCTTATAACATGGGCTTGACTTTAGGGCTACTTCCAAAGATAACCATATGAGGGTTTTACCATTCTTTGAGAAAATAGGAACCCCAAACCCCACTATTGGGGTAGAGTGTATAGTACTCAAATTTATTAGTTGCCACATGTCTTTACCTATCATTGAATCTTCCTAACATAGCTCTTATGTGTCATAGGAATCTATCATAACCGTTTTAGTGATGATCTCCTTATACACAATTCAAGATGTTGACACATCAACATTATTTGCAAGAAATACATTTTACAAAACAAATAATAAGAATACGAATTATCCAATGTTGAGACACCTTATTTCGAATAGTCATTTTACAAAAATAAGTATAACAACCTTTTTCAAAATATCCATGACACCTTAATTCAAAAAGAAATAACAAAAATAGTTCCATATGATAGATGGAGCATAAAATCTTTAACTTAGTCTTTTTCTCTAACTGCCCCCTATTGGTAAAGTCTTTATTTCTACGATTTCTTTCCCATACAATAACCTCCCTCTCGGTTGGCCATTCACATGCTTTGATTGTTGTTAATTCACCAATAGATTTCTACCATGTAGCATCATTGATCACTTTCCCTTTTGTGGTAAACCTATTCATTTCAGTTTTAATCTTGAATATGGTATCAACAAGTTCATTAAAAACACATTCGTCAAAATCACCTTGAAAAATGGATGCCACCTATGGAAAGTATAAATATGGTAAAAAGAATTAGACCATTCATTTAAATCCTTTACTATATTATTAGAATCAAGGACAAAAAGAATGAAAGAATGAAAACTATTTATCAATATTTTTATTTTACTCTAAATTGCTACCAGTTTTCTTGTGAAGAATTGCAATAGATATTTCACCTTGTCCATGCCCTCTTTTATAGTAATAAATTTATCTAGGAGGTTTGGCTTTTTTGCTAACAATGGTATCAACCTGTCAAAGAATTGATATATGGTGCCCATTGTTGGAAGATTAGATCAAACCACCCTATTGATTCTTTGCTCATCTATTCTACAGATTGTAAATTGATAAATGTATTATAGGAATCTTGGCATATTCTCTTTAGGATGCTTATTCTATTACTTAGTACATTCATAATAATATTTTTCTTTGTTGCACTGTCAGATGGGGAAACCTCTACTTCCACATTAACCATAGGTAGTAGCACTATGACCCCTATAGATACATCTTCTATTTGGGCCTCTACTTCTATAGTGTTTTTTCCTCTTTCACTTGCCTATGTGCATTATAGGCATGTTGAGATATTCTCTTCAAGATGCTTATTTTATGACTTAGTACATTTATCATAATATTTTTATTTGTTGCACTATCAGATGGGGAAAACTCTACTTCCACATTAACCATAGGTATTGGTATTGTGACCCCCATAGATACATCTTTTGTTTGCGCCTCTACTTATACTATGTGCTTTTCTCTTTCACTTGCCTAGGTGTATGTTCTACCTCTATTTCAGCCTTGAGTTATTCTCTGAGGGATGCCACTTTTGCTTCTAAGCTCTAGATTCTCCCCTCCAACTCTTCAATCCTCTATTTCTACACATAGCTCATCTTGAGCTCATCCTCATACAATTTCTTGACATCTAGACATTCATTGTATATTGTAGCTAACTTGTCTTCAACTTGGTCTATCTTTGCCCCATTTATGAGTGCAAAGTGTTTGACTAGGCTAGAAATCTCTTTTCTAGTAGTATTATCTAATGTCCAAACAATCATATTGCATTGTGTAGTTTCCTATATGTCCATCATCTTAGGCTTTTTTTTATTAGGGGCAACGCTCCACATTGCTAGGTTTTTGGTGTCTACATTGAACCTTGACCCCCTCTTCAGTTCTTCACTACCACTGGCCTCATAGCTGATGGCTTTTTCTTGTCTCCTCATTTGATAAAGAACAAAGGCCCTTTCAATATCCCAATTTGGTGTCAGAGTCATACCACTCCTATGTACCAACTCCCTGGCCTCTACAGGGGTCATTGTCTCACTATCTAGGTCATAGGGTAATAGTTTATCCACCAATTCTTTATTTTTCTCAAGATCCTCTACTAGAATGAGGCTCATTGTGAGCTCATTCTATTTTATTTTATAAAGAAAACTTTTAAATTCTGATGATTTAATGAAATCATCATCTTCCCTAAATTTCTCAGATTGGATGAACCTGTTATCGAATCTTGATGCTACAATTTGAAGATCACTAGAGGCTTTTCTTGCCTTTGTATCCCTTTGATGCAAATAATGTTTCCTAGTGTCAGTAAAATATTCATCATTCCCTAGCATCACTTGTAAGGCCCTATTTACCACCCTCTCTAGGATGTGCAATTTTTTTTGCCTCTTATTACCCTTTGGCACCCATGTTGAAGATGATGGTTGCTCCTTCTCCACATCAACCTCCAATTATACATCTAGATTAGGGGATTCTCTATTTATAGTTGCTTCCTCTCCCTCTAGCTCATGTTGCATCTAAGACATGATGTAATCAAAATTTTCTACCATCTTCCTTAAATTACTAGGGTAGGGAATCTCTGTATAAAAACCCTTAAAATTAGGGTTGGTCCTTCTTAAGGACTCCTCCATCTTCCTTATTTCACCATATTTTCCTAGCAACTCATCAACCTCCCTTGTTGCTACTATGTTAGCAATCAAATCCTCCACAAGGATAGGCTTTCTTGGAGGTAGGTTGTATCCCCTAATGGCCTTAACCTCATTGTAATGTGGTTCTCAGGGGCATACATCCTATAAGGCCCATTGGCAAATTTGTACTAGCCTAGGTACTCACTCAACTCCTCATAGGTATTTTTTCCTATTTCAAACTCTCTTACCTTAAAAGTTCTAGAAAAAAATGTGTTTTTGTGGAAAGAAGGAGGGATCATTTCTTTGCTAATCAATAGGAATTGCCAAAAGAATTCAATAATGGCCAATCTAGGGGGTAAATACTTGGGCAGAATGTGAGGAGGCTATGGGCATGCATATATTCTCATCAATGTGCACTCCTTAAACAAAAATATGTCCCCCCCCGTTATGATGTAATTTGGTTTTCTCATCCAAAAATGAAGGTCTAAGAAAAGTTTTCAAAACATTTAATGCCCTAAAGAAAGTATGGTCCAATTGCCTCATAATAATAGAACTGAACAAATTAAAGAACACAAATGCATTTGAATAATGGAAATTTTTATCCCAAATACGAGTCCATAGTTGCATAGGTAACTCACCAAATTCATCAGAAGTTTGATCGATGAAGTCCTAGCTGATGTAACCAATGTTATAATACAAGATTAGGTGCATCAACAATGAGTAATGGTGGAACTTGAAATCCTTCAATTCTCCCTTCTTTGCATTAACAATTTGATTGTGCATGCTATCCATGATAAATGCCACATAATCATATTCTTTGTGGTGGAAGAGGTCTTGTATGTCACATGCCATTAGAAATAAGGAACAATAGACAAAATCCTCTACACCATCACTTCCCAGAACTTTTTGTAGCCCATATACTATGTTCTTGAAATAATTTTTGAACCTGCTTAAGGGAAAATGATCTCCTACCTTCTTTAGAATCAGCCCTACCTTTTTTACATTGTAAGGGATGTGGGGCAGCATCACATTATTCACAAAATAGGTCTTATTTCTCCCAAATTTCCCTTGTAAGTCTTCAATGTCAATAGGCACATCCATTTGTCCTTCTAATCCAAAAGCCTCTATGAAAGAAGTTCTATCTAGTGTGCACAAAAAGATACCATTATGCCTTTGGAATGTCTTGGTGACTCAATTGTAAGAATTTATTGGTGCTTTTAATAGGTCCACATCAACAAATACTTCTAGAAATTTCAGCTTTGGCATGTTCCTATTCCATGGGTTATAGACTGGTACATTTTTAGTTCTATTTTGGTAGAAATATAAAAATAGATAAAAACCATCAATTCTAGGGCATTTTGCATCCCTTACCAAGAAGTAAGGGTCTTTGAAAATATGGTCATTTGTTGAAATCTCATTGGATGACCCTGGAATAATTTTTAACCAATCTTTCGCATGCTTGTTTGGCTTTCTGACCATCGACTTCTTCTTTATTTTTACAGTGCCCTTCTTCCCTTTTCCTTCTACTGTAACTTCAACAAGATCATCACCCTCATCTTCAACCTCTACCTGTTCTACAAGCACCTCCTTGACTTCCTTCTTAGCCATTTTCTCTATAAATTACAATTTGAACTCCTTACAATAGTAACATAGAAATCATGAGGCTATGGATACTTGGAGAATTTTTTCAGAGTAGGAACAAAAATTCTTCGAAATGGCAATATTCTGAATGTTCAATCAAATATTTATGGTTTAATCATACAATCGACTAGCTTTTTTAATAAATTCTACATGCATGAGCTTTTAATACCACCTTCGTAGGCTGATAGCAAGGAATATCAACCATGAAATTTGATCCTAATGTCCTTTTCAATGTTTTATTTTACTTAGCCATCGTGAATTTGTCCTTTTTTTTGAATTGGCATGACACCTCAGTCACTTTCTTTACTAATTCTAGTCTTTCATTTATACACTGAGTCAAAATCTTTCAATCTTCATAACCCAAAAAAACACTTAGTGAGCCTTTACGTCTGTCTGGTGACACTTTAGAATACCCCAAGCATAGAAGTGTTAGGGTTTCTTAAGAATTGTATTGAAATTTCTTTTAAGCTCTTACACAACCCCTTACATCATAGAATCTCAAGCCTCCTCAATGGGTACGTTTGTTCTTATGCTTCAAACATTCCTTGTATAAGCGTAAAGCCTTTGTTACAACCTTTACTTTAACCTTTATGCTCATACACACACATATCACTGGAAAATTTTAAAAAATTCTTTATGCTACTATGCTCACTTCATTACTTAGGACATTATAAAAATTTACATACCCATCCTCTGGTCATATGCTTAAGACTTTACCCATGGCATTCTAATGACTCTTATCTTTTCTTTATTTCTCCTTTATGCTTGCATGAGTTAACTTAACCTCATAACATTAGAAAGCCTTTACAAATGGCATCTTGCTCTTATGTTTCTCCTTTCTTGTAGTAGCTTAAAGCCTTCTTTTCATTCCTTTATCTATTCTTTTATGCTTATAGACTTAGACTCAACTCATAACCATGGAGAAAGGGATGAGATAGCTCTTTGTTCATACAATGACTATGCAATCATAAAAGCATAATGAGAAATTTCACTTTTCACTTATCAACAACCTGGATTGAATCTTAGAAAAATAGAAAAGAACATAGTTGTTGATTTTAGGCACATGCAAAATGAAGAACTTAAGTAGTCTGCCATGCAGGTTGGGCCCATCTAACATGTATGATGTGTCACCATTTGATTCATTCTTATTAGGGCCCATCTAAGAACTGAATAGGTCCCACTTAGCACAATCACCATTATAGCATGGCTTTATGGTTGTCCACAAATCCAAGAAGCAAAGGCACATAAACAAAGTTGAATTTCACTTTCATTCTTACAAGTTCCTTTTACACATAAAATAGTAAAAAACTTTATGCCTTCTCATAAACCATCATTTATGCCATGCTAGGATATTATGCCTTTATGCCATTCACTAGAACATAGATGTGTAGATCAAACTGTAATATCTTTCTACCCCTCTGCTCAATAGTTTACTCATATTCCTATAAAGTGATCTGACACATCTCCTTTAAAACCTTTTATGCTCATATGCTTAACACTTTAATTTAAGATCAAAAATACCTTTTCAAGCTCCTTTCCCTCCTCCACTTAGCTTATCACCGTAAAGCCATAAAATCACTTTTAAAGCATAAGAAGCCTTTATATCTCTTCACCCAAGGATCAAGCATGTGATCGAGGAAGCTCAAAATGAACTATTTTGCTACTATGAAAAGCATAAGTGTATCCTATAAAACATGAACTCCTTTACACCTTTACGCTACTTGGTGAAACATGACCATGGAAACATGAGCAAGAAGGTACTTCATTCGTATGGAAAGCCCTACACTGCAAGATTGTAAAGGGAAGAACTTGAGCACTTTACAAATCCTTTTGAAATTTTGAAAAAGACCTAGGGTTTTTACACACTTAAGGTATTTCAATGACTGTGTTGATGACAAACCTTGATAATTTAATAGAATTCAAACAACACATGAACCAGCACAATACTAGGGAAACCTAAAAATTTGAAATTTTTTATAAGGAATGAAACCCTAATCTACATGATACAATGACTTAAATGATTTTTCATCAAAATTTTAGAATTTCTCTGCACTATGAACAATTAGACCAACACAATACTTGTTTGATATTTTGTAACCCTAAATAAATTACTTGTGTAAAAGGGCTTAGGGTTAGGTATTTTCATTAAGTTGTGATGTAAAAATTGGTTCTTGTGGCAGAGTTGAGCTGTAAGGGATTACAGATTGTAATCAGGTTGTAATCACTGGATCATAATAATATCAGACTTTTTTTTTTGGTAGATGTAGCCTATGAATTGGATGAACCATGTTAAATCTTGGTTCCTTGTGTTCTTTTCTATGTGATCTATTATTTTCTATTATTGGTTATATTTGCATGTAATTGTTATTTCTACCCATAGTTTAATCCTAATAGATTTGGCAATTGCATACAAAGTGTGTCAAGAGCACCAAAATCCCTTTCATGGTGAGTTTGTAGACTTTACATTGTAGAATAGATTACTCTTCAAAGGTGGGCAACTATGTGTACTGAAAGATTCCATGAGGGAGAACCTTATACAGGAAAAACACAATGGAAGTTTGAGTGGCCATTTTGGCTTGAATAAGACCTTGGAGTTGGTTCAAAGGTACTAATATTGGCCTAAAATGCAGCAAGATGTAAGGTTTTATCTTGAGAAATGCATCATATGTCAAAGGGAATAGGGGACTTCTACAAATTGAGGACTTTATGAGGCTCTCCCAGTACCAAGTAGACCATGGGAATGCGTAAGTATGGATTTTGTGGTTGGTTTACCTAGAACAAAAAGTGGTTCTGATAGCATCTATGTAGTAGTGGATAGATTTAGAAAAATGGGTCATTTTATTCCATGCAAGGTCACTCGTGATGCAAGTCATATTGCCTACTTGTTTTTCAAGGAATTTGTGAGGATTCATGGTTTGCAGATTCATGGTTTGCCAACTAGCATTATATCTGATAGGGAGATAAAATCCATGGGACATCTTTGGAGATACTTATGGAAAAGGTTAGGTACCAATATCTCTTTTAGTTTAGCCTACCATCCACAAACTAATGGTTAGAATAAGTTGTCAACATGACACTTGGTAACTTGCTAAGATTCTTAACCAAGGAGTATGTTTTGACATTAGATTTTGTCCTTCACCAAGCATAGTTTTCTTATAATGATTGCATTAATAGAGCTATGGGTAAGAATCCCTTTGAGATTGTGTATGGGATACATCATAGGGATGTATGTGAGTTTATAAACCTAGATGGTCAAGTACCTAACAATGGTTATGCTAAAAATTTCAATCAATTTATAAAGGAAGTGCATGAACAAGAAAAATAATTCATCATTGACAACACCAAGAATATAAAGGATAAAGCTGACCTCAAGAAGAGGGAAGTCAAGTTTGGTTTAGGGGACTTGGTCATGCTTCACCTTAACAAAGAGAGAATGGATAAGGGAACCTCTATAAAGCTGCAAATGAGAAGAATTAGCCCATGTCCAATACTAGCCAAGTATGGGCAGAATGCTTACAAGATTGGATTAATAGAAGATTCAACTATCTCTCCTATCTTCAATGTAGTTGACCTAGTCAAATACAAAGGCCCTCTTATTGAGGTGGATCAACATGTGGAGGAAGCTTAGAAGGATACACAAAAAAAAGCTTAACCTCCTAAGCCAAAGCTTCAAGTAGAAAATATTTTAGATTCTTGGATTCATGCAAAGACTAGACATGGTACATACAAATAACACCTTGTCAAATGGCATGGTAAATTGGGCTCAAAGGCTACATGGATTACTAAGAATTAGTTCAAGCTAAAAGGCATAGATCTCCAGCTTTTGTCTCGAGAGGGGACTTAGCTTATTTGGTGGGGAGTATGGTACAGGGGCACTTTGAAACATAGGGCCCTCAACTTTTCAATTTTGTTTTTTTGTGCTCCCATAGAGATTTTTTAAGTAGGAATAAGGTTTATTGGACCTAAGTGTGATAGCTAGGGTGTAGGAAGTCAATATGTTCTAGGTAGAGTCATAAACGCCCTAAAAAGCAAGGTTTACCTACCATGGGGTAATGAGAAATCTAAGGGATGAGCCAATAGATTAGGTAAGGGTCTTTAGCCTAGAATTGCTAAGGGATAGCCTAAATAACAAATTAGAAGTGTTAAAAAGATTAGGCATGAAAAATTGCAAAAGTTGCTCTTTTGCAATTTTGAAATTTTTCTAAAAATGTTGATTTTGCAAGACATTATGATTTTCCTCTTAAAAAGAATAAAGAGGCTGATGAAAACCCTAATGATGGAGGAAAAATTTCTAGGAGGAGATATAAAAGACTTTCCAAACTCTAAAATACCATAAGTGATTGTCATTTGTACGGACAAGTGTTGTAGCATGACATTTTAAAATCTAAATTACTAAATTTTTTAGTTTTTAAGGTTTTCTAATGTTATTCTTGGTTTTTGTACCTAATGGAATCATAGATAGTGTTAATTATAACATGTTTTCTTTAGGAATTTTGTTTTGAATGTCTTTTGGTTGTTAGTTTTAAATTTTTTTCCATTATAGATAGTTTGTTGTCATATTTTCAGCAACTTGTAGAAATAATGGTGTAACTCACTATCGCACCATTGGAAGTGTAATAACTCTTAGGGATAGTAAGTACACTAAATTTAATATATTTTAGCAAAATCAAGGCCCTTTAAAATGCTATCAAGAATTTTTAAGCTCTTTGCCTAGGCAAGCTAAAGCATTCCTGACTAGGTAATAGTGTTGTTGTAGAGCTTGTTTCTTATAGGATTGTGGAGATTTTTGGAGAATATTTTTGGAGATTGAAAGAGGAGTTAAAGGATTTTCCTTGGGTGGAAGGTAAAGCTTCCACCAATCCATTTAGTCATCAAACAAGACCAATCAACAATTTGACCTTACAAACCCTCAAAAACCCTCCATTTCAACACTAGCATTGTACTACCATTCCAAGGCCTAAAATCAAGAAATTCTTAAAGCCCTCACAAAATATGTAGAGGTCCATAAAGACACCTTGAAAGGTTTAGTGGAAGAAAATTTATAAAATCCCTATTTTATAGGTTAAATAGGGCTAACTGGGGCTCTTCCTTGTAGCCCTATTTTGGAGAAAAAGGTTGAAATTGGATAGAAACCTAACCATAGAAAGATTTTTTAAGATGCCAAAGTAATAAACTAAAAGGTGTTGAGAATCCTTCCATGATCCTACAAGTATTTGAGAGGAATGGTCAAAAATACCTAGTTTTGTTAAAGACTTTGAATTCTCTTCATCTAGTATGAGAGCTTGGCAGACAACAAGAAGTGGAAATTGTTCAAGATAGTGGAGTAGGGTTTTAGATTGGGGGATCTTAGCTTGGAAAAGGTCCTATGGGTCCATGTGGTGGTCTAGCAAGACACCCTAAGTTTAGAGGAAAATAAGAAGCATGAATCATTGATTGGTTCATCCCTACTTCTACCTATCATATTGTCATTGAGTACTCCAAATATAAATTGAGTCATGGAAAAGATAGTTCATGATGAGATTTTTGATGCCGATTCACATAGTATAAGCTAAGCAAGTGAAGTCTAGGTGTTAGCATGTAGAAAAATTATGACTAGGCATTGGAATGTTCAAGTGCCAAGTATACTAGTTTTGATATAATTGACTGGAATGACACAAGCACCAAGATAAACCATTTTTTCTAATCTTGAGATGTATGTTTTTCTTCAAGGATTCAATGATGGAGTGATTAAAATTTTTTTTATGGATCATTAATCCCTATGAAAGGTGATCACTGAATCAAAGAAATAAAAGGACTCGGTGGCAAAAGTAAAGGATCTAGATCATTGATTTTGATCTAGAAACTTATACAAATGGTTATAAGAAGAGGATCAAAACAAATATGCATGTGAGAAAGGTTGAAAGTTTTGATCTTAGAGGAAAATTCTAAATGAAAACCATATATAGAAACTAAATAGAGTATTGAAGGAAAAAATATATTTATATTTTATTAGATATCAAATCAAAGATGGTAATGAGGAGATTCATTATTATAATTTGATGTGTGAACCAAAGGATCAAGTATTGATTCATTCTAAGAAGTGTTTGAGAGTAAATCTCTTAACAAAGTTGTCTTAATAGAACTTTTTAAATCTCTTGATAGATAATGTATTTGTTTTTAAGTTTTAAATAATTTAATAAAGGTAGGATTTATAAGGTTGGTAAGGTCTTAATATGGTAGATCACTCATAGGATATATCATCAGAAGTGATCAAAATTGTAGTGCAAATAGGCAAACTGTATTGTTGTAGTAATAAAGATTTGTGGCTATCATCCCCACCTCATTTTTTTCTTCACCTTGGAGGGTAATCAAAATATTTTTGTTATGTGTTAATGATTTGTTGACATGTTTCATTGATGTGAGTATCCATTAGATCTAACACATCATTGTAGTAAATGTTTATGTGATTTGTGATATTGTTGAGATAAGGGCTTAACATAAAAGATATCATATGTGTTAAGTGTTTGAAGTGAGATAAGTTATACAAATCCTGATTCACCCCCCTCCACCCCTCTCAATGTTTGAATTTCCCATTAGACTTCCAAAAAATTTACTACCCTAGTGGACATTAATGTAAAATGTGGGATCATTCACAAGGCACATGAACTATTTAACAAAAAATATATATAATAAATGTTGTCTCATGGAATACTATATTATTTGGATATGTATAAAATGGTGATTTTGAGGAGGCTTTCAAGATTTTGAAAAGAAATACCCCAACTAGATTATATATCATGAAATTTTATGGTTGTAGCATACCCAAAAAATTAATTGGTTGAGAAGGCCTTGGAGGCATTTAAGAGAATGTAATTAAAAGGTTTGAAAGAAGATTAAAAATTATTTTCCACCATCCTCCCACCATACAAAATAAGAGATTTGGATTATAGTTTGGAAATCCATAAAAGAATAATTGAAAGGGGGTTTATGTAAAATATCATAGTTGTGAATTCCCTTATAGATGTGTATTGAAAATGTGGAAGCATGTTCAAGGCATGTGAAATGTTTCAAAAAATGATACAAAGGGATTTGATCTCATGGACTATAACTATTTTATGTACAAAAAGGTTTTCTCAATGAGACTTGCTATATTTTTAAAGAAATACCTCAAAGGAATGTAATATCAAGGATTGCAATAATTATAGAATATGGACAACATGGTTTGTTTAATGAACCATTAAGGATTTTCAAAGAAGTTCCTTGACTAGATGTCCTCACATAGAATACCATGGTTGTTTGGTATATGAAAAATGGGTTCTTTGAAAAATCTATAGACATGCTTATGGAAGTGCAAATGAAACATAAAAGACCAATTAAATTACTTTTATTTCCATTCTCCAAGTGTGTGCCCAAATTAAACTTTTGGAATAAGGTATATGCATCCATCAAAGTATAATCAGGAGTAGATTCTTATTAGATATTCTAGTTTATGAGTGTCTTGGTAGACATGTCGGAAAAATATGGAAACATGTGAACTATTTGAAAAAAAATCAAAATGAGATGTCATCTCATAGATGGAAATACCTCCAGGATGTCATAAAATTAGTTTGTTTTAATAAGCATTAGAAATTTTTAAACACAAGTGATTTTCATATGTAAACCTAGACTCCATAATGTTTTCCAATATCCTCCCAATCTATGCCAAAATTTGAGCTTTAGAACATGATAGTGAAATCCATCAAAACATAATCAAAAGTGTACTATTATCATATGTTGTAGTTTGGAATAATTTGACAGACATGTATGCAAAATTTGTGTTGGTATAAATAGGTATTTACTATTTACACTGTACTTAGCTTAGTGCATTATTTTATTATTTTATTTTATGAGACACTTAGGAATTTGGACACCTTTTTGGTTTGTCATGTAGACAACACAAAAGTATGCAACTCTAATTATGTACATGTTGTCTACAACATTGTTTTACGTGTCACACCATTGTAGGCTTATCCTCACATCATTACACTTACTTCCGTGCATAATGGAGGGAATCCTATATCTAGTGTACATGTGCCTAGATGTAAGAATTATCATGATGCTGATTTCAAGGCATTCTAGGTGCATCTTAGAGGCCGTTATATTTAGGCACTCCTAGTGTACTTGTACATTGTATTGAATATTATACAATTATTCTTATCATACTCTAGTATAATTTGTGCTTGTATTTTTGAGTTACTTGGTCTTGGGTAAATTTCTCCCTAAGGAAGATTCTTACATGGTATCAGAGCTAAGGGAGATACTCATTACATAGCCATTGGAGCGCTCATTGCTTCATCTCTCTAAGGGACCCAATTAAGATCTGGAGCATCAAAAAAAATTGGGAGCATCTAGAGCTGAAGTAGACCTTGTCATTACATCCAGAATGATGATTTGGTGAAGATTGACTATAAATTTGCTTATTTTAAGCCATAGTCAACTTGGAGGCAAAAGCTTTTTGGATATTAAAACCTGAAGGCCCCATTTGCAAAGCTGAGTATGATATTTTTTTTATCTAATTAATTCATTTTTGGATCAGTTTAAATTATGCATTTTTTTCTTTTTTGATGCTTTTTTGGATTTTTTTTCAATTCAGGCACCTAGGCAGAGAGACTTTTTTTTGCCTAGGCATCGGGTAGTCACACCCCAATCCTGAGCAGTGTGGAATATTCTATAGTCCATAGGTATTATTCTATTATTCTTAGGTTTAATCACACAAGCGGACATACAACAACTTGCAAAATATTCCACTTTCAACTGGCAAGTCACCAAATTTCTAGCCTTTCATAGCCAACATCCTGACTTTCCCACTAGTGATCAATACTCCAACAAAGCCAGTGCATTTTTTTAAAGTATGCACATTGCATGTGGGACAAAACTCACAAAAAATCCAATGACCAGAATTGAAACCTCAGTGATCATAGATTCCAAAACTTGGCATATATTTAAACAAAGTTTAACACTTATAAAATTGCCACATGGCCAACTTCTATTCACCACTACTACATCGCCTTGAAACTACACCACCTGGTGCCATATTACCCTTGCACAGAAGCCATGCAGCATCCAACTCGAAGTCTATGTGGCCCACTCAAAATATTCCACCTCAGCATAGACAGAGGCCATGACATAGTCAGCATGCTGATGTAGGCATCCACATCATCGCTATGGTAGAGTCCATGAGGATGCATACTCAATGTTGACATAAGCACCCTGTTGTCAGCCATATCACCTTTCGTATGCTATGCAAGTTGCACAATTAGTAGTACATAGCATCATCTTCCATACAATCTATATGTGCCATATCAGTAGTCATATACGGTGATGTCATCATAGTCTTGCATAGATGTTGATGTCATCATTTTGATTTGTTAAAATTGAAGCCTATTTGACCATCATAACAGGGCATTTTTGAACTACTTTGATGGCCTTTTGACCATGAAATTTAAATCAGTGTTTTCCTCTATAGACCCCTCTTCAGATGTAGTTTTGATTTGTTGAGATAATGGGTGTTGCACACATTGCATAATATTGTTATTTTATTATTTTATTTTATTATGTAATGTTGTACCTAGATGGACGTGCAACATGTAAAGATTCCCATGGAATATTCTTGATGACTTGTATTGTAACATTGTGAAAATATTTCATGTAATTATTTAATATTGGGGAAAAGAATTAAATGCCTAATATTAAATGTGGGGTCAGTGGGTTAGGTAGCACATGGTTTTAGCACATGGTTTATGTAATACCACTTAGTGGTTTTGTGGGACTTGCTACTATATAAGCAGCCACAAGGGTAGTTGTTGTAGAGAGAGTGAGAGAGAGTGACAAGGAGAAGACAAAAGGCAAGAGTCGAGCGGGACAAGGATTGACAGGTTATCCAAGGGAGCATTTGTGAAGGTTGGAAGCATGGCATGGGATGTGTGGATTCATGCTTGTTCACATAGTTTGCTCGTTTGTGGCTATGGCCATGAAGGCTTCCATGGTTGTATGGCAATGGTATTTTTTGCTGAATAATACATGGTGATGGATACTTTTGGAGGCTGGGTTTTTTCCCTCAATGAGGGTTTCCCAGGGTATATCTTGTGTCACATTTTGTGGGTATGTTTTCTATTCTCTTGCATGTGGATTTTAATTCCGTGTTTATTTCAGATCTATTATGGGTTATGTGGAAATGGTTATATTCTTTGTTGCCAAGTTTCCTTACAAGTGGTATCAGAGCTATGGTTTTATTATTTGTAACCCTAGATTGAATCCATGGGAATGCATGAGAGGATAAAAGGAAAGGGCAAGATATATGAATAATTTATTGCAGATCTGAGGGTTTTGGATTTGCTGTTATGATGGGATGTTAAAAGATTTGGGCATGTGAAATTTTTTGGACAAAAGGATTTTTTTGGATGTCTCATTTTAAATGAGGGTTTTGGGGGGTAGCATGTAGAAATGACCTCCTGGGTAAAAACAGACCTCACCATTGGATCCGGGTCGACATTTCCATAAATTTTGATATATATTATGCCCTAGTTTGGCCATGTTCAGAGAAAATGAAAGAGTTTTTTGGTTTCAGCCCATGATGGCCGTCAAATTTAATCCCGTCGGAGTTTTCGTCACTGAAAAAAAAAAAAAAAAAAAAAAAAAATCATACTGAAAATGGTAAAAAGACTGTCTTAGTAAAACGGCCATAACTTTCTCTCAAAATATCAAATTTCAGAGTTCTTATAGGCGTTGGAAAGCTAATTCAGAGCACTACAACATGGCATAGGTTTGGTTCTATGATTTTGAAATTTTGTGAGGTTTTGAGAGCCCTAAATTGAGATGTTGTTTATTTTGAGCATGAATTGGGGCATAACTTGGGCATACGGAGTTGGATTTTGGACTTCGAGTAGTCAACGGAAAGCTCTTGGAGAGCTCTACACATTGGTTCAGATTTGGTGCAAGTTTGGCATGATTTATTTGTTGATATATTGATCTAAATAGTTTATTAATATATTTTAACTATGGTAACATTGTGAGTTTATGGCATTGGAGATTTAAGTTTTGATGTCATTGTATACTCAGTTTATATTCAGTTTGGTCTCATGATGATATGATTATCAGTGTTTGATTTGGATATGCATGATGACTTGTTGGGTCTACAAGTTGTGCAGTGTTGTAATCGGTCTATACTTACAAGTTTCATTTATAGCTTGGTTATGGGTTGTCTTTGCCCATTGATCTTTCATTATTGATGCATATTCAGATTGGTAGCTTGGATTTGGGTTGTCTATGCCCTAAGTCACATGATTTTATCTTCATGTAGAAGGAATGAGATGTTGTTACCAGGTACAGTCATGGCAGAGGATTTTGGTTGACTATGCTGACAGGTTGGACACTTTGAGAGCCAGATGCTCGATTCATGGATGTGATCATGGTGCCATAGATTTTGGCATGACATGATTTGATCTACAGGTACATCCTTGATGTTCATTAGCTTGGATTTTCTGATTTGGTTATGGTGGTATATCATCTTGGTTGAGGATCATGGTTATTTGGTTTTATTTTGAGGAGCTCATGATGTGCACTTTGAGTTCTTTGATGGCTTGATGCCTTGGTTGATTCTCATGGTTAGAAGATGGGTTTTCATCATGATGTCATGGATAGCTTGGATACACGGTTTAGTGGGAGCTTGTGACAGTGATGGGGTGACAATACAGGATTAGTTCCTGGTTTGGTTTATATCTTCTTGGTTTGGAGAAGATGGATTTTATGATGCCAGAGGTGACTTGGTACCACGGTTGAGTGGGAGTTGTTGGCATTGATATATTTATTGAGTGTTTGTAGATGTTGCAGGTTTTTCTTAGATCCTATTGCTGCAGAAGCGTCTTTGACATTTGCATGGTGCACTTGTTATCTTCATGGTCTTTGAAGATGGTTAGATCTTGAGGACTCATGGAGTTCTTGGTTATCTTCATGGTATGTGGAGATGGTTTTCTTCATGGTGTGTGGAGATGGTTGCATCTTGAGGACTCACAGGGTTCTTGGACAAAGGTGTGGTTTATACTTTTATTTGGAATGTTATCCTTGGTGTGAGGATGGTTTCATTATTATGTCATGGTATACTCTTGATACGCGTTTAGAGTTGTGACATGTTATGGTGTGTTCATATGGAGCATGTTATCTCTTTGGTTGAGATGGTAAGATCATGTTGTCATGTTTATGTTCTTGAGGCCATGGTTGGAAATTTGACATTGATCTTGGTTTAGTTTCTTGGTATTGAGTACACTGATCATAAGCTGGATACTTCATGATATTGCTATGTTGCATTTGGAGTTGGCATGAATTGATTGGTTACAGGTGCTCATGGATACTTAGAGACGGTGGTGATGTTGATTTTTCTTGGATTAGAGAAGTATTTGTTGGGACAGTTGATGGTTTCAACAGGAAGTTCGAGGGGCAGTCACCTGATATGGACTTGAGAGGAGATTGTTTTTAGATGAGTCTTGGTTGGAGACTTGGGTATCTTGATGAGCATTCTCATTCCCCACTCTTGGTCTACTCAGCGGTTTGCTACTTGAGAGTTATAGCCCATTGTTTCTCTCAGTTGCATTATATTTATGCTTGTCTTTCATGGAAATGGATCTTGAGCTATGGTACATGAGTTAGTTCTGGAGGGTTCATTTGAGAGATGGTTTAGCATTGGTTATCTCCATGTGCATATGTTGTTATGCTGGTTGGGTTTGGGAGATGGTTTTATTTTGGGCATTTTCCTTGGATTAGGAATGGTTATTCCTTGGTTTAGGAATGGTTTTATTGAGTCTGATCTTCTTGTGAGAGGCTTACATCCATGATGAGTTATATGGTATGGTTTGGGTGTTGTTGAGGCTTCTTGTTGGGGTTTTATGGAGGAGATCATACTTGCACAGTTTACATCTAGAGGTGTGTGTAGAAGGACATGATACAGGTTATGATTTGCATGGTTTCTCTAGTCTTGGTTATCTTCTTGGATGTTCAGTTTTGCCTACATTGGATTTGAGATTGTTAGAGATTGTGATCACTAGTTTGTGCTCATGTTTTTCATATGAGAGATGACATGGTTATTCCTTTATCTCTTTCCTCTGTTGGTTGTGGTGAACTTGGGAGAGCATTGGAGACTTGTTATGAGAGTTGTTTTTGCAGGATATCAGTTTATGTATTGTGGATGTCCTTGATACTACATGGATTCACTTCTTTGAGATGTGTTGAGTGGATTGGTTATAGATTTGACATTATCTTTTGCAGTGGGAGCTTCTTGGTATATATGTGGCAGGTATTGCTCTTGAGGCTTGTGATTGCAGGTTATAGATTGGATATGTTGGTGATATAAGATTCACTTGTTATACCTTTGAGGTATGGATAGTTGGATGGGTTTGGCACTTGCTGTGGGTGTTATTTCAGCTATGGATATTTTGACAACTACGAATACATGTGATTACCTTTGGATCAGGTTTTTTGTGCTTGGAATTTTAGTTGGTACAGGATTTTATGATCTTCTAATGCAATAGGTTGGGTGGTTTTCTCTTTGGATGGCTTCTATGTATGTCGAGTGGCAGTGGCATAATAGGAGGTGAGATCATTCATGTTCGAGATGCTGGATACTTTGATTTTGTCATGGGTACCAAGATGGAGCACTTGGTGTATTTTGATCCATGATGGTGGATGTGCTGGGAGGGATTGTTCCCTTGTTCATTTTGTGTGGCTACAGATTGACCCTATGCAATGTATACAACAAGTGGGAGATTGTTGAGATAATGGGTGTTGCACACATTGCATAATATTGTTATTTTATTATTTTATTTTATTATGTAATGTTGTACCTAGATGGACGTGCAACATGTAAATATTCCCATGGAATATTCTTGATGAGTTGTATTGTAACATTGTGAAAATATTTCATGTAATTATTTAATATTGGGGAAAAGAATTAAATGCCTAATATTAAATGTGGGGTTAGTGGGTTAGGTAGCACATGGTTTTAGCACATGGTTTATGTAATACCACTTAGTGGTTTTGTGGGACTTGCTACTATATAAGCAGCCACAAGGGTAGTTGTTGTAGAGAGAGTGAGAGAGAGTGACAAGGAGAAGACAAAAGGCAAGAGTCGAGTGGGACAAGGCTTGACAGGTTAGCCAAGGGAGCATTTGTGAAGGTTGGAAGCATGGCATGGGATGTGTGGATTCATGCTTGTTCACATAGTTTGCTCGTTTGTGGCTATGGCCATGAAGGCTTCCATGGTTGTATGGAAATGGTATTTTTTGCTGAATAATACATGGTGATGGATGCTTTTGGAGGCTGGGTTTTTTTCCCTCAATGAGGGTTTCCCAGGGTATATCTTGTGTCACATTTTGTGGGTATGTTTTCTATTCTCTTGCATGTGGATTTTAATTCCGTGTTTATTTCAGATCTATTATGGGTTATGTGGAAACGGTTATATTCTTTATTGCCAAGTTTCCTTACATGATTTGGTAGCCCAACTTTAAACAACCATAACTTAGTCATCTGGACTCCAAATTAGGTGTGATTGTTTTTTATTTTGGGTAAAATTTCTTAAATTTTTCATTGGTGTAGTTGATTTCTAGTTTTGGTACATAAATTTATCAATATAGGTTTTTTTTGGCAACTATACGTACCTAATCCTAATTTTTGCAACTTCAAATGCATTGTATGGGCTCATTTTGACTCCTTTATAGGTTCTATTTTTTTTTAAAGTGTATATTTTTCATCTAGTTTTTAGATCTATAAATAGATTGTAGTCTTATTTTGACAAAAGTATCAATTTTAGAGATAGGTCCTATTTTGTATTGGATTGCTTCACAATTGATGTATATTTGAGCTATGCTATAAAAGTCTAGATTTGTACTCTATATAGAGGTTGTAATCAATAAAATCAAAAATCACACTTTGTCCATTTTTCCAAGTGGCCTCTTGTAAATGCACTAAATATAAAGTGCCAAAATCTTTTTTTTTTTCTTTTGGTGTGAGGGGTTTGATTGAGTGAAAATGGGGGGTGTATACTATGTATTGTGTCTCCTTGATCTTTTGTTCTTGCATTATGGGTTCTTTTTCAAAGTTAACTGAACACAATTATGCTACTAGGAAAGAAAACATTAAATATCCATTGGTAGAAAAAGTTTTATTGCATTATGTCATTGGTGCAGCGAAGAAACCTCCCGAGGATGTTGATGAAGCTCGAAAAGAAGATTGGGAATCCAAAAGAGAGATGGCCCGAGGAAACTTTCTAAAAAGTATCTTTGATCCTATCAAATTTCACATAAGGAAGCTTATAGATCCAATAGAGGTTTGGGCTAAAATTGAAGCTTTGTATGGGACAATAGAAGAGGACATGGCTTACACCATAGAGGATAAACTTCTTAAGTTGGATCCTAGAAATTTCAACACAATTAAGGACTATCTTATCCAAGTAGAAATGTATAAGGCATGGTTAAACGATTATGGTGAACCCATAAAGGATGGAAAGATGATCAAACACATCATGACTCATCTTCCACTTGAATATGTTCCTTTTGTTTCTAGCTTCTATACACACAAATTCACAATGGGTAGTGCCTATGTTAAGCCTTCATTTGAGAAATTCTTAGAAATGTCGATCTTAGAACATGAAAATCTAGTGGGTATGGCAATTCTCAAGTCTTCCAAAACTAAAGCCTTAGTAGCAAATGAAGGTAATTAAAGTGGTAAAAATTCCAACAAGAAGGAGAAGCAATGGAAGGCTAAAAGACAAGACAATACACAATAGTCCTACTCAAAACATCAATCTTCCTTAAATCAATCTTCATCCACTCAACATTCTTCTTCACAACAAGGAAAATCTTCTTCCAAAAATAATCAAAAGGGGAATAATTCTAACAAAAAGTAGAAGAAAACATGTTCCTATCATAAGAGGAATGGTCATAATGAACATGAGTGCAAGATAAGTAGATAGATGAACTGGTCAACACTATGAGGAAACACAAAATTGATGTACCAAATGCATATAAGGACAAGGGTTCTTCATCCACTTCAAAGGGCAAGGGACAAGCTTTAGTTGCAAGTACAAACAATGTGGAGGAATGGCTTCTAGATTCAGGAGCAACACATCATATGGGTACTTCAAGGGAGCAATTTTCCTCTTTAAAACCATCAAATGTACCTTACATCTATGTGGGAAATGATACTCAAGTTGAAGTAGAAGGTAAAGAAAATTTTGAGTTAGAAAATGGTGTCTTCAAGGATGTACTTCATGTTCCTAACCTTAGCACCAAACTTCTCTCCATCTATCAAATCACTCCCTACAGATGTGGCAACAAAGTAGAGTTCCTTCCCAACATAGTAGTGGTGAAAAATCTCAAAGATGATTCAATGGTGGTAGTTGGAAAGGAAAACCATGAGACTAGACTTTATTCTTTCTCACATTTTGTGTCTAAGTCTACATCTCTTGCCTTGTTGACTCATTCAAACTCACAAAGTAAACTATTTCATGAAATATTTGGACACCTTAGTTATCACTACCTTCAACAACTCAGCAGAAAGGAAATGGTCATTGGTCTACCTCAAGTCAAGTTTTCAGAGGGTGTATGTCTAGGTTGTGAAGTAGGTAAAGATCCCAAAGAGAAATATAACAAGGGAAAGTCTTGGAAGGGAACTGATGTTCTAGAATTGGTTCATAGTGATGTAGCTAGCCCTTTTCTAGTACCATCCTTCGGTAAGGCCCACTATGTTCTCACATTTATTGATGACTTTTCAAGGTACACTTTGGTCTTTTTTCTTGGACATAAGAGTGAAGTCTTTGACAAATTTATCAAGATCTTAAGGATAGATAATTGCAAAGAATATGTCAACTCTAGGATTATAGGCTTGTGCACACATGAGGGGATAGATCTTCAAAATTTAGTTGCATACATGCCACAACAAAATAGTGTGGCTGCAAGAAAGAATATAACCCTTAAATAAATAACTACTTGCATGCTTCAATACAAGGCTCTTGATCAAGTGTTTTGGGTTGAAGCCATGTGTTATGCCAACTACATAAAAAAAAAGAGTCTACATAAGGCCTTAGAGGGAATAACACCTTTTGAGGCATTTGCAAGCCTACTCCTATTCCCTTCCTATCAGATGCCAAGCTAGAGGCTAAGTCTACCACTCCACTTGTTGATGCTACTTTATATAGATAGTTAGTTGGGAGCCTTATCTACTTGACACATACGTGCCCTAATATTGATTTTTTGATTGGTATGGTTTCATGCTTTATGCAAGAACCTCATGAGCTTCATTGGAAGGTTGCCAAGTGCATCTTGCATTACATCAAGGGTATACATACACATGTGATACATTATGTAGTAGGTATAGGACTTTAGTTGGTTGGATACACAAACTTATACTATGCATGAGACTTAAATTATTGAAAGTCCACTTTAGGATACATATTTCACCTTAGTTCTAGCCCTATTTGTTGGCAAAGTAAGAAGCAAAACAATGTTTCTTTTTCCTCCATAGAGGTTGAGTATAGAGGAGCTATAATTGCAGCTACAAAGGCTCTTTGGTTACAACACATCTTGGAGGAGTTTGGATTTGATCTACCTAAGCCTATAGTTATTCATTGTAACAATCAAAGTGCCATTGAAATCTCTAAGCATCCAGTTCAGCATTAGCAAACAATGCACATTGAGGTTCATATGCACTACATCAGAGAGCTTTTACATGAGCAGATCATTGCACCATAGTACTATCCTACAATAGAGCAAGTATTGATATATTCACCAAACCCTTCATTGAGGTCAAGTACATTCATTCACAAGATCTCTTGGGGGTGCGGGATGTTACAAAAAGGGGAGTCCCTTGACTTCTCTCTTCTTCTTCTGGGAGGGATTTTTTTCCCTCTTATGAGGTCTTCTTCTCTCTCTTTTTCTTTATTGTACTCATCTCTCTTTTTGGAGGAGGGTTTTTCCCATGATTTTTTACCTCTTTCTCTACTTTATGAGAGATTACATTGCATCATTCCATTGCATTTCTTTTGTACATCGGCACCTAACATGACCTTGTAGCCAGGACCCATTATGCATTAGTGAGCTTAAGTGCATTCCCCTAAGTTGCACTTAAGGGGGGGTGTTGGTTTGAATAGGTATTTACTATTTACACTTTACTTAATTTTACTTCGGTTAGTGCATTATTTTATTATTTTGCATTGTTTTATTTTTATGAGACACTTAGGAGTTTGTGTACCTTTTTGGATTGTCATGTAGACAACACATAAGTACACAACTCTAATTATGCACATGGTGTCTACAAAATAGGAGTTTGCATCATTCATTGAGTTGTCATGTAGAAAACATAGTTATTCACACTCCTAACTTAGCACATGTTTTCTACAACACTATTTTGCATGTCACACCATTGTAGGCTTATGCTCACATCATCACACATACTTTTGTGCCTAATGGAGGAAAACCCATATCTAGTGGACATGTGCCTAGTTGTAAGACTTATCATGATGTTGATTCTGAGGCATTCTAGATGCATCTTAGAGGCCCTTATATTCAGGCACTCCTAGTGTACTTGTACATTATATTGAATACTATATAGTTATTATGATCATACTCTGGCCTAATTTATGCTTGTGTTTTTGAGTTCCTTGGTTTTAGGTAAATTTTTCCCTAAGGTAGATTCTTAAAATTTGGAAGTATACAAAAGGCAGCTAATCTATTTTATAGTACACATCTAATAAATGTGATCTCTTGGAATACCATGATTAGTGGATATGTACAAAATGGTCTTTGTAACAATCTCTCAATATTTTTGAGCTAATGAAGCAGTTTGGAACACACCTAGACCATGTAATATTTTATTGTATTTTATTTACATGTATGTATGGAGTTTTAGTCGATGAGGGCTATAAATAAATCAATGGCATGAGCAATGCACATTGCACATCACATGTTTTAGTTGGGAATTCCTTGATAGATATGTGCATATCTAATGTGGAAGTATAAGAAAGGTACATAATCTATTTTAGAACACACCTATAAGAATTATGATCTCCTAGAATACCATAACTATTGGATATGTAGAAAATGGTCTTTGTAAGGATCTCTTAAAATTTTCAAACTAATATAGAAATTTGAAACACACCCTAACCATATAATATTTTCTTGTGTTCTATTTGAATGTATCGATGTAGTTTTAGTTGGTGAAGGATATAAATACATCAATGGCATGAGAAACCTACAATAAGAAATTCACAAATATTTTTAGAAAGGTATTTAAGAATATTAAAGATGATTTGACAAACCTAGACACATGCATCAAAGATATTAGAAAGTGTATTCATGAAGGAAAATAGTTATATGAAAATTTATCTTTTCACATGACTACATTCATACTTTCACCACATAAATCAAAGTGGAAGATGATTTGAACAGTGTGACTAATGAATTAAAGAATATAGTTGGTCAGGTCATTAACTTTGAGCAAAGAATCAAGAAAAAAAATGACGAGTAGATAATACAAGAGGAAATAAAGGAGAAGATATCGTAGAGACTATCTTTGTTAAGAGAAAAATTTTCATAGAGGATAGACCTAGTATAGAAGAAGCTTGATGATTGTCTAAAGGCAAAGATATTTTATAAGCACATTTCTTATCCAGATTTCAAAGCCATTGAATTGACATGTAGGTGTAGGAGAACCTTGGGGAAGGGAAAATACCTAATGAAAATTTTCCCTATGAATAGTCTACACAACCATTTCTTGAATAAGGACTAAGGATGAATTGCTATGGTATGTCTACAAAGTGAGGTTAGGTAAGATTTAAGTGGAGTCATAATTTTAGTAATTAAGTCCTAATAAGTGATGGGGAGGCTAAGATAAACTAGCTAGTCTATGCCCTAATCCTCTCTAGGATCCAAGTGTTACTCTAAAACCTCTAATTGTCTATAGGATTCCTTAATCATACAAGGATCCCCTAACCTACCTTAACCTACCCATCAAGTTAGCTATTCCCATCTTTTAGTATTACAACTTTGTTCTCTACCAACTAATTCCTTAAAAAGGCTTATAAAGGGTGTCTTGGGTTCAAAAAAATTCCCTATCTTCAAAAAAGGATTTCATGAGTTCTAAGATGTTTTTAGAGAACCTTCAACAAGTCCAAAATGATGGCAAGTATGGGTTCCTACCTGGTTGTAGGGTTTCTTCACAAAGAGGGCTATTAGAGGAGCCCCAATTAGGCCTCCTTCTAGTTTTTTAGGGATTTTAACTCCTTTCCTTCAAGGATTCATCAGACCTAGTCTTAATAAAATTTTTTACAAATTACCAACCCTTAATGATTTTTGGCATCTTGAGCCTCCATATGACTGTACAATGCATGTGCCAAAACGTGAGGTTTTGAGGGTTTCTAGGTCTCCTTGCTGTCACAATATTTAAAGCACTTTTGAAGTCTTCTCCAATCCTCTCCTCAAAAATACTACACCTCCTACCAGTCTTCTTGACTCCCTCCAAATATTTTTTCTTGAAACCCACTCCTTTGCCTTATTTGGACTCTTTTGTTGTTGTCTCCTCCTAGTCGGGCTCTGTTGTATCTACCTAGGGCAAGGGAAAATAAATCCTTACACTTACTTGCTGGGATAATGCTTGCACATATATATACATTAGGGTCTATAGTCCTATAATTCAAAATGCCATGGTGTACCCATGGTGGAAACAAGATCTACAATCCCTTATTTATGAGGCTCTCCAAAACTAGCAGAGAATAGTCTTCTTTGAAAGAAATTAATAGAACACTTAAAGACCTTGAAAGATCCTAATCTAATACACAAATAAGGAAAAATAAAATCTATACACAATTTCTGATTCAAAAAATTAACAAACACTCCTTTGCTTATTTAAAAACATGACAAAAGCCAATAACTGTCACTTGAAAATCATGCATAGTTTATTTGATCCATACTATAGCCATACAATAGAAATTTTCAAACCCTTTATATAGGGTTACTTAGCTCTTAAATAGCCTCCTCCCTAGTAAGTATTTTGAATTATGGATTCTTAGCCATTTAAACAAGGTTAATCCTTCACGAAATAAAAGTTTCTTAACAACTTTGGAGCAACTTTTTGTTGCCCAAGCAATTTTTACCCTTAGATCACTAAGACCATTTCTAGGTCTTCCCAAGGCACTCTTGAGCTTAAAAATCCACCAAATACACTACCTAAGAGCTCTAACCATACAATTATGTAACGATCTCATGATGACAACTTTTGAGCAACTTTTTATTGCTCAAGAAAGTTTTGCCCTTACACTCAAATAACCAAAATGTAGGCCCTCTTAAGACACACATGTGTTCATATTGAAAAAATTCATATTCAAAATTTCTAACTTATAGCAAGTCAATGCTCTTAGGGTGATAACATACAATGAGTCATTATGCTACTTACAATGACCAACTAAACTTCTAGGACCTAGACTAGGCCTAAACACACAAAATGAGTTGTAAGCTCTTATCTTACTTACATGCTTCTTATAATAAGTTAAACACAACAAAAATGTGATAGTGGGAGCCCTTGGAAGGGTTTTAGTACATCATAATCACCTCCTCAAAAAAATCTAAGGAACTTTGGGGTCAAGAAGAGCCAAATCAATACCCAACTTCTTGAACTATCCTTCATCAATCCAGGTGACTGTAGATTTGGGTTGATCTTTCCATTTGATTAGATGCTCCATGTAGACTTTATGCCTTGTAGTTTTCTTTACTCTAGATTCCAAGACTTTCTCTACTTTGGCTAGCTTCTTCTTGGGAATGGCATTGGTGTCAAGGTCTTGTAATACCTTTGGTGGAGTTGTACCTTGCTGAATGAGATATCCTTTGAATCTAATTAGGATGAAAAAATTAAACACCAATGATATGGCTAAGTCTGATGACAAGTTCACTTTGTAGACATTCTCTCCATATTTAGCCAAAACCTTCCATGAACCTAGTCTCCTCATCTATAGCTTATTGGGTATGCTCGACTACATCCTTGCTTTGTTAAGATGGACCATGACATAGTCACCAATCTAAAATTGTACTTCTTTCCTCTTTTCTTCCATTTTAGCCTTGAGTCTTTGGGTAAACTCCGACATGGTTTTCTTTACTTGCTCCTAAACCTCCTTGATAGTTTGAGTGAAATCTTTGACTTGGCCACTTTTCAACTCCATAGAAACTAAGTCTCTCAACTCACACACTCCTCTAGGGTGTCTTCCATAAACTTTCTCAAAAGGACTTCTTCCTGTAGTCGTATTTACACTATGATTGTAAGCTTATTCAACCTGAGATATAACAAGATCCCAAGTCTTCCCATAATCCTTTGTCAAACACCTTAGTAAATTGTTAGGCACCTTGTTGATGACCTTAGTTTGGCCATCAGTTTGGAGATTGTATACTAAACTAAAAGAGAGATTAATTCCCTACCTTTTCCATAAGGTTTTCCAAATATGACCCATGAACTTTCTATCCCTATCAGACACAATACTTAGAGGGAGTCCATGAATCCTACATATCTCCTTGAAGAAGAGATGTGCTATATTACTTGCATCATAAGTAGTTTTATATGGAATGAAATGGCTCATTTTAGAGAACTTGTCTACTACAACATAGATGCTATCCATACCTAATTTTGTTTTGGGTAGCCTAACCAAAAAATCCATGCTTATACACTCCCAAGGCCTATTTGGAATTTTCAAAGGTTGATAGAGTCTTGCATTGCTTGAACCTCCTTGAGCTCTTTCGCATACTCCACATTGCTTAACATATCTTCTCACATCCCTTGCCAGCTTAGGCCAAAAGTAGTGTCTCTATATTATGTCAAAATTTCCACTTAGGCTACCATTATGCTTCTTTTGAATTAGATTGTCCCTCATGGATCCCCTAAGTACACATAATTGATTACCTTTAAACAATAATCTATTTTGAAGGATATAATATGCAAACTCACTATGGAAATGATTCTTAAACTCTAGGCACACCTTGTAGGCTTGTGAGAAGTCTTCATCCTCATCATATAAATCTTTGAAACCTCTCTTCCAATATTTTGCAGTTGTACTTCCTAGACAATCAAAAGCTTCCTACTCAAGGCATCTGCTACCTTGTTGAGCTGCCCCTTCTTGTGCTTGACTATAAAGGTAAAAGATTGGAGATAATCCATCCACATCAAATTTCTATTATTAAGCTTCTCCTGACTATTTATGTAGCTTAAAGCCTAATTATCAGTAAAAACAACAAATTATTTGGGTAGGATGTAATGCCTCCACTTCTTCATAGATTGTACCAATGAATACAACTCCAAGTCATATGCTGAATACTTCTTCTTTTCCTTATTGAGTTTCTCACTAAGGAATGTCATAGGCCTTCCTTCTTGACTCAATACACCCCTTACTACTACACTACTTGCATCACATTCAATGGTGAATAATTTATCAAAAGTAGGTAAGAGTAAGATAGGTTTTGTAGCTACCTCTTGCTTCAATGTTTCAAATTCCTTCTTAGCTGCCTTAGTCAATTTGAACTTTTTTTTTATTCCTTCTTTGATGGTGGCAAGCACTGGTTCACAAATCCCATTGAAGTTCCTCACAAAATTTCTATAAAATTATGCCAAGCCATGAAAACTTCTAACTTTAGTCCTTGTTTTAGGGGTAGGCCAATTCAAGATTGCCTCCACCTCGCTTGGGTCCATTTTTAGATTACCTTTGGACACTACCAAGCCCAAATAAACTAGCTCTTGTTCCATATATACGCACTTTACTAGATTGATGTCTAATTGTTCTTCATGGATTCTCTTCATAACCAACCTCAACTGTTCAAGATGCTCTACTTTTTTCTTACTATAGATGAGTATATCATCTAGGTACACCACTACAAATCTACCTATGAAGTCCTTCAAGACCTCATTCATCAATCTTATGAAGGTTCTTGGGGCATTGGTAAGCCCAAATGGTAGTACAAGCCATTCATACAATCCGTCTATGATCTTAAAAGTGGTCTTACACTAATCAACCTCCTTGATTCTAATTCAGTGATAACCACTATTTAGATCCAACATTGTGAAGTACATAACACCTCCTAGAAAATCCATCAAATCTTCTATTCCTGGAATTGGGAACCTATACTTAATAATGATCATGTTAATAGCCATTGAGTCTATGTAAAGTCTCCATTTTGCTCCTTTTTTGGATACTAAAACCACTGAGACTGCACATGGACTAATACTCTTCTTAATCAATCCTTGATCCAATAATTCTTTCACTTGTCTTGCCACTTCCTTGTTCTAATTTGGGGTAACGTTATAGGCTGCTTTGTTAGGTAGAGATGCACTAGGTACAAAGTCAATTTGATGGCTAATTTCTCTTTTAGGTGGTAGTACTATTGGTGTACCATCTGATATAATGTCCTTAAAATCATCAAGAATCTACTATACTTCATTAGGTATTGCCTTTTTCTTAGCTTCTCTTTCTTCCTCAAGATTCACCTCAATGAAATAACCCGCTTCTTCTTCTTTGTCAAGAGTCTTAATGGCATATTTCCCCTTCAATAGCAACACATTAAGTCCACTTCCTTGGTTTTCAAATTTTATTAATGACTAAATTTTATAACTTACCCCGTCCTTCCTGAAGGTGTAAGAGTTGATCTCACCATTATGAATGACTTTCCTATCAAACAGCCATGGTCTACCTAAAAAATGTATATGAGCAATGTTAGTATGCTAATAGAAACCAAATTTAAATAAAGCTTCTACAAACTAAACAAAATTCATAAACTTCAAGATAGACTAAGATGAACTCTTGATTGAGAATATGAGCCATTAATGGACACTCTCAATGAGAAGCTCTCTTGTTGAGTGGCTTTTTCTAAATAGATAGGATGTATGCTCAAACTTATGCTTCAAAAAGGGCTTCAAATGGAGTTGGAATTTGGGTGTGAGTGTATGGTTTTGATGTAAAATGGCTTCTTAAAATGGCATTATGACTTTACTTCATGGATTGTGTTATTTTGCAAAGGGGAAGGATCCAATTTATAGGCAAGAGGCTTGAGGGATTGAGGGCTAAGATGCAAGTATGGGAAAAAGTTCATGGAGGGCTCAGATTGCATGAGAGGAGAGCACATGGATTGTGCTTCCTTACAGCCAATCAGGGAGTGACACATGTCACAGGGTGAGAGGATGGAGGAAAGGGTAAGGATGAGTCAACAAAGGAGGCTCAAGGGATAAAATCTTCATAAAGACCCTCATAATGACTTGTAAGAGCAATAAAAGGGCTTGGAAGAGTCATTTATGGCCTAGTGGGCTTCATAAAGTTTTATGGTTGAGATATTTTGAGGGAGATGAGAGCAATTTTGACTTGGACTTGATTAGGAGGGTTTAAGCTTGGTTAGGATTGTGCGAATGATTAGAGGATGGATTAGGATAGTTTAGGATTAGCTTAGGGATAGGCAAGTGGATGACATTTAATGAGGGTGGGTGAAGGAGGAGATATTTATTAACTTTGCCTTCAGTTAGCAAGTCTTAACCCATGTTTAGGGAATGTGACAAGGTTAGGAGGGGATTAGGATTAGTGTTAAAGACATCTTCTAGAAGAGTCTAGGCTTTGGATGAGGATGAAGACTTTTTAGAAGAGTCTAGAACTTCCTAGGATAAGATTTTATGAAATAAATAAAGTTTTATTTATTTCAAGGGTTTGGGTTGAGGAGATATTTATTAAAATATATTTAATAAACATGAGGATTAATATTTAATCTTGATTAAATATTTTGAGTTGGGATTAGGGGTAGGAAATGATGGGATTAGCCTTTAATCAAAATTAAAGAAGGATTAGAAGATTTTGGAAGAGGTTAATGGTCTTAAGGAAATTGGCCAAGTTTTGGGCAAAAAATAAATTTTTTATTTATTTTGGGTTTTTTGGTCAATTTATTAATTAAATAATTAATAAATAAGGAAATAATATTTAAATAAGATTTAAACATTTTTGGGAGGGATTCCTTGATTAAATATTTTAAATTAAAATAAAGGGATTTAATGGCATAAAAATTAATTAATTAATTAATTAAATAAATAATTAATAAATGATGATGTCATCAGGACTTTTTTTAGAAAATAAAAAATACTTTATTTTCTAAAGGTTTTTAGGTGTCTACATTTTTCCCCTCGTTGATGTGATGCCGCAAGTGGCATGGCATCAAAGATAAGAAAATAAGATACCCAAGGCTAGAGCAGAAGAGGAGAGAATGGACTGTGAGATGCCCCCTCAAGAAGGTGGCGGGGAGAGAAAGCGAGGCTCGATGGCTTCTTGAAAAGTACAAGAATCTCGGATGAGCAAGGAAACTCAGATTGGCAAAGAGAAGGGACTGAATTAGCTCAAACTCTCACTATGGGAGAATGATAGAGGAGAATCAGTTGCACAAGAGGAATCAAGCCTAAGACTTTAAGGAAGGTGGAGGATGAAGGAGCGAAGCGCTATAAAAAGGAATCTAGGATAGGGAGATGGATGAGGGGATTATAAAGCTGATGCAATAGGATTTCAAAGAGTCAGATTGGCGAAAGATGGGTTTCGAAGATCCCTAAGACTAGGATTGTGGATCTCGAAAGAGGAGGCTTGGTGGATTGATTTGGATTGGTGGATCCCTAAGACTACAATTGTGGATCCCTAAAGCTAAAGGTGAGGAGTGATTCAAAGAGATACTGATGCATAAGCTGGGGTAGGAGAGATGGATGTTCGATATGGATGGGGGATAATGGAGATGAAGGAAAACCATTGAAGCTTTTTGAGCAGGGGGATACTTCAAAGAGAAGTACCACCATGTAGTTGAGCACTAGATTTGCTATAGGAGTGTTGGTTAATTGCCAAGGTTACTAAGAACATCAAGGCCTTTTCACCAATTGTCCAGAGGATTGACAAACTGACTCAAAACAAACACGCAAGGATTGCCCCAATATCACACATGAATCCCAGAGGAAACAGTGTGAAAATGACACTTGGTAACTCACAAGTAGAAAAGAAAAAAAGCAAAAGACATGATCAAGACCTTACGCTCTGATTGCCCCATTCACAATATACCATGATATGGAAGATTGTGGCAACCTTGAGGAGGGAACAAGTAGATTGCTTGGAAAAGATATTTCAAGACCCAACAGGGAAGAGTCCAAATCAAAAGAAAGTGAAAATCCAAAAGAGAACCATTTGCCAACGAGATGGGTAAGACGAGGTACTAACAGACCAAGATCAGACATGAGGAAAGCTATATCCTGCAAGGACCTATTGGAGAGCACCTAAGCTGGTGGATTTGGATGAGTGATGCATCTGGCAAGCTGAACTAAGAAAGATAACACTTTGGTGATAGGAAATCTAGCTAAAGGATGCGTTGGAATAGCTAACCAAGATGTGCGATGGGTGCAAGATGCTGATCAAGGATGAACTAACACGAATGCTAGATTTTGTGACCAAGGATAGCTAGAGGACCAGGATGAGATGCCTGGATAGGATGGTAGATAGCTAGGATTATGATGGATATAAAGAGATGACATTGGGTTTGCATGAGGATAGCCTAGAGGTAGATACCAATGACAAGGGAGGATGGACAAGACAAGATCTCCAAGGAATATAGTGCCCTCAATCAGAAGATAACATGCAAAAGAAGGTCTTACGATGGATGTGATAAGATTCAAGCTAGGATGGAAAAGAGGAAGGCGCTAGGGAGATGGATGATAGCTAGGATGATTGGCTGAAGCTGCAGAAGATCAGTGGATGGTGTGAGATGGAAGTTGGACGATGGAGGATAGGTGTATAGATTGGAAGATGGAGTTAGATGTCAAGAGATGACCAAAAGCATGAGGTTGATAGGCTAAGCTAGGGATGGCAGGATTACGCATGATGCTTGTTTGCCAAGTTTTCATCATGGTACTTGTCCAAGGCGCTTGAATTTCCAAGTTTTCACCAGTGGATGCTTTATTTTTCTTTTTTTTTTTGACTTTTTGACTTTGGACTTAGCTGGAATGATTTTGGTTTTCTTCAGCTATTTTGGCTTTTTTGGGATTTTTCACTGGCTGTTGGAATGTTCAATTTTGTTGCTAGCTGTTGGTACACCGGATGTGTGATTTATGCAATAGATTGGATTAGATGGGATTGATGGTAGGAGATGGAGGGATGAAAAGGTTGGAAAGGAGCATGAGATGGGGATGCTTGCAAGAGCAACATTGGCACATGTTGGGATGGGTGTGAAAAGAGAATATGGGGGATAGATGGTAGATGCGGGCATGATGGAGGATTTGTGGAAGCGTGCTTGGGGATATAGGCACCCAATATGGAGTTAGGAGATGGGGGACACGAGTCACTAGATGGAGGATTAGCAATGGTGGATGCCATTATGCATTGGGTTTCAACTTTTTTCTTTGGGATCCACATGGTTTTGGTTTTTCTTTTCATAGGCGTTTGCATTATTTTGCATTCTTTGATTGGATTTTTTTCTTTTTGGAGTATGTCTTTTAGAATAGACATATGATTGCCTAGGATGTGGATTTTTAGGTTTATGCATTTTGAAGTTGGCATTTACATTGCTATGGTAAGCTTTGGGAAGATGGTTAGGAGAAGCTTTGTGAGATGGAGAGGATATGGGAAAGCGTGTAGGGCGATAATGATGGATGATGTGCCTCGATATGTGCCTTTTCTGATCATGCATAGGAATGGAGGGAATAGGATTTGAATGATGGCTGATAGGAGGATGGATGATGGTAGATTTTGGGACATAGGGACCCAAAATGGATTTAGCGGATGAAGAGGGGATATGGTAGGTTGTTTTAGGTTGCAAAGATGGTGGAGGGGGGATGACATAAGATTTCTTGAAGGAGTGATGGGAGGCTGGCATGGGGGGTTTGGAGATAGGCTTGGTTTGGGGGTGTGGTGTACCAACACCTTTAGATGGTGAGCCTTTGGATACATATCCAAGACCATGAAATCCTAGATTTTTTTGTGCAATAATAGGTTTTCTGATTCCTTGCTCTTGTGGTCCTAAACCTTGACCTTGATAATGCCATCGATTGAGCATTTGAACTAGCTGAGGATACTTTTTGCTTGCAAAAAATGGTGGAAGTGCTTTATTAGATGTACTGCAATAGGGAGATACTATTCTTAATTCTTCTGTTGAGAGGAGGCCACTATGGATGAATGTAAGTGAACCAAGAGGGTATATTATAGATGGTGAAATAGCTTAGATAGGTGGTAAGATGGAAGCATGGAGTGGAGGAGATGGTAGGATAGGATCTTGATTTAGCTGATGGGATGAAAAGATATCATGCAGTAGAGGAGGTATGGCTTGAGGTTTTGGAGATGGAGGGGATAGTGACTGCACTATGGATGGAAGACATGGTACGATGATATCTTCGTTTATTCTTTGGGGGATGTTAACATGCTTTTGGGCAGGATCTTGATAGGATTGGCTTGGAGTGGATGGTGCGATAGGAGGTGAAGGGATGGACTCTTCAAAGGCAGCGGATGGATAGATGGGAGATTCAGTAGTGGAGATGGGTGAGTAGAAGATGGATGCATAAGGGTCATTATGGGAGATTTGGGAAATGATTGGAGGTGATGTGGATAGGATTTGGAGGGTTTTGATAGATGGTGGGATTTTGATGCTTGCGGGAAGTGGAATGATTTTAAGCAATTTGATGGATGGTATGGGGATGATAGCTATGGGAGATGGAGGTGATATTATGGATGGGGAAGGTTCATCGCTGACTACTTCACATGGTTTGATTAGATGACATGACCCATCAGTTGGAGGAGATGGATTGGCTTGTGGTTCCTCTATAACTTTACTTGGAGACTTGCATATCAGAAATGGAGATGGAGGATTGATTGGAGTAGCTGGAGTGATGGGGGTGGAAGATTGTAGGCTTGGTTGATTGGGTGATGGAGGAGAAGCTGGGATATCAGATGGCATGACTAGATAGTTTGGAATAACTCTTGGATTTTGGGAGATGGTTGGTGGAATGTTTCTAAGGCTCTCAAGATACCCTTCATAGTCAACAAGATTTTCATCATCATTGGAATAGGAGGTGGCAGGAGCAAGGACAATGTGACCGAACACATCATGATAGGTTTGGTACTTCATGCTTTGACGATGAGTTTGATGGGGATGGGGTCTTGCATATGGATGAACACAGAAGCTCATGGTTGGATTTGGATTAAGCTCAAATTTTGGATTGGTTGATGAAGGATTTCCTAGGAAGATTCAAAGCTGTATGACAGACCTAAGGAGGATTGGCTGGAGATTTTTGGCTTTCCTATGGATGGAAGACTTCAAGGGCATGCTGTCAAAAAGTGAGAGTTTTGCTTTCCTATGCACTGGATTGGTGGAGATTGTGTCAACTTAAGGATAGACTAATGATCCTATGGGCATGACACGAGATTGACCACTTCTGGATCCCAACCTTTAGCTCAAGGTGATGAGGGATACAAGTGAAAAAGCTGGATTACCCTAGAAAATTCTTTGTCAGAGGGATAACCTTGGTAAGATTGGTTGATTGGTAGGATTGATTGGATAGCAAATTCTAACAGAATGACAACAACTCTCTAAAGGCTTGGGTGTGATTCTGGATTGGGTTGCTAGCTGGCTGGGGGGGATGATTTGGAGAGACTTTGGATTTGGGATTGTTCTAGATAGATTTGGTTGCGCCAGAGGAGCTTGGATGATTTTTTGATGAGGCAATGACTATGCTAAGTATGCCTTCAACTGAGAGATTTCTACTTTTTTGGGATTTTGACCAAAGTTTGTAAACATTCATTCAAAAGTTATGAACAAACAAGCAGACAAAATTTTGGAGCAAGCACGTCAAACACACCAACATCCTAGGAAGCTTTCTACAAGGATGAAATTTTTTATAGCTAGGGAGTCCTCGATATATGCAAGGTACGTAAGGCCCAAATCCATATATGAAACCAAAAAGATGTCACACATCCGAGAGGAGCGGTAACCCACTTCTCCTCTTTCACTTCTCAAGGGTATAAAGTTCCTTGAGGCTTAGCCCGAGTGACAAAATCTTGATTCCAAGAGAGGTGTCTTTGGATTCACCTCCCGATTTTTATACTCCGTCAGAATGTTGGAGTTAAGGTCGTCCCAAGGGGTGATGAAATCCCCAAGCTGGCCTCCTAAAAAGAGAAACAAGGTTTTGGATCCTAATCTTATGCACCCAAGATGGCCTCGAAAGACAACAAGGGGAGAGAAGACTTGGATGACCTTGGGCTAAAAACACGCTTGTTCCTTTTCCAACTGACTCTTATGTGTGTTGATCTAGACTTTGCAAGCACTCATGTTTAAGAGACAATGTTCAATTCCAACTTTGAAATGTGCTAACAAAGAAAAATCGATCGAAGAATGAATACAAGAAGAAGAGTTAGGGTCAAAAAAAAAGTATACTCGCGCACTCGGAGGCCCTCCACATCAATTATCGATTAATTTTCTTTAAAGCATTCAAGATTTGGTGTGATTTTGTTTTAAGCCCAAAACAAAGATGTCTGAAACTCGATTGTCAAGCGGGTGCCCAGAGGCCCTCCACATCAAGATTTGTCCAATTTTTATGCCCAAATGAAGTGTGAGCGAGATTAATGTGCATTCAAGGAATTTTCTAACTTAGAAAAACCACTAAAGACCCAAGTGAGTTGAATTTGATCTTTGTGGAGCACTTAACACCCTCTTAGGTAGACCCATCCCCATAGATGGCGCTGAGATTGCAACCAATGGTTAAATTGATGGGTGATTAAAGAGGGTGAGTCCAACTAAAAACTTACTCAAAGCATCTTTATTAGTTTTTATAACTTAGAAGATTTCAAAAATGTGGATTCTTTTTATGCCCCAAAAGATGATTATTTGATCTATGGCATTCAAGATTGGATTTGTTTTTTTAATCATGCATTCATAAAAAAAACAAACTTGATTTTATTCCATGGCACTCAAGAGTGATTTTAGCAACATGCATTCAAAGACAAGTGATTAAACATTCAAGTTTTTTCCTTTGAGCATTCAAGATTGAGATTTTGTGTGTTATTTTAAGAACTTTGAAGTGCTTTGTTTTAACCTTAGATCATTCAAGATTGTTTTGGACTCAAAAGTGAAAATGACTCTTTGGAATTTGGTTTTCATTCAAGATTTTGTGTTCTAGTTTGCATATTTTAAGCCCAAAAATGATATTCCTAGATTGTTTTGATGCATGAAAAACCTAAGAAACATTCAAGATTTTGCAAGAAGACATTTGTTTGGAACAAATAACAAAGCTTTTAGGACAATTTTTGGCAACCATTTAGGACTCTTAGTTTTCATGAGATTTTTAAAAGAACTTTAAAATATTTGCAAATGAGGTTCATTTTATCTTTGATTGATGCTTTGAGTTTGATTTAGATTTTAGTGTGCACTTAGTGTTGATTTTGAACCTTTTGAAATGGAAACTTGAAGTTCTTTTTAAATTCCCAAAAATGAAGTGTTCCTAACTTTGCATGAATGCATCTAAAACCTTGATGTTGCAAGGATGCAAATGATTGGATTGGTTTAGTTTCACTTGTTAAAAGATTTTTTCTTTTTTGCAAATTTTTAATTTTTTAATGGATTTAAGTATGATTCGGGGTTTCATTTTAAGCACTAAAAAGAAGTGTGTATGATTTTGCTTCCTTAAAAAAAAATGGCCAAGATCTCCCACAAGAAGAAGAATAAGAAGCAGATGGAATAAGAAGAATATAGACAAGAAGAGGAAGAAGAATTCCAAGTTCTTTGTCCACCTATAAGCTTGAAAAATCTGCAAACACTATGAGATAGATTATGAGTTCCTTTTTCTTTTTCATGCTCTTGTGGACCTACAAAATCAATTTATACAATCCTACCAATCACAAAAATAAGAAAAATTAGCCAAAATTAGCAAATGACATACAAAACTTGACTAAAAAAGCTAATGAAGATGACCCATGCGGGGTCCCACCGAGCGTGCCAAAATGTATATGAGCAATGTTAGTATGCTAATAGAAACCAAATTTAAATAAAGCTTCTACAAACTAAACAAAATTCATAAAATTCAATATAGACTAAGATGAACTCTCAATTGAGAATATGAGCCATTAATGGACTCTCTCAATGAGAAGCTCTCTTGTTGAGTAGATTTGTCTAAATAGATAGGATGTATGCTCAAACTAATGCTTCAAAAAGGGCTTCAAATGGAGTTGGAATATGGGTGTGAGTGTATGGTTTTGATGTAAAATGGCTTCTTAAAATGGCATTATGACTTTACTTCATGGATTGTGTTATTTTGCAAAGGGGAAGGATCCAATTTATAGGCAAGAGGCTTGAGGGATTGAGGGCTAAGATGCAAGGATGGGAAAAAGCTCATGGAGGGCTCAGATTGCATGAGAGGAGAGCACATGAATTGTGCTTCCTTACAGCCAATCAGGGAGTGACACATGTCACAGGGTGAGAGGATGGAGGAAAGGGGAAGGATGAGTCAACAAAGGAGGCTCAAGGGATAAAATCTTCATAAAGACCCTCATAATGACTTGTAATAGCAATAAAAGGGCTTGGAAGAGTCATTTATGGCCTAGTGGGCTTCATAAAGTTTTATGGTTGAGATATTTTGAGGGAGATGAGAGCAATTTTGACTTGGACTTGATTAGCAGGGTTTTAAGCTTGGTTATGATTTTGCAAATGATTAGAGGATGGATTAGGATGGTTTAGGATTAGCTTAGGGATAGGCAAGTGGATGGCATTTAATGAGGGTGGGTGAAGGAGGAGATATTTGTTAACTTTGCCTTGAGTTAGCAAGTCTTAACCCATGTTTAGGGAATGTGACAAGGTTAGGAGGGGATTAGGATTAGGGTTAAATACATCTTCTAGAAGAGTCTAGGCTTTGGATGAGGATGAAGACTTTCTAGAAGAGTCTAGAACTTCCTAGGATAAGATTTTATGAAATAAATAAAGTTTTATTTATTTCAAGGGTTTGGGTTGAGGAGATATTTATTAAAATATTTTTAATAAACATGAGGATTAATATTTAATCTTGATTAAATATTTTGAGTTGGGATTAGGGGTAGGAAATGATGTGATTAGCCTTTAATAAAAATTAAAGAAGGATTAGAAGATTTTGGAAGAGGTTAATGGTCTTAAGGAAATTGGCCAAGTTTTGGGCAAAAAATAAATTTTTTATTTAAGTTGGATTTTTTGGTCAATTTATTAATTAAATAATTAATAAATAAGGAAATAATATTTAAATAAGATTTAAAAATTTTTGGGAGGGATTCCTTAATTAAATATTTTAAATTAAGATAAAGGGATTTAATGGCATAAAAATTAATTAATTAATTAATTAATTAATTAATTAATGATTATGTCATCAGGACTTTTTTAGAAAATAAAAAATACTTTATTTTCTAAAGGTTTTTAGGTGTCTACAACAATAAGTGATAAGAATCCATGGGAAAAACATCACATAGAATCTTGTCCTTGTAGCCTCCTATTGTGAACTCAATCCATGCTTTCTCATTCACCAAAGCATGTTGCTCCTTGTTTAGCTAGGTGACCTTATATGGAGTGCTATGAGGTAATTTTGGAATCTTGAGTTTAGCTATGGCTTCCTCTAAAATAATGTTATTAGTAGACCTAGACTCTATGATAACTTTGCATACATTTCCCATAATCTTCCATCTCACTCTAAAAAGTGTTCTTCTTTTCTTTGGCTCTCCTTTAACTAGTTCTTTAATCAGGATCCTCGTTATCATCAAGTTCTCTCTACTCTCAAAATCCAACTAGATATCAGGTGACTTCACACTTGTAGCATCTTCATGGATGTAGGCTATCTTATTTTCTCCTTGTGATGTTGATCCATTTTTAGGAAACCTATAGGCTAGATGCCCAAGTTCATTACAATGGTAGCATTTCATTATACAAGAGTAGGATGGTCCTCTTCCTCCTAGTAATCTACCTTGGCTTATATCTCTACTTGAACCACCTCTTTGACTCGTTTCTCTACTTTGTTTAATTAGCTTGGACTCACCTTGGGATCTTCCTTCATTTCTTCTACCTCCATAGTTTCCCCTTTGTCCTCTACCATCTTTAGCTCTTCCTCTATTCTTTGATGTGTGGTCCTACTTTATTTTCCCTTTCTCTTCCACCTTTAAAGCCATTTTATAGCATTTATGGACTATATTAGGAGTGACAAGGCTCTCGTCTTCTTGAATAGACCACATGAGTCCATTCAAATATCTTGCCAACCTAATGCTTTCATCTTCTAACACCTTAGACCTTAAGCATATCTTTTGGAACTCTTTAGTATAAGAGCATGCATCCATATCTTTTTGCCTTGGATTTTGTCTCCTCCTATGTAGCTGTATTTCATAATCTTCAAGAATGTATGCTTGTTTAATTTTAGTCATCATTCCTTTGAAGTAACAATGGAACCTTTTCCTTATTTTTCCCTTTCTATTTGAACAAAATTCCACTAGGTCAGAGTAGTACCTCCTAACCTTGAGTTTTCTGCCCTGACTTTTTAAGCATTAGAGACACCATCATAATAAAAATGGTTCTCTATTCCTTCAATCCATTTCATGATGAGTTATTGATCCATCTTGCCACTGAATGGAGGAATGCCTGCTAAGGCTTTTCTATTTATTGCCTTGATTTATTTCAAGAAAGGTACTTCTAGAAAAATAGGATCTAGTGTTACAATTTCTTATTCCAACCCAATCTCTTTTTCTTTGGCTTCTTTCTCTTCTCCCTACTCTATCTTTTCCTTGAATTTATTTATTGTGTCTTGGACCTCACTCAACAACTATTCAAGTTGTGCCAATCTTTCTCTTAAAGACCTATTGTCTCCCTCTTGCTCTTCTATCTTCTTTTCTTGTTCTTCAACCTTCTTGTCCAATTTAGCATTGGTCACCATGATACTCAAACCACTAGATTCACTAGGTGATAATATTCACTTTGGTTTGCACTTGCTTTTTCCCACACCTTTGCATGCTTTGATACCAATCTGATGGGGAGGCTAGGATAGACTAGCTAGTCTATGCCTTGATCCTCTCTAGGATCCAAGTGTTCCTTTGACACCTCTAATGGTCTATGGGATTCCGTACTCATCCAAGGATCTCTTGACAAACCCTAGCCTTCCTGCCAAGTCAGCTATTCCCATCTTTTAGCATTACAGCTTTATTCTCTACCAACTAATTTGTTAAAAAGGCTTATAAGGGATTTCTAGGGTTCAACACAATTCCCTAGCTTCAACAAAGGATTTCATGAGTTCTAAAATGTATTTAGAGAACCTTCAATATGTCCAAAATGATGGCAAGTATCGGTTCCTACCTACTTGTAAGGTTTCCCCACAAATAGGGCTACTAAAGGAGCCCCAATTAGGCCTCCTTCTAGTTTTGTATTGATTTTACTTCCTTTCCTTCAAGGATTAATCATAACTAGTCTTAAGAACATTTGTTACAAATGACCAAGCCTTAATGATTTTTGGGGTCTTGAGCCTCCATATGACCATACAATGCTTGTACCAAAATGTGAGGGTTTTGAGGGTTTCTAGGTCTCTTTGTTGTCCCAGTATTTTCTACACTTTCCAAGTCTTCTCCTCTCATCTTATCCACAACACTACCTCCTACTACTCTTCTTGATTTCTGCCAAAAGGTTTGTCTTGAAGCCCACTCCTCTACCTTAGTTGGACTCTTTTTCTACTATCTAGTCCTAGTCGAGCTCTACTATATCCACCTATGGCAAGGAAAACTAAATTCTTGCACTTAATTCTTGGGCCCCTATTTGCACATATATATACATTAGTGTATGTAGTCCTAGAATTCAAAATGCCATGGTGTGCCCATGATGGAAACAAGATCTATAGCCCCATATTTACAAAGCTCTCCAAAACTAGTAGAGCACAATCTTCTTTGAAAGAAATTAATAAAACACTTTAAAAACTTGAAAGAAACTAATATAATACACACCAGGGAAGAATGAAAACTATACATAATTTCTCATTCAAAAAATCAACAAACACTCCTTTTCTTGCTTCAAAACATGATAAAAACTAGTAACTGTCACTACGAAATCAAGCAAAGTCTATTGTATCTGTACTACAACCATACAATAGCAAATTTCCAAACCTTGAATTAGGGTTCCTTGGGTCTTAAATAGCCTAAACACACAAAATATGCCTCTTTTAAGAAGTTCAGAACAACAAAAATGTGATAGTGGAAACCCTTGGAAAGGTGCTCTTGCACCAATAATATTACAAATGCTCAAATTGCTCTAAAGGGAAAAATATGAAAAATTCCTTAGAATGGGGTAAAGAGTGATTTTACATGGTATTTAGGTGTTCCTAGAACATCTTTAGAGGTTTGAAATTAAACTAGATCAATTTAGAAGTCCAAGAAGCAATGTTACAGAAAATTTTGAAATTGTTGATTGACAACTTTGCAATCTTTTTGCAAAGTTGCAATTACAATTTTCTCACTTTTCTAGGAAAAATAAAGGTTGGATTTTATAGTCCAAACCAAGGGTATGAGAGGTTAGAATATTTAAAAATCATCCAATTCATTGACAGTGGTTGGTTATGTCATATGTGTATACAATTAGTGGAATGAGAAGGATTTGCTGACAAAAAACATGATTTTGGAGCACTGGTTCAAGAAATTGATTTTTTTTCTTTCTATTTTATATGGAATATTTTTTTTTGGTCATGTTATAACTCTATGAAATCTTTCTTTGATCACTAGTCTTCATTTTATTAGGTTTTCAAGATTGTTTAAGTTCTTCATTCTTATTGTTCAGTTTTGAAAGGGTTTCACTAAAATGGCTAAAACCTAAGTTCCTATGGTTGAAAATATGTGGAATTTGGGAATCAAGTAATGGCTTTTATAAATTATGTAATATCAGTTTATTGTGGTTGTGGGAGTCATTTTTCTATTAATGCAAGCAAGCCCTTGGCAAGCTAGTGGAAGCTTGGCAAAGTGCAACAATGCTTGCAAGTGAGTTATAGTATGAAAAGTGGATTGCTATGTGTAAATATTTATTAAGAAATTGTGGAGAAGGGTTTTAGGTATCCAAAAAATAGAGGAGAATGTCTATTGCATAGTCTCAACCAATTTTTGAGTTGAATTTCTTTCATTACCCTTGAAACCCTCAAAATAGGGGTTTTCTAAAAATGTACTATATGGACACCATGGAGACCTAAGACATAGAAAATCCTTGAGCCTAGGTTCATTGGAAATAAATTCTAGAAGGAATTAGTAGTCCTTCTTAAGATATTTTATAAGTTATAGAACAATCCTTGTCTCTAGGAGGTATAATATGGGCTCTTTGGGCTACAAGGATAAACATAACAAGAATAGGTTATAAGTGTTTGAAACCTAGCAAGATGATGCAAGATGGCATGAAATGTGTCAAGAATATAAAAAAGAAGGTTTGAACTTGTTTTTTACCTCCTGGTAGCATTTGATTGAGTCTTGGTTTGTTAAGAAAAAATGTGCATAGTTGGGGTTTTGGGTGTTAGAGTAGTAAAACTTGAATTGATTGGTGAATTTATTGGGAAAAGGTGATTAGGAGAGAATTATCTTGGTTAGGGTTAGAGAAGATACTCTATGAAGGAGAATAAATATCCTTGTTATAGAAAAGAGGCTCTAGAAAGAAGAATCTCCCCATCAAATTGGTATGAGCCAAACAAGAATAAGGCTTGTGGTGGTATGTTGTTTCCTACTAAATCAATTGGTTCTACAAAGATGGAGAACAATGCTAAATTAAATAAAGAGGTAGATGAGTAGAAGAGGATCATGAATGATATAACTATGCTTCTAGATGAGGATGTAGAATAGATGAAGGAAAAATTGAAGGAAATGGAAGAGGCAACTCTAGCAAACGGAGATGAAGACACCTTGGTGTAGGCGTAGGCTCATGGAAGACCTAGGGATGATAAACACACCACTATATTAATAATAGGGATAAACACACCACTATATTAATAATAGGGATAACTATTCCTAACATTAAGTATGTTAAGGTTTGGATGCCTTATGAGGCATTGATTGCTCATAGTTGCATGACTAGGTCAAATAGGGAATTTTTGTGTTTTGGAAGGTAGGATGGAAAAATAGGTGATATAATGTCCTTTTTATATGTATTAATTCAATTTAAGGCTTTTTTTGAGGTTTGGTGACCTTTGGCGAAAGTTTGAGGGCCAAACACTAAAAGATGTAAAAGTTGCTCAAAAAACTGTCAATAGTGTCATTGACAACATTGACAACTTTTTAGTTGGGGATTGGTTGATTTATGAAACAATTGTGATGGGACTTAGAATATTTATTTAAGGCCTTCCTAAATTTTTTTGAAGGGTTTGAAGTCTGATTCCTTTTGTGTGTATAAGGACTGCGAGCAAGGGTAGAGTTAGAGTTTGAGGTTTTCCAATATCTTGGCACCTTAATGGATTAAATTTGGGTTTTTAGTAATTGCAAGTATTAAATGATTTCATTGCAAGATTATATAGAAATTTAGTCTATGATTTTTTAAAGTTCTTGGCAATTTAAAATTTTTTTTTGTGTTCCTCCTGTCTGTTGTTCTTAATCAGGCCCCTAGGCAACATGGAGTCATAACTCCTCTTTTGACCTAGGATCTGTAGAGACTCTTGGGATTAGGAAGATGACTCTACATACATACTTTATAGTGAAGGAGGTGCCCTAGGAAGCAAGGTAGTTATTTTTGTGGTTGTTCCCTAGGCAAGCAAGTGATGCATGGCTAGAAATCACAATATGTAGTAGAGGTGTTAGGAGTGATTAAACGCTTGAAATTCTTCAATAAAAGTGTGGATTGTGATAGGAGGATGTGTGCTGAAGCCCAAATTATAGGGTGAAGGATTGGTGAAGTTTATAAGGATGGTGAGACTTCATTCTTTGCAAACTAGTTTAATTTCTTGCAAAACCCTGATTTGGAGGCACATATATAGGTCATATTGTACAAATGTCTTGAGATACTGAGACCTCAAGAGTATCTTAGTTCTTAGAAAATTTTATCTAAATTTATGAATAGGTTACCCCCTCATTAATAATTTTTTAATTTATTCCACATTTTCTTCATTAAGAGGGCTAATTTCTTGTAGCTCTGTAAGGGATTCAAAAGATGTTAAAGAAGACATCTAATTTTTCATAGAGGGTTTGTTGATTAAAAGGATGTATGATGTTGGGGTAGTGGCCAAGGAAGAAAGAAGGGATAACAAGCCTAGGAAGTGGCAAAAGAGTGATTGTTCTACCTAGTTTGTGTGTAATAGTTTAAAGGGTTAGGACCTCACAGTTAAGATCCTAAGAAGAATAGGGTAGCTAGAAACCCTATTAGGTCAAGAGAAATACCTAAGGAGACCCCACTAGAAACTATGGTAGGAGAAAGAATAGTTGTCACATCAAAGTGATATCAAAACCAGTTAAAGACTTGGAAACTTGGAGATTTTTTATAGATACTAGAGAGTCAGTGGGTGAGTCAAGTATGGTAACTACTAAAGAGCTAGGTAAAGAAGTTGTGGAGAAAAAAGAGAAGAATAGAGTCCTAGAAGAAGTCTTAAATGAGGTGAAGCTAAAGTTGGATCTAGTTGCTGATGTAGCCAAGAAAAAGGAAGAAGCAATAAATGTTAGGGGTAAGGAGATAGCAGGAGAAGATGTTGTCCCTGACCAAAAAATTGTCTTGAGAGAAGACCCTTTCTATAAGTCCATAAAATCCCTACAAGAGAAGACCTTGGAAGGTGTGCCACTATTTAGTGGGAAGATGGACATAGATGCATTAATGGATTGGATAGATGGGATGGAGAACTATTTTGAATATGAAGTTGTGTTAGAGGCCAAAAAGATAAAATTATGAAAGTCAAGATTGAAAGGATCAACATTGAATTTGTGTAAATATATCCAAGATAAGAGGATTATGATGGAAAAGAAGCCTATTGCCAACTAGAGTACCATGGTAACCAAAGTAAGGGAGAATTTCCTACTAGAGGACTATGAGATTCAACTCCACAAGAGGAGACAAGGACTGAAATAGAGAAGATGTCAATGTGGCTTCTTATACATAGGAGTTTCAAAGGTTGTTCCTTCGATCCAAGAAGCAAGAAGAAGAGCTAATAAAGGTGGCTAAATATTTGGGTGGTTTAAAGTGGAATATGCAAGTGGATCTAAGCTTATGGACAACTACTACTACTCAAAGGTGCAATCAATGTGCACTAAAGGTGGAAGAGAAAACTAGAAAGAAGGGTGTTCCAACTATAAGGATAGAGGAAAGTGCTTAAATCAGAGGGAACAAAGAGGAGGATATAAAGGTAGAGGTAATGAACAAAGGAACCAAGGTGATTCTAGGCTCATTGAGAAAGTGACTAAAAGCACTCGTAGGGGAGGTTATAGTAGAGGAAAATGTAACCAAGGAGGTTCCAGTAGGGGTAGATGATCAAACACAAGCAACTCATAATTTTGTAGTATGAAGTGTTACAATTGTTGTCAACTAGGCCATCTAACATATAGATACCCTAAAAATCCCTCTTCTTCAAACTATGAAAAAAGAGTGGCATATGCCCTAGAGGATAACTCTAGTGGAAAGGAGAATGAATTGGATCACATAGAATCCAAGAAAGGTGAGAACCTTATTTTAGAAGGCTATTGACCAAACAACTAGCTTTTGATGAACCTAAGCATAGGAGGGATTTGTTTAGAATTAGATGTATGATTCTTGGGAAGGTTTGCAAGGTAGTGGTGGATTTAGGTTCTACTCACAACATAATATCAGACAAGGTAGTTGAAATGATTAAACTAACCAAGACACTCCATCTGAATCCATACAAGGTGACTTGGCTTAACAAGATTCAAAGAATTTTAGTGAATGCACACACTTGGGTTGACTTCCCCATAGCTAGGTACAAGGATAGGTTATTCTATGACATATTTCCCATGGATTATTTCCATCTACTATTAGGTAGACTCTTGAAATTTGATAGAGAGTAAGTATATGATGGAAAGGAAAACTTCATATCATTCAAGAAAGGATGTAGAACTTTTAAAATCCAATCTTTGTTGGAAAGATAAGAACCACAGTCCAAGGTACCTAGTGTGTTGTTATATAGTGGGAAGGAATTCTTTAGATATCTCAATGATGAAGAGAGTCAAAAATTTGTAGTTGTACTAAAGTCTAAAGGAAAAGACAAGACAATTAAAGACCCATTGCTTGTAGAAGTACAAGAATTCCTTGAAGAGTAAAAAGACATTGTAAGTGATGGAACTCCTACCACTTTACCTCTTACAAGGGTAATGAGTCATCAAATAGACTTTTTCCTTGTGCATCATTTCCAAAAAATGCATTAAATAAGCTCACTCTAGATCAAAACTTGGAAGTATAGAGGGAAGTTCAAGAACTTTTAGATCAAGCTTTGATTAAGAGAAGCATAAGCCCCTGTGTAGTCCCTATTATACTAGCATCCAAGAGGGGACAAAAATGTAGGCTATGCACAAACTCAAGGGCTATAAAAAGAATCACAATCAATTATAGGTTTCCCATACCTAGGATTGAATACCACATGGATTGTCTTAGAGGGGAAATGTACTTCACAAAGTTGGACTTGAAGAGTAGATACCACCAAAATAGGATTTGAGTTGCTTGTGATGTCATTTGGTCTCTCCAATGCTCCTATCATATTCATGAGGTTCATCAATGAAGTTCTTAATGACTTGAATTGAAGGTTTATTGTTGTATATCTAGATGATATACACATCTTCAAAAATATAAGTGTACAACACATCAAACATGTAGAAGTTGTATTCCAAAGACTTCATGAGGATAAGCTTGCTATAAACCTTGAAAATGTGGCTTCTTCAAACAAGACCTTGTTTATTTAGGCTTTGTGGTGCCAAAGGGGTCAGGAGAAGGTTTTTGCTATCCTCAACTAGCCAACACCTACAAAATCTACTAAGGTAAGAATTTTTCATGCTCTAGATCAGTTTTATAGAACTTCACTAGGAATTTTAGTGGCATATGTGCATCTTTGCTAGATACCATTAAGGGTTGGGTCAAGTCTAAGTTCAAATGGACTTTAGAAGCAGAGAAAACTTTTGAGATGCTTAAGAAACAAGTAGCTACCTAACCTATTTTTCAATTGCCTTGTTTTGAGACAATTTTCCCCATAGACTATGATGCAAGTGTCTTAGTAGTAGGGTTAGTGTTGATACAAGAAGGTTGGCTAGTAGCCTTCTTCAGTGGAAAACTAAATGAGGCAAAAAATAATTATTATTCCTAAGACCTAGAACTCTATGCCTTAGTTTAGTCTCTTAGGAAGTGGAGACATTAAATATTACCTAAGGAATTTGTGGTGTTTACTAATAATCAAGCTCTTAGCTATATCAAAACTCAAGAAAAGTTGAATACTAGGGACTTGAAATGGATAAAGTACCTACAAAGATTCTACTTTCATAATCAAGCATAAGAAATGGCAAATGAATAAGGTGGAAAATGCATTGAGTAGAAGATTGTTAACATACCAAGATGTTTAGTTACATAGCATTGGGATAGAAAGCTTCAAGATTCTATCAAGAGGATGAAGACTTTGCAAAGGCCTATAAGGTATGTTCTAACTTTGATAATCATTTCCATAGGAAGTTCTCTAAATTTACCTGACAAAATGGATTGTTATTTAAAGGAAATCAATTGTGTGTTCCAAGGAGATAAATAAGGGAGAAACTAATTCAATAAAATCATAATGGAAGGAGAAGTAGACACTTTGGGGTTAGAAAAATCTAGAACTAGTCCAAAGGTTCTACTATTGGCCTAAACTAGTCAAGGATGTAACTAGGTATGTTGAGTAATGTATGTTATGCATGAAAGTTAAGGATGGAATGAGTAATGTAGGTGTATATCATTCCTTACTAGTCCCAAATAGGCCATGGGAGTGTGTAAGAATGGACTTCATAGTAGGTTTTCCGAAGAAAAAATAGGGTTAGGATATTATTTATGTAGTTGTTTATAGGTTCAATAAGATGGGACACTTCATTCCATGCAAGACTACCAATGATCCTAGACACATTATACTCCTATTATTTAAGAAGGTTGTGAGGATTCATGGACTTCCATCAAGCATTGTTTCAGATAGAGATGTGAAGTTTATGAGTCACTTTTGGAAGAATTTATTGAGAAGACTTGGAACAAACCTTTCATTTAGTTCAACCTACCACCCTCAAACTAATAGATAAACTAAGGTTCTTAACAAGTTGTTAGGTAATCTCCTGAGGTGCCTAACTAAAGAGTATTGAAAACATGGGATGTGATCATTCCCCAAGTAAAATATGCCTACAATGATAGTAAGAATAAGACCACATGAGGAATCCCATTTGAAATTGTCTATGAGATGCATCAAAGGGGTGTATGTGAGTTGAGGGATCTTGGAGGGATGGAGTATAGAAGTGGACATACTAAAGATTTCCCCAAACCATGAAAGAAATCCAAGAGATGTTGAGATAATGGGTGTTTCACAGATTGCATGATATTGTTTCATTATTTTATTATGTAATGTTGCATCTAGATGGGCGTGCAACATATAAATATTCCCATATGATATACTTGATGAGTTGTACTTTAGTATTGTGATAATATTTTATGTAATTATTTAATATTGGGGAAAATAAATTAAATTCCAATAATAAATGTGGGGTCAAGGGGTTAGGTAGCACATGGTTTTAGCACATAGTTTATGTAATAACACTTGGTTATTTTGTGGGACTTGCTACTATACAAGCAACCACAAGGGTAGTTGTTGGTGTGAGAAGAAAGAAGACAAAAGGCAAGAGTTAAGCAAGACAAGGCTTGATAGGTAAACGAGCATTTGTGAAGGTTGGAAGCATGGTATGGGATGTGTGGATTCATGCTTATTCACATGGATTGTTTGGTTGTGGCTATGGATTTGAACGCTTCCATGATTGTATTGCTATAGTATTTTTTATAAATAATACATGGTGATAGATTCTTTTGGAGGTTGGGTTTTTCCGTCAATGAAGGTTTGCCAGGGTATATCTTGTGTCACATTTTTGTTGTCTATTCTCTTGCATGTGGATTTTAATTATATATTTATTTCAAATCTATTATGGGTTATGTGGAACAGTTATATTCTTTGTTGCAAGTTTTCTTACAAGTGGTATTAGAGCTATGGTTTTATTATTGTAACCCTAGATTGAATCCATGGGAATGCATGAGATGAAAAAAGAAAGGGCAAGATATATGAGTTATTTATTTTAGATTTGAGGGTTTTGGATTTGTTGTTATGATGGGATATTAGTAGATTTTGGGCATGTGGAATTTTTGGACAAAAGGGTTTTTAAATGAGGGTTTTAGGGGGAGCTTGCAAAAATGACCTCCTAGGCCAAAAGAGACCTCACCATTGGATCTAGGTCAATGTTTTTATAAATTTTGATATATAATATGCCCTATTTTGGTCATGTTTAGAGAAAATAAAAGAGCTTTTCTAGTTTTAGACGATGATGTCCATCAAAGTTAATCCCATTGGAATCTTTTGTCACAAAATATAAAATAAAATAAAAAATTGTAGTGAAAATGGTAAAAAGACTATCTTAGTAAAACAACCATAACTTTCTCTTTGGCTATTGGATTTTAGACTTCTTATAGGCATTGGAAAGATAATTCAAAAAAATATAACTTGTTGTAGGTCTAGTTATGTGATTTTTCTATTTTGTTAGGTTTTAAGAGCTTGAAAGTTAGAAGTTATTTATTTTGACCGTAGATTAGGGCATAACTTGGTCATATAAAATTATATTTTAGACTTCAAGTAGTCAATGGAAAGCTCTTGGAGAGCTCAACACATTGGTTTACATTTGGTATAGGTTTGGTATGAATTATTTGGTGATATATTAATCTAAATATTTTATGATATATATTGACTATACTAACATTGTGAGTTTATAACATTGTATATTTTGGAGATTTAAGATTTGATGTCATTGTATACTTAGTTCATATTTTGAATTGGTCTTATGATGATATAGTTATCAATTTTTAATTTGGATATGTATGATGACTTGTTGGGTCTACAAGTTGTGTAGTGTTGTAAGCAGTCTATACTTATAGGTTGCGTGTATAGCTTTGTTATGGGTTGTCTTTGTCCATTGATCTTTCATTATTGATGCATATTCAAATTGGTGCCTTGGATTTAGGTTATCTATTCCCTAAGTCACATGATTTGCTAATTTTTTCTTCATATATAAGGAATGAGATGTTCTTACTAGGTACAATCATGGTGGAGGTGGTTGACTATTTTATGCTGATAGGTTAGATACATTGAAAGTCATATGCTTAGTTGATGGATGTGATCATGGTGCCATGGATTTTGGCATGACATGATTGGATATATAGGTACATCCTTAATATTCATTGGCTTGGATATCTAATTTGGTTGTGGTGGTATATCTTCTTGGTTGAGGATCATGGTTATTTAGGTTTTCTGAGGAGCTCAGGATGTGCACTTCGAATTCTTTGATGGTTTGATGCCTTTGTTGATTCTCATAGTTAGAAGATTATTTTTTCATCATGATGTCATGGATAGCTTGGATACATGGTTTAGTGAGAGCTTATGATAGTGGTGGAGTGATGGTGTAGGATTAGTTCCTAGTTTGCTTTGTATCTTCTTGGGTTTGGATATCATGATTTCACTTGGTATTGATACTTTGGTTGTGTGAGTGTAGACCTGGATGATCTTCACGTAAGAGATGGATTTTATGATGCCATAGGTGACTTGGTACCATAGTTGAGTGGGAGGTTTTTGGTATTGATATATTTATTTAGTGTTTGCAGATGTTGGAGGTTTGTCTTAGATCTTATTACTACAAAAGTATCTTTGGCATGTGCATGGTGCACTTGTTATCTTCATGATGTGTGAAGATGGTTAGATCTTGAGGACTCATGGGGTTCTTGGTTATCTTCATGGTGTGTGAAGATGATTAGATCTTAAGGACTCATGGGATTCTTGGTTATCTTCATGGTGTGTGGAGATGGTTCTTCATGGTATGTGGAGATGGCTTTCTTTATGGTGTGTGGAGATGGTTGCATCTTTAGGACTAGTGGAGTTCATAGTAAAGGTGTGGTTTATGCTTTCACTTGACATGTTATCCTTAGTGTGAGGATGGTTTTATTATTATTTCATGGTATTCTCTTGATATGCATTTAGAATTTTGACATGTTATAGTTTGTTCATATGAAGCATGTTATCTCATTGGTTGAGATGGTTACATCATGTTGTCATGTTTATGATCCTAAGGCCATGGTTAGAACTCTGACGTTGATCTTGGTTTAGTTTCTTGGTATTGAGTACATTGATCATAACCTGGATACTTCATGATATTGCTATGTTGCATTTGGAGTTGGCATGGATTGATTGGTTATATGTGCTCATGGATACTTAGAGACAGTGATGATGCTGATTTCTCTTAGATTAGAGAAGTATTTGTTGGGATGGTTGATGGTTTCAGTAGGAAGTCTGAGGGATAGTCACCTAATATGGACTTTAAAGGAGATTATTCTTAGATGAACCTTGGTTGGAGACGTGGGTATCTTGATGAGCATTCTCATTTGCCACTCTTGGTCTACTCTGTTGTTTGCTACTTGAGAGGTATAGCCCATTGTTTTCTCTTAGGTGCATTATGTTTATGCTTGTCTTTCATGGATATGGATCTTGAGCTATGGTACATGAGTTAGTTCTAGAGGGTTCATTTGAGAGATGATTTAGCATTGGCTATCTCCATTTGCATATGTTGTTATAATGGTTAAGTTTGGCAGATGATTTTATATTGGGAATATTCTTTGGATTAGGAATGGTCATTCCTTGGTTTAGGAATGGTTTATGAGTTTGATCTTCTTGTGAGAGACTTACATCCATGATTAGTTATATGGTATGATTTGGGTTTTATTGTGGATTCTTGTTGAGGTTTTATGGAGGAGATCATATTTTCATAGTTTACATCTAGAGGTGTGTATTGAAGGACATGATACAAGTTATGATTTGCATGGTTTCTCTTTGGTCTTGGTTATCTTCTTGGATGTTTGGTTTCAATTATATTGGATTTGAGATTAATTAGAGATTGTGATCATTTGTTTGTGCTCATGTATGTCATATGAGAGATGACATGGTTATTCTTTATCTCTTTCCTCTGTTGGTTGTGGAGAACATGGGAGAGCATTGGAGACTTGTTATGAGAGTTGTTATTTTAGCTTATTGATTTATGTATTGTGGATGTCCTTGAGAGTACATGGATTCACTTCTTTGAGATGTTGTGAGTGGATTAATTATAGATTTGACATTATCTATTACTGTGGGAGCTTCTTGGTATATATGTGGTAGGTATTTCTCTTGATACTTGTGATTTTAGGTTATAGACTAGATATGTTGATGATGTGAGATTCACTTGGTATACCTTTGGAGGTATGGATAGTTAAATGGGTTTGGCACTTGATGTGGGTGCTATGTTAGCTATGGATATTTGAAAACTATAGATACATGTGTATACCTTTGGATCAGGTTTTTGTGCTGGGAATTTCAATTGGTATAAGATTTTATGATCTTCTAATGCGACAGGTTGGGTGGCTTTCTCTTTGGATAGCTTCTATGTATGTCAAGGGGTAGTGGCATAATAGGAGGTGGGATTATTCATGTTTGAGATGATGGATACTTTGATTTTTTTGTAGGTACTAGGGTGGAGCACATGGTGTACTTTGATCCGTGATGGTGGATGTGCTAAGAGGGATTGTTCCCTTGTTCATTTATGTGGCTACAGATTGACCCTAGGCAATGTATACAACAAGTGGGAGATTCTTGAGATAATGGGTGTTGCACACATTAAATAGTATTATTTCATTATTTTATTATGTAATATTGCATGTAGATGGATGTGAAACATGTAAATATTCCCATGGGATATACTTGATGAGTTGTATTTTTAACATTGTGACAATATTTCATGTAATTATTTAATATTAGGGAAAAATAATTAAACTCCAATATTAAATGCAGGGTCAAGGGGTTTGGTAGAACATGGTTTTAGCACATGGTTTATGTAATACTACTTCATGGTTTTGTGGGACTTGCTTCTATATGAGTAGCCATAAGGGTAGTTGGTGGTGTGAGAAGATAGAAGACAAAAGGCAAGAGTTGAGCAAGACAAGGCTTGACAGGTTAGCCAAGAGAGCATTTGTGAAGGTTGGAAGCATGGCATGGGATGTGTGGATTCATGCTTATTCACATGGATTTCTTGGTTGTGGCTATGGATTTGAAGGCTTCCATGGTTGTATTGCAATGGTATTTTTGCTAAATAATACATGATGATGGTTGCTTTTAAAGGCTAGGTTTTTTCCTCAATGAGGGTTTCTAAGGGCATATCTTGTGTTACATTTTTGTGGGTGTGTTGTCTATTCTCTTGCATGTGGATTTTAATTACATATTTATTTAAGATCTATTATAGGTTATGTGGAAATTATTATATTCATTGTTGCAAGTTTCCTTACAAGAGAAAGTGAAGAAAACCATCCAAGATAGCCCTCAAAAATTGAAAGCCATGGTATATGAGTGGAGCAAAGACATTCAATTTTATATTGGAGATTATGTCATGGTGCATTTGAGAAAGTCTAGGTTATAGAAGGGTGTGCCAAATAAGCTACAAATGAAGAGAGTGGGGACTTGCACAATCTTAGCCAAATAGGGAGCCAATGTTTATAAGAATGATCTACCAACAAATTTGGGCATCTTTGCTATTTACAATGTGTAATATTTGGTTGGGTTTAAAGGAAAAATACCCCATAGTGTTCACAACTATCAAAGAGTGAGTGATGATCTAGAGCCTACAGTAGTACCTTCACCAAGCATGTTTGAAGCTAAGAAAATGTTGGACGCTAGAGTCAACAAGCAGACCAAAAATAAGGTATACATGGAACAACTCATTAAGTGGAAAGAAAAGCTATATTTAGAATAAATTTGGGTTTCTATGTTAGACCTTAACAAACCATGGATCCCTCTAGACCTATTGTCCACATGAGTGACATAGCTTTCGTTTGTGGGGGAGTATGGTGCATGGGCACCTAGGTAGGCTCATTGAAGACCTAGGGCTCAATAGTTATTTTGTTTTTTAGTTCTCCTAGCCACAAAAATAGTTTACTAATAGAGCTAACCTATTCCTAAGGTAAAGTATGTTAATTTTAGGATGCCTTATGACACCTTGATTTCTTATAGTTGCTAGAATAGGTGAAATAAGGTATTTTTGTGTTTTGGAAGGTAGGATGGAAAATATCGGTGATATAAGGTCCTTTATACATGTAATAAATAAATTTAATTCATTTTTTGATGTTTTGTAACCTTTGGAAGAATTTTTAGGGCCAAACACTAAAAGATGTAAAAGTTACTAAAAAATTGTCAATATTGTCATTGACAACATGGACAACTTTTTGTTGCATTTGGGAAAATATTTAGTTGGGGCTTGGTGACTATATAAAAGAGTTATATTGAGACTTGGTATATTTATTTAAGGTCATCCTTAACCTTTTTTAAGGGATGGAAGTTTGAGTCATTTTGTCTGTGTACAAACTCTCAGCAAGGTTACAGTTATAGTTTGAGGTTTTTGAGTATCTTGGAACTTTAATGGATTAAATTTAGGTTTTTAGTAATTAGAAGTATTGGAGGAGTTCATTGAAAGATTTTTTATAAATTTATTTTTTTATTTTGTAGAGTTCTTGGTCATTTTTAAAATTCTTTTGTGTTCTGCCTGACTATTGTTCTGAATCAAGCCACTGGGCAACATGGAGTCATAACTCGTCTTTCCACCATAGGATCTATATAGAAACTTGGGATTTTGAGGATGACTCTTTTATATTTTTATAATGATGGTGGGGTGGTGTGGGGCTAAGAATTAAGGGAATTATTTTTTTGGTGATCACAATATGCAATAGAGGTGTTACGAGTGATTGAATGCTTTAAATGATTCAGAAAAAGTGTGGATTTTGATAGAAGGATGTTTTTATAAGCCTTAAATACAATTTTAATAATTGGTGAAGGTTCTAATGAGGGTTAGACTTCAATCTTTCTAGACTAGTTCAATTTCTTGCAAAACCCTGATTTGTAGGCACTAATATAGGTCATATTATACATATGTCTTGAGATACTAAGACCTCAAGAATATCTTAGTTATTTGAAAAGGGTGTTTGAATCAATGAATAAGTTAGCACCTCATTAAATAATTTTCCAAGTTATTCTATTTTTTCTTTATTAGGAAGGCTAATTTCTTTTAGCCTTGCTTGGCAATTTGGGAGGCAAATGTTATGTGTTTGTGAACTTGATTAGGGTTCTACCCTCCAAAGTGGTCTTGGACATTATAAGGGATTAAAAGGACCTTCAATAATACCTATTATTCTTCATAGATTTTTTTCTTATCAAAAGGAGGTATTATTTTGGAGTAGTGTTCAAGGATGCAAGAAGGGCTAACAAGCCTAGGAAGTGGTAAAAGATTGATTGTTCTACCTAGTTGACCATGTGCACTAGTTGAAAGGGTTAGGACTCAATAGTTAGGATCCTAAGAATCATGTGGTAGCTAGAAACCCTATTAGTTCAAGTGAAAGAGATAAGGAGACCCGAGGAGAAACTAGGGTAGGAATAAGACTAGTTGTCACATCACACTTGTGATAGTAAGGGAAATAAAATGATAGACTCAAAAGATGAGATTCCTAAACTTGATCCTCCATTTGTGAGCAAGAACCATTGCTCAAGCCTGTCAAAGAATTTTGAGGGAAAATTATTTAGAACATTACAATATTTCATGAGAAGATGCATATAAAATTAGTCTTAGAATGGATTGAGAGGATTGAGAATAAATTTTAATGTAAAGGATTAATAAAGGCTCAAAAGGTAAATGTGGCAAATTCAAAATTGAAATGATAGGCACTCACATGTTTGAAGTTTTTGCAAGAGGAAAGAGAGAGAGAAGGAATGAACCAATATTAAAGTAGAAGGTTATGGTAGCAAATATCAAGGAAACTTATTTATCAGAGGACTATGAGAGCAAATTTCACAAAAAAAGGAAAAATCTTAATCAAAGGATCTTAGTGTGGCTTCCTACACTAAAGAGTTCCAAAACTAGCTCTAAGGTCAATAGTAAAAGAGGTAAAGAGCATCAAGGTGGAAAGATACCTAAATGGTATTAAGTGGGATATACAAGATGAACTAAGTTTGTTAGGCCTTGCTACCTTGCATGGTTATTTTCAAATGGCTTGAAAGGTGGAAGACAAGTCGAGAAAGAAGAATGACCTAATCTCTAAAGGTAGAGGTAGAGGTAAAGATTTCAAAGGAAACTTTAGGGGTGGTTCTATTGGAAGGACCAATTATTAGAGGAGCTATGGAGAGTCTAAGTGGATTGACTAGACCAATGAACTAGTCAAATGGGAGGCACCAACCAAGGAAGATGTTTCAATAATGGTGGCAGAGGACGATATGGGAATAGCAATAGGGGATCATATTTTAGTAAGATGAAGTTATATGAATGTGGTAAGTTAGGTCATCCTACCTATAGATATCTAGAGAATGCATCAACATCCTATGGTTAGGAGAAAATAACCTATGTAAAAGAAGATGAAAGTCAAAAGTCAAATGAGGTGGATTTTTGAATTAGAGAAAGGAGAGAACCTAATGTTGATGAGTGTTTTGGAAAAGGAATCAGTGAAGGAAGAAGATTAACAAAGGAGAAAACTTTTTAGGAATAAATTTAAGGTACTTGGAAAGGTACATAAGGTAATCATAGATTCAAGGTCTATTGATAATGTGATATCAAAAGAAGTAGTGCACAAGCTTGGTTTGCCAAAAATTCCACATGTGTTTCCTTATAGGATAACTTGGGTGAATAAGAGGAAGGATATCTTGGTGAATGAACAAGTATGGGTCGACATCACTATTGGAAAGTACCAAGACAAAATCCTATGTGATCTAATTCCAATGGATTCTTTCCATCTACTTCTAGGAAGACCTTGGTAGTATGATAGGGAGGCAATACACCATGGTAAGAAAAACAAATATACCTTCATGAAAGACAAAGTCACCCATAGGATACAATCATTTTTGGAAGAAGAAAAGGTAGATGATAGGACTAGGTTAGGCTAATGTGGTAAATGAATAAACACTTCTAGATATCCCTTCATGCACAAGAAATTCCTACTCCACTAGGAACAACTTCCCCCATATCCTAACCTATGTTTCTAGGCTTCCTCATGTACTTGCAACTATATTCTAGCCTCCTAACTAAGTTAATAGGTCCCTGCAATGGTTGAAGGCTCTTACTAGGGTGTCTTGGACTCCTTTCCACTCATTTCCCACACTTCATCATTAGAATTCAATACTATCCCTTGAGACTCTTCAAAATATTGTATTAGGACTATTAGCCATCATAATTGAATAATTTTAATTTTGTGATAAAATATCCTAAAGAAGTCTCCAAAATAACTCTAGATGTCGATACACTTTTTCAAGGCCTTCAAGTTTCCTAAGGTTTCAAATTTCTGACTTCTACTAGATGTCCTAACCTTATTTTTAAACGTTTGCTAGGGTTTAGTGATCTTTAAGACTATGTAGCAATAACATTACTGTTGCTTCCTTCCTAATAAACTTGGAGACTTTTCCTTTAACATGTAGTGGCTCCTAATTCTTTATCAGAGTTAATAGCCATAGAAGACAATTGACTAGTAATAGTATTAAACTCATTTAAGTAATCCACAAAAATTCCACCTTCTTCCATTTTTATATTAAATAAATGCATCATGATAAATACCTTATTTCAAGTGGAGGGAATTGCATACAATTTTGCTAAGGTTTCCATCAACTCTTCCATTGTCTTCACTTTTTTAATGTTAAATGTCACTGGTGGTGACAAGCATAATCAAATTCTTCCAAGTGCCTTTCTTTCTAAAATCTCCTAGTCTTCATTTGTCATAGTTCCTTGTTTCTTGGATTTTCCTTTCGAAGGCTTCCATAAGTCCTTCTGATAAAGATAGTCCTTCATTTTATTCTTGCATAACTAAAATTTATGTCCTTTGAACTTGTCAAGTTTTAGATTACCCTCATCTGCCATCACTCACACTCAACCATGAGACTTCAATGTAGAGGATAACTAAGAAAAGAACATGTCTCTGATACCACTTGTTAGGATTAAACCAAAGACAAAAATAATAATTACATGCAAAGATGAACAATATCATAAAATATTGAATCACATAGAAGAGAACACAAGACACCAAGATTTAACATGGTTCACCAAATCCTTGGGCTACATTCACCAACCAAAAAGTCCAATATTATTATGATCTGGTAATTACAACCTTATTACAATCTATAATCCCATACAAGTCAATACCACTACAAGAAGCAATTTTCGTATCACACATTATGAAAAGATACCTAACCCTCCTTTTATACAAGTATTTTTGCCACTTTAGGGTTACAACATGTTAGCCATATGTCAGTAAAAGAATTATGAAGTATGTACAATACTTCTCTGATCAGTCACTATAAACTAACAAACTCACCAAATTTATGAGGGTGTAAAGAATCTTGTACTATGAGATGCATTATTACACAAGGATGCATTGGTAACCTAATTTGAACCTTCTTCAAAATTGAAACATCATGGAAAGTATTAATCTTTGAGTTTGTATAAGTTATTTTATTTTAACTCTCATGGAAACTCTTGATAATTGTCTTTTATAGAAACCTTATATGTTAAGGTTTTATAATGTATCCAAACATGCTTTATCTTTGTTTTATATGAATGTTTTAACATTTCCCTTTTTTATTTAGATGTCTCTTTTGTCCTCTGAAATGGAAGAATGCAAAAAATAAAATTCATTTTGAGAGACAATTTATGCATCTGTTATCCTATAAACTTGGGGTAACATAGATAAAATGTGAATTTGGTAAGTGAAGGTAAGGGTTTGAAGCTTAAAACCTTTATATTGATTGATCCTAGAAACATAGAAAGTAAAAATTTCCATATTTCTATCAACTCGTTGAACTTGACTCAATCAAAGATGCATAACTCACTGATACTGGCTTGGCTTGGAATTTGTGAGTCTACCACAAATGACATAATCTTAAAATCGCAAGTTACTATTGGAACAATTTTTAGTGTATATTCCAATTACACCTTCTTGATTATGTAATGTATTAATTTATTTTTAATGTCTTATTGTGGCATTCTTCGACATCATCTTGTGGCCTATAAAAAACTATATAATGCACTAACATAGGTATCTAAAACTTAACTATTTTAATTTTGTATTATTGAGTAGGTTACTACATTTTGGAAAAATGGACTAAATTATTGACTAGTTTATAAGGCTTTTCTTACTCTCTATTTCATTGAGTTACCATTGTAAGGCAATAGATATGCCCAAAGAAGTCTATGCACATTAGGTGGAACCCATGTAAAAGATGAGATCATTTTTTGCATCATTGATTGTAGAGGACAAACATAATTAAAATTGAATAAGCATTTTAGATTTTGGAAAATTAAAATTACAATAAATCAATTATTTTGTCACCTACAACCTGTACAAAATTAAAATTAAAATTTAAAACATTGTGATATGATGTTATATAAATAATCTATCATATTTCTATTATTTTCTCTGCTTTTCATTTTTGTTCTCTATTTTGTACATATATACTACAGAGTTAAAATAAAGGAATATAACATGAGTGCATTAAAAGATATCTTTCTTGCTGACTGTGATATTTTACTTCAAACCAAAGATGGATTGTGCAAGTAGAACCTCTACATTTCAAAATGTTTTGAAATGAAATTTATATAATATTGGCAAAATTGACTAGTCTCTAATATTTAGTAGATAAAATGGGAAGAGAAAAATCATTCCCTTTTCACATTTTTCTTTTAGGGAATGTACTTAAAATGTCACAATAGTATCCTATTGGAATGTTCAATATGGGAAGAGTACTTCTAAGAGGGGCGGGATGAATTAGAAGTATCACACTTTTAACCTTTTTAAATTCCTTAAACATATAATTGAAAAGTAAACTGCATGCTTGTGAGCATATAAATGAACATAAAGTAAACACATGCAATAACACATAACACCAAATTTGGTAACCCATAAACCCTCTAGGAATAAGAAGGTAAAACTGGGGTGGGGATGATATCCACAAAAATTACTACAGCAATAAAAGTTTGACCACTTCTGATGGTCTACCCTGTGAAATGCCTACCCTATTAAAGGCTTTACACTGTGTCAATAGTGACCTGGTTAGATGATTTACAAACACTTTACATTAAGTGTCACCCTATTAAAGGATTTACAATAGGCTATTAAACCCACCTAATACAATAGGATTTTCAATCACATTCTCCAAAGGCTATCCTACCTAGCTGTTAAGCTAACCTATCAATATAGGATTTCTAACTTCTAATACAATGACAAGAAAGTATTAGAACAATGAACCTGATAGTATGCAATCTTTAATTTTTAGATTCAGACACTTGATCTACTCTCTTTAATGTGACTCTTTCTTGATCTAATCTTTTCTCTTATCCCTTATGTTGTTCAGATCAACTAGATGTATAGTTGTTGCTCATTTCCTCTAAGTTTTACTCACTTCACACTGAATTTTGTTATAATCTCCCCATACACTATTCTCATCCACATACACAATGGGGATTTCAACCTCCTTTTTAAAGATTGTGAAGACTTAGGGTTAGATATGGATCTACCATCCATATTGAATCTTTAAGTTCCTACTCATTCCTTGCATTCTCCTCATTGGTTGGAAGCCTTTTCCATTTTTTTGATTCTGCATGCTAATTGCATAGGAAATGTAAAAGATTCATCCTTATCCTTTTTCTGCTTTGAAATCCTTCTATGTCAGCTCCAAAAATGGTTTACATCTGAGTTTGTGAGGGCACAAACTCTTATGCTAATTATGTGTTATTCAACACATACTAAACTATTGATGCTTAATACATGTACCATCCTAACTTTCTCGACAGCTATTACACTTTTTCTTGCTCGACACATGAATGATTCTGGCTCACTTGGCATATGAAATATTCTGACTTGCTTGGCATCAACTGTGATTCAGCACCCATATACCACTTGACACTTACATACTGCTCGGCACTTGAAGTCACTCGACACCTATTGAAAATCTAACTTGATACATACTATGGCTTAGCATACATAGTGTACTTGGCTTCAATATAGAAAATGGTTAAGTGTGTTGACACTCAAATGTCAAAACAATCTAAGGCCAAAAATCTCCCCATTTGACATGAGTGTCAAAACCACTTAACTAAACATCACTAATCTATCCTTATGAGTACAAAATTGTTCAAAAATTGTTCAAAAATTGTTCAAAATACCTTAACTCCCCCCAAGTTGATTGTTCCTTGTTATTTTTGCAACCAAAATTATGTGTGGAATGTACCTGATACTCTTTGTATTTTTCCCTATTCCTATAATTTGTACTTGTATGTGTTGTTTTATTCATATCTCCTCGTGAAAGAATGTAATCAAAATTTATAGTATTCTCCCCCTTTGTTATATCTTCATCAAAATACTATATCTTCCTTATATCTCCCCTAAAACATATATCTCACCCTTTTTGACACTAATTTCAAAGGGTTCTAAGGAGTAATACCATACTTAGCCAAATAAATTACTATTTACCTCCATTATTGTTTTTAGAGTTGCATCCCAATTTTCCAAAAACAATATCAAGTGACTTGTGCTAGATGGTAGTCTCTGCAGCAAGGTGTACATGTCCATCAAGTGTAGAAAGATTAGGATCTTTCTTTAGAACTGTTTCAGCATATACTTGCTCCTTGTGGAGGACTTCTAAATGTGGGGTTATGGAGGATTGGATTTGCATCAATTTAGCCTTAATATTGGCCTCCTCTATTGTAAGTACAACTAACTCCCTTTGAGTGTGAAGTGTTTATGCAAAATGCTTCTCACTTTGAGATAGATATTTTGGCAGTTACATGCTAGAAATTTTCAAATTTCTTTCCAAGCTCATTATTCTCTTATTTTTTTCATGTGTGAAATTGGAAAAATCACACAACTTCCTCTATAATGAAAATTTGTTTTCAAGTAAAAATTTGACCTTATCTATTTTCTTGGCCAACTCTACCTATTCAAGTTCTATTCCACTTGATATATTTTCATTCACTTTTCCTTGAAATTTTCTTTTTGACCATTCCATGAGTTTAACATTGGTATCTTGGTCTTCATTGGTCACCTAGTCAACTATATTTGATAGTTGCTCTATGATTGGATTTTCTTCATCTAGTGACTACAAGCTGAAGGAATCTATAAAGATGTCCTTGATCTCATGAAGTGCTTTCTTATGTTTAAACTCTTTCCATAGTATTTCCTGCCTCATCCTTCTATCTAATATAGTTTGTATTTTAGTCATTTGTGCCATTGTGATGGTCATGGAATCATAGGAGGGTATAACAATATCTTCATCTAGTTTAGGGTCTCCATAGTGAATTACCCTTGCCACTCTAGTTGAACTCGAGCCTAGAGTTGAGAAATGCAAAGGAATGGCTGCAGTATTTCACTTCTAAATGGTCTCTGTAGGAGTGTCAGTCTTTGGTAGTTCTACCAATGTTTGTATGGTGGACTGCTCCTTTTCTTTTGAGGTATTCTCTTTTTCATCTGACTTCCTTTCCTCTACACTCGACATGTGAACATTATCATTTGTTGCTCTTGGTGGAGGTGGTGGTGGAAGCATCAAAATCTTAGTGCAAGTAGTTGTATATGTGAAAGGTGGTTCCTTTGGTTTCACCTTTTCCTTTTGTGGTGCTATTACTTGATGTAGAGCCTCACCTTGGAAAACTCAGGATGAAAATAGTCACTCAACTGAGTTGCTTCAAGGGGCACATACACCCTCCAAGATCAAACTAAAACCAAAGTCAACCATTAACTAATTGATTCCTCTTATACATATTTAAATGAGAACATGCAACATAAACTTCAGGAATGATTAAAAACTCTTGCAGACTGTTAACAAATTGATTTTCTCAATATCCAGTGAAAATTGTCATGCGACATGAACGTTCTCAACCTCCTATTGCAACATTTTTCTGCACCAAACTTAATAAAATCCGACCCGATTATTTTGCAATCTATTTGACATACTTTTTTGGGAAAATAAAACCTAAAATCAACTTGACCATAGAATGACCATCAAATAGCATTTACAAATCTTTAAACCTACACCATCTTTTCTCCTTGCATGGATTTTAGAACTTGGGCTTAATAAAGACCGATTAGATTTCTCTACATTTGAATCAAAATACAAGGACAACTTGGTTCCTTTCAAAAATAAAACTGGATGGTTCCAAACTAATTTTTGATCAACCATAAATTATCTCATAACAATCATGTGATTAAACATGATGGTGAATAGATAAACACGTTCACCAATCTAATATCTGGATTCCATGCGGCTACATATATCCATAACAATGATAACAAAAAAAGAATAAAAAGGAAAATAAAACTATATAAATACTCTTCTATAGAATGAATCTCAAGTCCTCTTGAGATGAGGTGTTGTAGTAATGAACCATGCTTGTTGCTTTGTTGCTCATCCATCTGAATATCTTCTATTGGAGGTTTGTTCTTCCATTTTACTGGATACTGAGTATATTGTCTCCTTTGAGTCTTCTTAGAAACACCTGCAAAAATAAATATTAGAAAGGAAAAATATTTCATCTTTACTTTAGGCTTATATTCATCCTCCAGTTGCAATCTTGTATTTTCTTGGCCTTGATTCCATTGTATTTGTCTTTGCTTCTTCATTTTAATCTTTGATTTGTCTCTGTTTCATAACATAAAAACTATTTGTTGCTGATTATTCATTTCCAGTAACAACTTTACTACTGCATACATTTGTAACTCCATGAAATACACTTGCCAATGATATTCTTCTTTCTTGTCCTCCCAAACATGCCATTTGTCCGTACAGAGAGAATACACAAATATTTCATACCTTTCATAACCCATAACCAACTTTTCTATAGTCTCTTCTCTTAGAACCAAATCATATTTCTCAATCTACATATCTTCAGCTTTTTCATAAACATAATCAGAATTGATTTCCTTTTCATAAACATATTTAGCCTCATCTTCTTTTTCCATAACAACATTAGATATCTTTTCCTTGGAAACTTCTTCATTTTGAGTCTCCATACTACCACCATTCCTTTGCCATTCTCCCATGATGGCTGCAAACTCTTCCCATAAATTAGATTCTTCTTCAGAACTTGCTGCTACACATTCTTTATCTCCATCTTCATGACATTGCTCTTGACATTTCACTTCATCATGCATATTTAAGGCTTCATCATTTTCCTCAAAAATCTTGTTCATAGGAGTACCATCCAACATTGTACTCATCTCTACATTTAAAGGACACATTTCTATTCCAACCACAGATTGTTCACACTCAAATCCCATAGATCTTGTCTCATTACTCCTCTCATCAATAGTTACTTGTTGCACTTCTTCTTTCTACACTTCATGTTCTTTCCCTTCCAAAGGACAACTTACATCTGTCATTGTTGAGCTTTCTATCCCAACTTCACATACATCTACACTCTTTATGGCTACCTTCTCTACAATTTCATTAGCCTCCACCAAAACTTCTTTCACTTCCTCTTTCTGCATTTTATTTTCTTCCAACTTAGCTTCATTCTCTTCAAGTTTCATTCTCAAAATTTCTATCTCCTCTTGTATCTTGCTCATCTCTTCTCTTTGTTTTCTCATTTCTTCTTCTCTTTTATTCTTTTTCTCTCTCCTTAGCTATGGATCCTTTCTCTGTTGATACTTTCTAAATAGGTACAACCCCATTATTAAAGTTGCATTCCCTTGCTCCATTATGTCTCACCTAGGATATTTTTTTTCCAGTCTCTTGGACTTCTTCTCAAATTCTTCTCTCAACCTATTATAACTACACAAACACACACAACCACTTTTTCCAAAACCTTTTGCTGAGCTCTGATACCAAAAATGATGCAGAGCCTCACCTTGGAAAACTCAAGAGGAAAATAGTTAGTCAACTAAGTTGCTTCAAGGGGCACATACACTCTCCAAGATCAAACTAAAACAAAACTCAACCATTAACTAATTGATTCCTCTTATACATATTTAAATGAGAACATGCAACATGAACTTCAGGAATGATTAAAAACTCTTGCAGACTGTTAACAAATTGATTTTCTCAATATCCTATGAAAACTGTCATGCGACATGAACTTTCTCAACCTCCTGTAGCAACATTTTTTTGCACCAAACTTAATAAAATTTGACCTGAGTTTTTTGTAATCTATTTGACATACTTTTTTGGGAAAATAAAATCTAAAATCAACCCAACCATAGAATGACCATCAAATAGCATTTACAAATCTTTAAACCTACACCATCTTTTCTCCTTTCGTGGATTTTAGAACTTGGTCTTAATAAAGACCGATCAGATTTCTCTACATTTGAATCGAAATACAAGGACAACTTGGTTCCTTTCAAGAAGGAAGAAAGTTTGAAGTTGTATGTTTGTGCATAGACAAGAGCAGGTCTGTCATAACTATTCTCCAATGGAGATGAAGCTGGGTAGAAGGTGAAATGTAAAAAGAGAGGCATCTTCCATGATCTACTGTTGGGTGAGATGAATGGTCAAGGGCCAAGGAGTGGTCTTATGAGTTGTTTGTGTAAGTTAGTGAAGCTTTGGTTAAAGGTGGAGTTTTAACTAATTAAAGCACCCTAGAATTGCAGCCATTTGAATGCTCCACTGATAGGAGTAACTGAAAGGATGATTACAAGGGTAGTCCTCAGTCCTTAAACGGTTCATTGATGGAAGAAGAGGAATGAGAGAGTCAAAAGAGGCAAGGATGATGATGCTAAATATTCTAATCTAATCTTTATTGCAGCTAAATGAAAGCACATTTCCATGGGACATGGAAAATTTTCAAATCTGGGAGCATGGTGTAGGAGCACAGTGCGACAGAGAGTTTGGTGGCAACAAGAAGATGGCATACAACATACTAAAAGGCAAAATTCTATTATAAAATATAAATGGTAATCGATGGGATGTGTTTTTAAGGTTTTCGGCCTTATTCCCAAGATTAGTTCTATTTTCCCCGTATTACAATCCAAATAGAACAAATTATAGTCGGTTGTATGTGTTTCACAAGAAATTGAATGTTGTGACAGGAAGATTAAACGTTCCTGTCACCTGGCAGTTTTCTTTGTTTATCGCAGAAAAAAAAACTCAATGTCATTATAACCAATGGAATATCAAAGGTCATAATCATATAACCGATAGGAATAGGAAGAATCATTGTAACTACCCATAAATGCAATTATAAAAGAGCATAGTGGTTTAAACAAAGGGATACCAAGGAATAGCAAAAATGTAGTCTCTTAGTTCTTTCGGGCTGTCGATAGTCATTTGCCCTTGTTGTAGTTTTCTTAGTTTTCAATAAAGTTTTAGTCTTTTTGTTTCTATTATTCCTTGGTGTGATCCTCAATCCATGCCGTCAATTATGAGAGCTTCATAGTTTTATTGGGTTTTAACATAGTTTCTAATTTAGTTATGTGGAATGGTTTAAAAGATGTTGATTGCATATGGAAATGTTTCTGATTATGTATCAGTTTTGGATTTTCATTTTAGAGTCTCATTTATATGGGAATTCATATGTTTTAAAGTCTTTAGGTTGTTTTCATACAATAACCAACTGGTTACAGGAAGAATTTAAGATTCCTATCATTTTATGATAGAATTAAATTTTTACAGATTTGTAGAAAAAAATGCATGGTTTAGCACATTTGCCTATATTCTATTTTTATGACAGAAAAATAAGAGAAATATATCTAGCTAAAAGAGTTCATTATGAATTTATTTTTGATGTATGAGTCCTTTGATGTAATCTAGTTGAGTGTTTAATCCCTCCTAGATTTTCCAGAGATGCCTCTGGATCATCACTACCTTTTGTAACTCATCAACACTCATGACTATAGCGCTTCTACACAATTGTGCCTATAGAGTGGATTGGTGAAGGATCTTGGAGAGATCCTCTATAGTAAGGGGATTGATGTTTTGAGCTAACTTGTTAGGACCATCCTTAACGATTATTGTCTCTATAGGTGTAGTAGTTACATGAGGTGGACTAGGACATGGCATTTGTGTGTCTTGCACACTCTGTTCTTCTTCTTGTTGCTGATCAATTGTTGCCATTTCTTCTCCCTTAGCTGATTCCTCTTCTTTTTTCTCTTTATTCTCTTCCTCTCCTCTTTCTTCCTCTCCTTCATTTTCCTCCTATTTCTTTTCTTCTTCCTTCTTTGTTTCCTTTGTCTCTACCTCTCCTTTCTGCTCTTCTGCTTTCTTTTCCTCTATCTTCTCTTTCGCACAAGTTTCTGCCTTATTTGTTTCCTCTACCTTATCATCAGTTATCTTATAAATTGTTTTCCAGAATTGTGTGGATTTATTCACAATATCTTCAATCTTGTTTTCAAGGATGCTGAAGGCTCTATACTTAGGTGCAAACTTGCCACCATGTTTCTTGTTTGCCTTTTTTATTTGAGCCTTTGTCATATCAGGCTTTACTAGAGCCAAGGTAGATTCTCTAATTTCCTTTTCCATCTTTAGACAATAATGCCATTTATTCTCAATTATTTTATACAGTTCCTTGGGCATGGTATTGTCAAGTTCTAGAGGTGTGTTTTTAAATTCTACCATCATTGCATACATAGATTCCGCTACTTTATTCTACTCTTCCCTACTAAGCTTATTGAAATTAAGAGAATTTAAATCATTCAAATGTACATTTTTAATCTTATCACAGAGTTTATCAATTGCAATCTTAGGAGGTTGGCTTACCACTTTAAATTGGCTGATGTCCTCTGATTCTATTCTTTCTTCATCATTTGTATCTGTCTGTGCCACATACCTTCTTCTCTTCTTTGGCTCTTTAGTAGGCTATTCAATGTCTTTCTTATTCTCTTTTATTGCCTCTTTGGCCTTTTGAGAGGATGCTCTTGTAGTGGCCCTTGTTGCTAGAGGTGGCTTAGCTTGAGCTGCCTTGGTAACCTTCTTAGGCCTGGGCTAAATTGTAGGCTAAGTTTTTTCCTTTCTCTTCTTTTTCTCGGCAGGTGTAGGTGCTTCCTTGACTTCTTCTCCCTTGGCACCTTCCTCCTTGTCTTCTCCTAAGTCTTGTGTTAGCTCCACTAGGCCTTTCTCTTGCTCTTCTTCTTCTTCATTATCTCCTTCTACTTCTTCTTCTTCTTTAGCTATTTCACCTTCAATGCTTGCTCCAAATTGCTTCTTTATCTTCTTCAATAACTTGTCTTTCTTCTTGATAATAGTGGTTGTCTTCAATTTAGTTTCAACTTTGGACTTAACAACATCATATGTTCCAAAGTGAGGAGTTGCCTTATCTATTTCTTCTACAAGCAATGTTGTGACTAGTGTTGAGGCTTCATCTACATCAAGCTCATATCCTAATGGCCTTAGCCATCTTACTCTTGGTATTGCTACTTAAATATAGGTGTAATCAATGTCAACCAAGAAGCATATGTCATTAACATGTTTCTCTGCCAATGAAATTGGTATTGGATTTCTTAAAGTCTTCAAAATAACTTGTCATTTGTGCCTCAAAATTGTCACCCATTTTATCAATGAAATCATTGATTCATGTGATAGCAGTTTTGTTGGGGTTTCAATTTACCTTTCCTATAGAAGGAAATTCTTCCATAACATAAAAGAATATACACATAAGAACTGAGCCAAATTTTCATTGTGTACCCTTTGATCTCCTTATTGCCCCTTTATTTTTTTTAATTTTCTACAACATGAGTTCTGATAGATCATATGTGTGATCTTTCTTCACCAGTTTGTAGGAAACATCAACTACTAAACATGGCACACTATTTAATCTACTGGATTGATAGAATTTGTGAGATATTATTCTCACAACAAAATCTAGAAGAGGATCAGTTATTGTATCAATTGTCATTCCCCTATTGTTCCATTTGGCTCCTTTATTTTTCTCAATGACCTCCTTTCTATTGCTTCTCAAGGTCTTTGGCTGATCTAGGGTTGAGAATCCCATAACCCTATGAACTATCCTCTTTGTAATCTTCATAGGTTCTATCTCTAGCCATAGACAACCATCATGAATTCTACTCAAAACAATCTGTATCCATTTATTTTTGAATACTATAGGGTAGACTAGGGCATTGGTGAAACCCTTTTTCTCAACTATCTTGAATTCCTTTTTTAGAATCTTGTTCTCACATACTTTTTCATAAGCTTGTAATATTTCAAAATTACCTATGGCACCAATTTTGCAGTTGTAACATTTTCTCACATCTTGCACCATGACTACTTTAGGTGGAATAATGGATAATGTGAATTGGGTCATTTTTGTAGGCAACTTCAAGGATTGGCCTAAATTTGGGATGTTTGACCTCATTGCTAACTAACTACATCTCATGACCTTCCTTTGCTTTGGGGTTTCTTGAACTAGAGGCCATTTTACCAAACTAGGGTTTTAAATGTATTAAAACTTTAACTTCTGTGTAGCTTGACACTTGATAAATACCTTTAAATCAATGAGTTCATGTTGAATTTTTGTTGGAATCCATGCAAATGGCTATTAGGTTGCTGCTTGATTACTTCTTCTCTCTTCTTGACTTTGCTCTATGCTCAAATGGCATGAAAATGAACAAAATTCAGCCTTATACCTATCAAAGACCTAGCATTAATGCTTTGTGCATACAACTATAAACTCAACACTTGAAGGTTTCATCATGACTCAACTCCCATTTTTATTTCATTTACTTGGCCTCCACTAGACTTCTACTTCACTTGGCTTCAACTATTAACTTGACATCCATTGGAGCTCTACTCGGCATCTGAGTGTAACTTGGCAACTTCTTCAAAAAATTTCTTGGAAGCTTTTCTCATGCTAATTTCTTCTCTACAGTACTCCTTTGTTCTTTGGGACTGATGTATGATATAACTTTTTATATCTGTCTCATACACCTTTCTTTTTCCTAGTTGGATGAAGTGTGATCACTTGACCTCTTGAGTAAAGTGATTTCTCCATTTGATGTGTTGCACTCATCTTTCTTCTCCCAAGTCTTGTACATTTTCCCTCTTATTTGTTCAACATCAACCTTCTCTTTTCCTTTTTTGACTTCTATCTTGGGTGATTTTGACTTTGTTGGGCAATTCCTACTGATATGACCAGTTTTCTAGCAACTAAAACATGTAGTTTGGCTTAACCATCTACTGTAACTCCCTTTAAAATGTGCCCTTATGCAATTTTTAGGAATGTTTCCATAATCCTAACAATAGTGATAGCTATACCTAGTGTTGTAATCCCAATTATAGTGATGGCCATGGTTGTTTCCTCTTGTAGGCTGATTAGGTGTCCACATAGGCTTTGATCTACATTCAAATGCTCTATGTCCATATTTTTTGTAGTTTTAGCAATGACATTCAAATATTCATGTTCTAATGGTCTTGGTTCTACATTCATGTGCTTGATGTCCTTGCTTTTTGCACTTGTGACAAAAGCTTTCTTTTGTAGGCTTATCATGTTGATGATTATTCTTGCTCCTACATACATTAGAGGTATGTCCTTTTTTACCATAGAAATGATAGGCAGGTTTAGTATTCTTACATTTGTTACTCCTTTCTCCTACATTCTTGGATGATTCTCCTTGTTCAGTGCTAGTGTAGCCAAGTCCTGAAGTATCATTACTAGCCCTTGGTGATTTTAGTAGTTTCTCAAAGTACTTGATAGGCTCATTGGGTTTGTTGAAGCTTTTTTCTATCTCTTTGTATCTTTTAAATTCATTTTGTAGATGCTCATTTTGTATTTTCAAGGTGGAAATCTCAATGTCATTCATGTTCAGTTCATGATGAGCATTCATCATTTGACTTAAGGTGTCTAGCTGCATGTTTGAGATACTTTCAAACTCAATTGTCTTGTCTTCCAGTCTATTGGTATGATTTCTCTTGTCTTCTTCTATCATGGCCTTGTCTTCGATGGTTTTCTTCCTTTCTTTAGTTACTTCACCAAGTATTATAGCTTGTGATTCTTGTTCAAGCTCAAGTAATCTGATTTCTTTAGCTTGTGCTCTATTTTTCTCCATCAATTTTGCTATCATTGCATTAAATTCCTTGTAATATCCATTGGAAAACACTTGTGTGGTATCAATCTCCTTGTAGTGTATATCATTTTCAGCTATGGCTATATCCTTCCTTCTATTTAAGGATTATCTCAATTCTTCTCTGGCTTCTTCCAATTTGTGTAGAGCAAGGTGCACATCAATCACCTGATTGTCTATGATTTTCCCAAGGTTGAAAACTTCCATCTTTAGATCTTTTCTCTAAGTTTTAATGCTTCTCCTTGTGAGAACCTATGCTCTAATATGAATTTTTGGAATGTCCAAAATGGGAAGAGTACTTTTTTTTCGGTGGGGGGGTGTTGTGAATCAAAAGTATCACACTTTTAACCTTTTTCAATCCTTTCAACATATAACTAAAAAGTAAACTGCATGCTTTTAAACATATAAATGAAAGTAAAGTAAACACATGCAATAAAACATAACAACAAATTTGGTAACCCAGAAACCCTTTAGGAATAAGAAGGTAAAACTAAGGTGGGGATGATACCCACAAAATTACTACAGCAATAAACGTTTGACCACTTATGATGGTCCGCCCTGTTAAAGACTTTACACTATGTCAATAGTGACTTGGTTAGAGGATTTACTAACACTTTACATAAGTGTCACAATTTTAAAGGATTTACAATAAGCTATTAAACCCATCTAATACAATAGGATTTTCAATCACCTTCTCCAAAGGCTGTCCTACCTAGTTGTTAAGCTAACCTATCAATATAGGCTTTCCAACTTCTAATACAATGGCAAGAAAGTATTAGAACAAAGAACTTGATAGTATGCAATCTTTAATTTCTAGATTCGAGCACTTGATGTGCTCTCTCTAATGTGACCCTTGCTTTGACTGATCTCTATTCTTATCCCTTGTGCTATTCTGATCAATTGGATGTATAATTGCCACTCTTTTCCTCTAAGTCTTACTCACTTCACAGTAAATATTTCTATTATCTCCCCATACACTATTCTCATCCACATACACAATAGAGTTTTTGACCTCTTTTTTAAAGATTGTGAAGACTTAGGGTGAGGTATGGATCTATGATCCATATTGAATCTTTAATTTCCCACTCATTCCTTGCATTCTCCTCATTGGTTGCATGCCTTTTCCATTTTTTTGATTGGTTGCATACTAATTGCATAGGAAATGTAAATTATTCATCCTTATCCTTTTTCTCCTTCAAAATCCTTGTATGTCAGCTCCAAAAATGGTTTACATCTAAGTTTGTGAGGGCACAAACTCTTATGTTGATTCTATGTTATTCAACACATACTAAACTATTGGTGCAAGACACATATACTATCCTAGCTTGCTCAACACCTATTACAGTCTATCTTGCTCAACACATGTATGATTCTAGCTCACTCAGCATATGAAACATTTTGGCTTGCTCGGCATCAACTATGACTCTACATGTATATATCACTCAACACTTATATACTACTCAGCACCTGAAGTCACTCGACACCTATTGAAAATATGACTCGGCATATACTACGGCTTAGCATACATAGTGTACTCGGCTTTAGTGTAGAAAGTGTTTAACTGTGTTGACACTCAAATGTTAAAACCATCTAAGGCCAATATATCTTGCTAAAGTTATTCATAATATAATTATAACACATTGGCGAATAATTTTCAAATCTTGCTGTTATTCAATTGTATAATTTATTATAACTATTTTAAGCTTCTTCAATTTTAATAAATAAAAGAAATGAATAACTAATATATTTTTATAAAGTCCTAATAATATATTGACTAACAATCATAAATATAGGCAAGAGCCTACAATACACTGGTGAATTGTAAGCTACTTATCTTAAAGGTCTTGGGTTTGAATCTATTTGAATTAATTTTAAAAATATAATAGTTAATCAAAACAAATAATAATTAATCTTGGCTTTATCCTCTTACAATCATAATAATATTAATAAATTATTTTTTTATATATTATTATATCATATTATAATTTTTATAAATTATTTATATTTTTTACAATTTTAATAAATATAATACATATATTTTTATATGTGTCTGACTTAATTATTTTTCTACTAATTACAATATTATAATGTTTTCATTACAAATAATTTATACATAATTTAATTTCAAAATATTATTGGTATCTAAAATATTAATGAAATGTATTGATGAATAGTAGTAACTTGTTAATAAATATATAGTTTAAATCATAAAATAAAATAGTTATGAATTATATACAAATAATTTGAATTAACTACATAGATAATAATGTCTAAATTTAATTTTACATAGGTTTTATTTTACCTTTAATTTATTAAGTTTAAAATTTAAACTTCAACAATATAGTTTATTTTTATTTCCACCTCACTTTTCTCACTCTGCTTGGCTCCTACCCCCTTGTACAAATATGTTGAATTAAATAAGAAAATAATGATGATTAAATTTACTTTTTCTTGGGTTTTATTTTACCTTTAATTTTTTAAGTTTAAAATTATAGCTTGAACACTATAGTTTATTTTTATTTCTACCCCACTTTTCTCACTCTCCCCTTCCCTTGGCTTTCACAATTGTTCTATATTTTTTACTAGGGTATGTGCAAGATTATGGTCAATCAAACTATACTCTTAAATAGTAATAAAAAATTAGAAAATTAGGGTTATGTGAACTTGACATGCAATTTTCTACTTGTTATTAAATTTATATCAAAAAGTTGAGAGAAAATAATCTCTAGCAAATTGAATCTAGTTTCCAAAATACTAGGACTTATCTCAAAAAAATAAAAATTGATTGG